>JAODUP010000377.1:375000-406147 GCA_025642065.1 Paralvinella palmiformis | reverse complement strand
AAGTCTGCAACATGATACAACGTGAAAGACCACCAGTGATAGTGATGTGTAGACGACATCTATTTGTGTGACTTTTTGCTAGTTCTGTGCTATAATAGTATCTGAAATAATGACCAAAATGGCAGTTATTTTGGCACACGATGGAGACGCATGTTGTCTGTAATTTACTGCTTCACCACGGGCACTAATACCAAACAAATTTAGAATTTACAATAGATGGCGGATATTGGGCGAAGAAATCCTTGCCAGTTGCCTGGTTGGATGAAAAACTCCTGCTAGTATAATGCCACTCCTGGACAGTTTGACCATGAGTTAGGAAGTCCTACTCTCTAAGCCATAGAGGCGGTTTATGAAATGAGATATACGTAAAGATAATACAGTCTGACTTTACATATTTTTTTGGCTAGATCTACATTGACACATACTTTATTATAACATGTTTTTTTTCCGGTGCATTAGGTTTTATAAAGTGCAATAATTTTATAGTGTATGTTTTGCATGGAACATGGACAGTTTGTACATCATCTGGTGGCAGGTAATAGTTGGTAATAATAAAACTTGATTGTTATTGTCTAAGGAGTGTTTTCTTGCCTATTACCTTGTAATCATTATAATATTCCAATTTACGTGTAAAAGCCGGATTTTCTGACACCCTCCGATTTACGTATAATCTACTGTTTTGGCATTTCTGTAACTTGCCATGTATGTTTAAGCCAATAGAAAATGTACTTCCATTTCGCTTTAAGTGCATGTCATTGATGTCAACAGGCGATTAATAATTGTAAACAAACACGGTGGTCCGCCATCAACGGGATGGGATATCTCATGTATACTTTACATTATAAACAGGGCCGTGGGAATATTCATGATTTTCCATGATTAGGGAACCTACAATTGAAAATAAAATCATACAATACTCACTATAATTATAATAATATTGTATATTTAATAAAGCGCCCTTACTAGCAGGAGCCACTCAAAGGCACTGTACAAATAATATGTAATATAATAATACCCCAAATAATGTCTGTAAAAACCCTGTAACGATTTAAAAGATAATAATTATTTATCTGTGAAAGCCACCTTAAATAGGTGTGTTTTTAGAAGAGACTTAAAATTTCCAAGAGACGACGCATTTCTAATATTTGCCGGCAACTTATTCCACAAAGTGGGGGCTGCAACACTAAACGCCTTTGTATTAAAGGTCTTTGTATTAATGGTGGAAGGTGTTTTGTTGTGGAGTTATGCCGAGATAGGTGTCGCAGACATGGCATTCGGCATCTAGGTAATTAGTAAGTATTCGGTATAAATCGAGAACCAAACGGTGATTATTTGTACCCTATCGCCTAGATTTACTCATACTCTGTGTGTGTGTGTGTATGTGTGTGTGTGTCTGTGTGTGTCTGTTATATGAATTGAGCTCCCATTGTGTACGACTTTGGCAGATGTCCAACTGAACTATTTACTTGGGCCGGCCGTCACCTTCTACAATAGGAATTACTTCCTGTTGTTGTCTGAGAACCTGATTGCCGGATCGATTCGAAGAGCGCCATCTTGTCAAGTTAATCTGGAGCAGTATTCCGGAATTTAATGGGACTGAGAGATAGACGCGTGTGTCACTTATTGACGACAACTCTGACGTTCCGATAGAGGGCCTATCTGTGCCAGAATCAGGATCGAACTAAACATATACGGAACGCTTTGACCGCGAAACACGAAAATGGGCACAACCAGTACTTAACAACACGCAGACTCGAATAATTCATAGGTAGGTAATAACATTTATCATAATGGTCAAATTATAATGTGCTCGAGGTGGAGGATGCATGCGGCTTTAGGGGAAGCTTGCGGCTTTAGAGGAAGCTTGCGGCTTTAGAGGATGCATACGGCTTTAGAAGAAGCTTGCTGCTGGATGGAAAGTTTTCTCAGCATTTCGTATAAAATTACATAATTATTTGACCAATCACTATAAGTGATAAATATTTTTTAATTTATTAAAATTAAATCTAACTTTATAGAAGCGACTCGGTTGGCGCTTGCATCAGCATCAACCAATCAGAATACGACTCGGCAAGTGACCATTTTCTACGTCACAGCTGGTAGTTTCATTAACCAAGTGACGTCACCTATCGCAAATGTGACGTCACGTTTGGCCAAAATAGACGCTGTTGTCAATGGAATGTTGACGGTGTATGGAATTGGTGTCGATAACTATACACAGTCAGGCTTAGAAGAAGTAGTTCGAGTTGGTAACTATACGTGTAGGGTGAAGTCTCTCACGGAGTAGAAACATCATGTTTTCAAACGACACTTCAACAGGTGTGACATCCGCGAACTTATACTGATCAGATTAAACCTGATATTTATACTTTTCAAATGGTTATATTTATTTGCTGACGCTGAATATTGAGAATTGTTGAACTATTTAAAGTTCGTAACAATGTCGTGTAAATATGTATGCCTATTTCCCGCACAATATTTTGACTTTAATACGTTAAGCTCAATTGTTGTTTGATATAGATCTACCCACAAGTGGACAGGACTTCCTGTTTACAGGCAATAACTTTACTTCAGGTGTGTTCTTTCTTTCATCGAGTATCACCTGCAAATTATTGAGAAATATGAACATGTTGTCGAATTATTAAATAGTGCTTAACCGGTATGGTCAAATTAATAATCTGTTAACCATCTGTCAATAGCTGGTCTTTGGTGTGTAATGAATTTTGTTTTTGGCTAAAACTGAATAAACTGATGTTGAAGTGTAAATTGTAGTTTTGGCTTTTTCTAAATTTCAGGTTCAACCAGAAGTGAAACAGATATGTTAACTTCAGGTACTAATCTCTCAGGTCTAATCCCCCGAATAGAATTTCAATTCAGCGTTTAAAAACGTTTAAAACACATTTGCTAAAAATCAATAAAGTGAGGTTGAAGTATAAATTGTAGTTTTTGCTTTTTTATTTCAGGTCCAGCCGGAAATGAAACGGATATGTTAACTTCAGGTAATATGCATGCCAGTGTTCATGATTAGAATAAATAAAGATCAATACAGTATATTAATTTTTTTAATGTTTGCTCTACTTTTCCACCAATAAATGCGTTTTCCTTAATGCTGCTTACCGTATAGTGTACCCCATGACGCAAATGGTTTGTAGCAAACAGATTTCGAAAGAAATGTTTTGTTATTTTAGGTTCAACGACTTATGGACCGAGTTACCATACGACAGGTATTAATTATAATTTGATCATCAACCGGTTTGTTTTCATTTAACTGCACTGACACCTTAACCCACAAACTCACTCATTTAATCATCTTGCCCTACCTTTTTACATTATTGTTAGAACAATTAATGTCTCAATAATTAAGTATGTTCTACATCCATTCAAATGACCACACTTTATATTTATGACGAAGTGAGAGCCTTCCAGCGAGATCTAATGATCAAACAGAGGAAGCAGAAGATAACAAATCCTATATACACAAACATTAATACTGGAATATGATCCCCTCGATTTCATAACATTAGATTTACTATCCATTAATATTTAAATATTTTAGAATTTGAGCTAAATTATCCACTAATTTCTTGTTCTGTTGATCATGGAGTACTTTTTTTCACAGGATTTGTTGCTTTATAAGTATAATAATAGTAATAATAATAATAATAATAATAATTACAACACAAATATTAAATAAAAAATGACTCAAAAATGATTTCAGGTACTAATCTCTCAGGTCTAATCCCCCGAATAGAATTTCAATTCAGCGTTTAAAAACGTTTAAAACACATTTGCTAAAAATCAATAAAGTGAGGTTGAAGTATAAATTGTAGTTTTTGCTTTTTTATTTCAGGTCCAGCCGGAAATGAAACGGATATGTTAACTTCAGGTAATATGCATGCCAGTGTTCATGATTATAATAAATAAAGATCAATACAGTATATTAAAATTTTTAATGTTTGCTCTACTTTTCCACCAATAAATGCATTTTCCTTAATGCTGCTTGCTATATAGTGTACCCCATGACGCAAATGGTTTGTAGCAAACAGATTTCGAAAGAAATGTTTTGTTATTTTAGGTTCAACGACTTATGGACCGAGTTACCATACGACAGGTATTAATTATAATTTGATCATCAACCGGTTTGTTTTCATTTAACTGCATTGCTTCAGCATGCAGTTAGAAGGGGGATAAGTTTTGTTTACGAAGCTTCTAAATGTATTTAGTTTTTTGTTCACCTTTTTTAAGTTCAACTGAAAAAGGAACGTATTTCAAACTGAGGTAATAACTGATTAATTTTACGAGTAAATTGTAAACGTTTAGGATATTTAATTATGTCAACGGATTATTTAGAGTGTTGACAATATAAATCAACAACAACAATTAGAACAACAATTGCAGTAACAACAAAGATGATAATGATGATGATAATAATACTAATATTAACAACAATAATAATAATAATAATAATAATAATAATAATGTAAAATGTAGTCAGGAGAAAGTATAATTATAATTAACTGTCTTTATATTGTCATCTAAATGGGTGACATCATCATCGAAGATTGTTCAGGAGAGTTGGTGTTCTAACTAACAAAAAAGGGCCTAGCTCGATGTTGCTATATTCAGCGCGAGTCTCCCAATACGTTTACGAGTTGAGAATAGCAACTTGGGTGAATTTAGAAAATGATCTCTAGCGAGTTTAAAGAGGGGGGGGGATATATGTGCAACGAGCATCTTTCGATCGAAGTGTGATCCTTTTCGGGTAATTTATTTATACTTTAGTGATCTATCCTGTACGACTAACCGTCGCACATTAAAGAGTTAATACTCTAATTAAGAGGACACGAAGAGATAAAACCTATTAGTGGTCCTTATACTTAAACGCTTAGGATATAAAATTAGTCACGTTAGTTGAAGGCTCTATTGTTATAATATTATTAAGAATAAAGGGCAGATAGGGTGAGAATATACTGGGATAGTATGTCGGTATTTGTTGTATATGTATGGGATCGGTAATATAGGAATTAGTCAATTGCTCATAAGTGATGGTTGGGACAAGCTTCGAAAGTTAAAGAAACAATATTATCTGCCTAACTGACTCGCTGGCTGGCTAACTGACTGACTGACTGACTGACTGACTCACTCACTGACTGACTGACTGACTGATTGACTGACTGACCGACCGGCTGGCTGGCTAACTGACTGGCTGGCTGACTGGCTAATTGACTGACTGACTGACTGACTGGCTGACTAACTGACTGACTGACTGAATGACTGGTTCACTAACTGACTGACTGGCTGGCTGGCTGGCTGACTGACTGGCCTGCTATGCTAACTAACTGACTGACTGGCTGACTGACTGGCTGGCTCACTGACTGACTGATTCCTTCACTCACCCATTCACTGACACCTTAACCCACAAACTCACTCATTTAATCATCTTGCCCTACCTTTTTACATTATTGTTAGAACAATTAATGTCTCAATAATTAAGTATGTTCTACATCCATTCAAATGACCACACTTTATATTTATGACGAAGTTAGAGCCTTCCAGCGAGATCTAATGATCAAACAGAGGAAGCAGAAGATAACAAATCCTATATACACAAACATTAATACTGGAATATGATCCCCTCGATTTCATAACATTAGATTTACTATCCATTAATATTTAAATATTTTAGAATTTGAGCTAAATTATCCACTAATTTCTTGTTCTGTTGATCATGGAGTACTTTTTTTCAGAGGATTTGTTGCTTTATAAGTATAATAATAGTAATAATAATAATAATAATAATAATAATAATAATAATAACAACACAAATATTAAATAAAAAATGACTCAAAAATGATTTACTAGATTTAATCTAATACCAAGCTTCATCTCACTCGTTTCTTGTCAATGTATTAAATTTGGATGCTTAATTTAAACATTAACCTACTCCATTTGAATCGATTCGTAATGCCATTATTTGTGTGGACCACACTAAAGTGTTCGACAACGTAATAGTTACGATGTGATATATATATATATATATATATATATATATATATATATACGGCCAAACTGAAGTTATTTCTGCTCAGATTAAGAATATGTATCAATCATCTATTTACTTCAGGATTACTTGGAAGCGGAGAGACTTATCAGCCTACAGGTAATAATCTAAAGTCAGTGTATTTAAGAGCTTTTGACAGTATGACGAAAGTGAATATTCGACTTCTTCCTCAAACGCATTAAAATACTTTTTTTTATATCTAGGTTCAACGGGAAGCGTAGATGTTTTTGGAAGTACAGGTAATAGTTATGATTATATATTTTGTCAATTTGATTCTTACGATAAACCTTAGCCGTGAACTAATAATATTGGCATGTGAATTAATCGATCAACAACCTTTGAAAAAGTGATATATAATATATAATAGATAAATGTGTTACTATAGATCAATATAGATGGCATTAATAATTATTTTGTTGAGATTCACCGGAAATATGAAGAGATTTAGAGCATACGATACCATCTTTGGTCATTGGATATTGTCAAACGCTAATAATCCATTAAAATGTTTTAGAATACGTGATACCTTTTGGTAAGAAATAATGAATAATAGCTATAGAGAGGATTTCACAAAAACCTTGAATATTTATAAATGGCCATATTGTGTAGTATTGGTATCCACATCCAGTCCCTCCCCTTCTTGGAAATCTAGTTTAATACTAGAAAGCATTCAATTTTCTTCTTTTTTATTCCATATTATGTACAGACACCTTTGTTGACGAGCCATAGCCTGGTGAAGCTTGCTGGTCTGTTTTCTTTGTCAAATGACGACAAAAATGAAAAACATTTGCTCGAAATTGGATTAATAATTTTATTTACGAAACTGACCATTAAACATTTGTCAAATAAACATAGCTCAGCAATGAGTTGGCCAGTCTACTTGAAATTAGTATTTTTCTGATATATTACATAACGAGTCTAAATAACGTTGCATCGTCTACCTAATTCATTAGAAATTTTCACAGTTTAAATATTTGAATTTCCAAACTGTGGGTTGAAATCTTGTAACAACTTAATGACAGTGTGACAGATAACGGGTTACAAAAACAGACCCGGAGATTAGTTTGCATTACAATCTCAAATTATATCTTATTGATGTTTTACATACTTGTAATTTGCAAGAATAATGATAGATTTTTTTCTTTCATCACACCTGTCGTACTTTAGCAATATTGTAATAATATCAGTGCACGCCAAAAACTTGCTAAATATAAAATCACTGGTTATGACAATTTTTTTAAATTATAATGTAATTACAATTAAAACTGGTATCGTTATAATGCCACCAACTTCCATATTCTGTAATAATTTATAGCATTTTGCTGTCTATTAATATTTAAATATTTTAAAATTTGAGCTACATTATCCAGTAATTTGTTGTTTTGTTGATCAAGCATAACTTGAGGATTCTTTGTACGAAAACGTGCTTTATAATAATAATAAGATTAATTAACAAATGACCCCGATTTACTTGACTTAATCTAATACCAAGCTTCACTACAATCGTTTCTTGTCAATGGATGCTCAGTTCAAACACTAACCTACTTCATTTGTAATATCATTATTTGTGTGGATCACACTAAAGTGTTTGACAACGTAATAGACTCCCTGTGACATATAAACACGTCCAATCTCAAGTTGGCTGTGCTCAGATCTAAAATGTTTCAATCACTTATGTATTTCAGGATTGCCTGGAAACGGGACTTATCAACCTACAGGTAATAACTGTTACGATAAACCTAAATTACGTGTATTTAAGAGCTTTTGACCGTATGCCTGCTCAACTTCCGTGTTTAAACAGGTTTAAAAATAATAATTTTATATCTATGGTTCAATAAAAATACTAATTAATACTGATAGTAATAACAACAATAATAATAATTTTAACTAACAAATCACTCCCCGATTTACTTGATTTAATCGAATACAAAACTTCACCGCAATTGTTTCAATGGACTAAATTTGGATGCTCAATTTAAACATTAACCTAATCGATTTGATTCCATGCGAAATGTAATTATTTGTGTGGATTACACTAAAGTGTTCGACAACGTAATAGTTACGATGTGATATATATAAACACTGCCAAACTGAAGTTATCTGTCCTCAGATTTAATAGCTGTCACTCAATTATTTACTTCAGGATTGTCTGGAAGCGTAGAGACTTATCAGCCTACAGGTAACAATTGTTATGATAAACCAAAGTTAGACTCAAATTCAGTGTATTTAAGAGCTTTTGACAGTATGACGAAAGAGAATATTCGACTTTCGTGTTTAAATATGTTTCAACAAATATCATTTTTATATCTAGGTTCAACGGGAAACGTAGACATCTTTATAACTGAAGGTAATAGTTATGATTATATATTTTGTCAATTTGATTGTTACGATAAACCTTAACCGTGAAACTAATAATATTGGCATGTGAACGAATCAATAATTAATAAAGTGATATATAATATATAATAAATATATGTGTAATGACAGGATACTACAGAAAAAAATAGATAACAATATTTCTTTTCAGATTCACCGGAAATATGGGAAGATGCAAAGTATTCAGGTAATCATTATGATGCCATCTTGGGTCATTGTATGTTGTAATAAATTAAAAAATATATATCAAAACACGTGATGCGTTTTGGCTAGAAATGATGAAGAACAGCTACAGACAAGAAAATACAAAACATATGGAACCTTTATAATTGTATCCCTGCTGTTTTGGTAAAGATGGTCGAAGGTGAAATATTAATTTATGATAAATATAATTTAGTTTCTCATCATTTGTGTCTTCTGATCTTCTTTCTAGATATGAAGCTGTCGGTGCTGATAATGCTTTTCATCTTCGTGAATCTTATCCTTTTGATCTTTTTCCTACTCATCTGTATCTACGCCCACAAGATAGGACCAAAACAGAAGTGAGTAGTCCTCTTATAAAAGGAATATTTTGTTTAATTATTAATTTAAAAAATGAATTTATAAAGAAATATAAAAAAGCTAAACTAATAATGCTACCTACCTAACAGCCACCATAGCCACCACCACCACCACCACCACTACTACTACTACTACTACTACTACAACCACTACTATTAATGATGATGGCAGTGATGATGATGATGATTATTATTATTATGACAGTAATGATGATGATGATGATGATGACGATGATGCTTTCGCCGTTGTTTGTTTTTATTGTTGTTGCTGCCACTACTTTCAAATACTACTACTACTATTACTACTACTAGTTGTGGTAGCAGTAGTAGTAGTTTCACTGCCACTACCACTGCCATCATCATCATCATCATCATTATAATAGGCCATGAAACATGATTATAATATGAATTAAACTCAACTTTGGACGTTTCTTCATTTGTGTGTATCTGCGGGCGACCCCTCACACACACACAGCACACACACACACACACATATATATATATATATATATATATATATATAGACACCCCACTTCATTTATCCATTATGTTCAATTATCACCAGAGACAAGGACCAATTAGTTCCGGACGACAAAAAAGGAGAAGTCAACCCAAGTTTTGAAATATCTCTACGAGACGAGTTACCATCTGGATCTCACGAACCTGATCCTGAACCGGGAATCTCAGTCAAGTCAAACGGATACTGGACAAAGTCTGACCGATATAAAGGTCATAGACAAGAATGTAGCAGGCGCTGATATTACGACTCCAAATGTGGCAAGTGCTGTTAGTACGACTCCAAATGTGGCAAGTGCTGTTAGCACGACTCCAAATGTGGCAAGTGATGTTAGTAGGACTCCAAATGTGGCAAGTGATGTTAGTACGACTCCAAATGTGGCAAGTGCTGTTAGTACGACTCCAAATGTGGCAAGTGCTGTTAGTACGACTCCAAATGTGGCAAGTGCTGTTAGTACGACTCCAAATGTGGCAAGTGCTGTTAGTACGACTCCAAATGTGGCAAGTGCTGTTAGTACGACTCCAAATGTGGCAAGTGCTGTTAGTACGACTCCAAATGTGGCAAGTGCTGTTAGTAGGACTCCAAATGTGGCAAGTGCTGTTAGTACGACTCCAAATGTGGCAAGTGCTGTTAGTACAACTCCAAATTTAGCAGGCACTACTAATACGACTCCAATAGAAACGTGTGAACATCACGTGATCCCCCAACCGCCACCGCTAGAGGATGTTAACTCGGTAACTGAGGGACAAAAACATCAAAATGAGGAATATTCACCGAGTGTCTCAAATCCAAGACAAATCGAACCGGAACAGGAGAATGTATATACCAATCAGTTGGCCATATCATTGGCTAGAGCTGTATCTCCTACTGGTACGCCAACCGTAAATCAGGATCGTCTGGATCAAGACTCGGATGACGAAAGAGATTACGTCAATGTTCCGCTGCGTTCCAATCCAGAAGTTGACGCCGTGTCGAACGAAGGTCCCGATTACGTCAATGTTAATGACTTTCTGGATCCCGTTGGCAGCAATTCGGATCAGAACGATTACGTCAACGTGACCGACTTAAAGCCGCCATCTTACTTGGATGTATTCAAATCGGACGCCAAGCAACAGATGCATAAATTTAAACGACTGAGCCAGCGCCTGGGTGAACTGCTCAAGCCATCCGATGTGTCAAGGCCGACCCAACCCCTCTCGAAGAAGGTTCTCCAAGCTGGAGTGCCACTGGTCAGACACGAGACGTCTCCTGGAGGCGAGGAGAGAAGACCTAATTATGTTAATGAGAACGTTGTATAGGAAAGCGAAGTCAATCTCTCACCGATATATCGCTCAACGGCCACAGTTTCGCTTAATTTGTAGTTGGAGTTTAGTGTAAATAATTATGTAAATCTTTGGTAAAATACTAGTGCCCGTTCTGCTTACGGCATTATATTGCTATACTATCCGTGATACGAAAGCAATTTATAACTATGTGTTTTATTCATATCAAAGATATTTGCTAGTTTCTATTATCTTTGCTTCAATACAAGGGTATGTAAATAGGACACCTTCGTCGCGGCTATTTTCAGTCGGTTGAGTTTAAGAAATAACTCGGTGTGTTGTAAAATGCATTCATGGCAGTTCCAACAGTTATTTCTGTTAGGATATTAGGTGGTAAATGTCCTGTACTTCTCACAGATTATAAATAATGATATCTGATTGCGTTCTGTAACACAGTAAAAATAAATACTTCAGTATATGTTCTAGCTCAATCGAATAAGTGTGCGAATTAATAGACTTTAATTCGATGAACATACACAAAGAATTAAGTAACAAAACAAAACTTTTTCTTTAAAAATCGTACAAAAAGTCGATATATATATATATATATATATATATATATTTACAGTTAATCTATATAATCAGGTAATATGTATATTACCTGAAATATTCAGGTAATACGTGTATTGCTAACCAAGATATAATGCACATTACTAGAAAATCTGAGTTAATATAACTGTAATATATATATATATATATATATATATATATATATGTGTGTGTGTGTGTGTGTGTGTGTTTAGATGAGGAAATTGCTACAAAGCCCCAGATTATATCTGTATTATTAGGAATAAATTAAATCTAACAATAACATATACACATTTAAGTTACATGAGATTTATCAATCTAACCATAGCTTTAAAGTAATACTTTGCTCGATTTTCACATCAATAAATGACATTTTTATTTAAATAATATTGTCACTCATCAAAAATTCATTGTTATCATCATGTTTATGTATAAAAACTGCTGTATACCAATATAGTTTTCGTACAAGAAAGACTGTCTAATTTTCTGCGGCAATTGAAATTCAATATCGGCGCCATTTATTAAATCGACCTTGCCTCGTGACGTCACCGATGCTAAGCTCTGTGTATCGATCTGGTGTATGGTTTAAGCTGCAGGAAAACCAACAAAATGTCGACTGGTTGCGTACCAAACTGTCTGCGTACGAAGAAAACAAATCCTGGATACCCTTTTCACGCTGCCTTGGGATAATAGTTGTTTGAAGAAGCTAAAATTAGTTTATCCTTCTGCGAGACAAGCTCGTATCTGTCAATATGATATCTAGCCGAGTTTTTTCACATTGACAAAAAAATTAAAAAATAGCTCCTCATTTGCATTTTACGCCAAAGATGACATTAACAGCTGATGCTGCGTCTACAATATTTAATCATGTCAAGAATTATACCCCAGACTTTTTTTCGAAAGGACGCAGCCGTTAAAACGTCGTATCAAGGTAAGCAAATTGAAATCTACCTGTCAGTGTCAGTCAGTGTCAGTCAGTGTCATATTAACAATTCATGAAAGAAATCCCAAAATACACCATCCTGTTATGATGTGCTCTATTTAGCACTAGGGCTCTATTATTGTACAAAAATAGATCAACCTAATAAGACGTATCCCACCATTATTATGTATGTATTATTATATATATATATATATATATATATATATATATATATATATATATATATATATATATATATATTTTGGTTTTTGTTTGTGGCGGGAAGTATGACCGGCTCTCGATGTAATGGCACCGGAATATTTCTCGGATAGTTCAGCTATTAGATAAGTTACACCAGTGAAACTGTGTATTTTGCATATTATGTAATATAGATTTAATTTATATTAATATAAATTGATTATATTTAGTTATTTTGTATTTCTTGTGTTTTCTTTTTAACTGCTCATTTGACGCCCTATATTATCGCCCACTCCAGTGTTTCCCATAAAAACTCGGTTTTGGCTTGTGTATGTTTTATTTTATTTATTATTTTTAATTTTCACTTATTTTATTTCTATAATTATAATGAATTATACTAGAGATCAGTTGCTTGCCTTACGACCCTATGGTGGTAATACCACTTGTTTAGCGATGCGCCCACGATTGGGTCTGATGCCAGTAATTTGATCACTGTGCCAATAACACCATATAATTGCACAGCTGTACAAAATGTAAGTATTGGTCTTACTAACTGTCAGTCGATCTGTAATAAATCTGATGAAATATCTGATGTTGTTAAGGATATGGATCTTGATGCTCTTGTCATTACAGAGACTTGGCTGACTGGTAATGTTTCAGACCAGAAAATTGTTGGTGATGTGACTCCAGCTGGATATTCATTCCATCATGCAGCTCGGATTCACAAAAAAAGGTGGGGGAGTCGGCATTCTTCTCCGTGATTCTTTGAAGTGTGAAACCCATTTGCGTTTTCAGGCTAAGTCTTTTTACCAACTGACTTTTATATCTGAGGGATAAGTGTTCGTGTAGGTATTATCTACCGATTACACCCCACTAAGAAAAATGACCTGAAAGCAGCAGATTTCTTCAAGGAATTTTCGGGATTTGTTGACTCTCTTGCTACCAACAGTGGTCATCTGTTGATCTTAGGAGATTTCAATATTCATTGGGATTGCCAGAGGAATACAGATACCAAACAACTGGCTGAAATTCGGTCCAAGAAAGAACACACAGACATGATCACATCTTAGATATTGTCACGATGATGACAATTTTATTAAGGGTGTGTCTGTGTCTTCCATGCTGTCTGATCATTTCTTTGTTAACATTAATGTATCTTTACAGAAACAATCTGTTTCAGCTAAAGTTATTTCATATAGAAGATATAAGTCAATTGACAAGGAGGCGTTTCTTGCTGATCTGCGAGTCTCTTCTCTGGTATTGGATCCACCGGATGATGTGGATCATTTGGTGGATCTCTATGATAGTACATTGAGAGACATTGTAGATCAACATGCACCTTTAAGGACAAAGGAAATGTGAAGCAGACCAATGCTTCCATGGTATAATAAGAACATACAGGCTGCAAAGATACACAGAAGGTGAGTAAAATTCTTGTTAAAAATACCCTTGCCTCTGCTAAATCTGAATATTATAATAAAAAGATCAAAGCATCCAAGGGAAATCAAAGAACTGTTTTCAGTGTTGTGAATAAAGTATTACATAAAAGTCAAACTGTCCTCCCAAATAATATCAACTCAGATAAAGATATGGCCCATTGTTTTAATAACTTCTTCTGTCAAACAATATTAAATATACATAGTGGGTTCGAGTCCAGTACCTTATCACAGGATAAGCCATTGGTAGAAGAGTCCTGCATATCCATGATGGATACATTTGAGCCTTTTACAGAGACTGATATCAGACAGTTGATGAAAAAGTCATCTAGTGCTTTCTGTGCAGTTGACCCTATGCCTACCCAGCTTGTGAAAGATTGTCTGGATGTTCTGATAAACCCAATTACAAATATAGTTAATAAATCATTATCTCTGGGTGTTTTCCCAAGATCCATGAAAGCTTCCCTTGTAAAACCATTAATAAAACCACACTATGGACTGTAATATTCTAAACAATTACAGACCTGTTTGAAATCTTACATTTTTATCTAAAGTTATAGAAAGGGCAGTTGCTTTCCATCTAAACAAATATTTAATCAATAATAACCTGAATCACTACAGTCTGCCTATAAAAATGGTCACAGCACTGAAACAGCGTTGGTTCGAGTGAAAAATGATATTATGATGTCAATTGATCAAGGTAAGCCAGTAATACTTGTTCTTCTGGACCTGTCTGTTGCATTTGATACAGTTGAGCATAGTGTACTTTTCTCTAGGTTAAATGACATGTTTGGTCTGTCAGGTAAAGTCCTATCTGGAACAACGCTCCCAGAGAGTGTCTGTTCATGGTATTTTATCTGACATTCAGTTTTTGTTATCTGGTGTACCACAGGGTTCAGTTCTTGGTCCTCTGGTTTTCACAATGTATATCCGTCCTCTTGAGATCATTGCACACCGATATGGGGTTAAATATCACTTGTATGATGATGACACACAGCTGTATATATCACTGGATCCTGACAATGAGTTAAATTTCTCCTATTTCTTGAAGAAATTAGAACATTGTATTGCCGATATTCGGCTATGGGTGACTCAAAATCTTCTTAAAACTAAATGATAATAAACAAATATTTTATATTTGGCATCACCACATTGTGTTAAATCAGCATTACAGATGGCTGTATCTTCGATTACCCCTAATGGGTCAGTACAAAATCTAGGGGTTATTTTTGACCAATGTATTAACATGTATGAACATGTCACATCAGTATGCCGAGCTGCCTACTACCATCTTAAGAACATCCACTGTTTAAAAGCATTCTTGACACAAGAATCACTTTTAACTGTAGTCCATGCCTTTGTTACATCTCGTATAGACTATTGTAACTCCCTGTGATATGGCATATCTGATTATAACATTAATCGCCTTCAGCGAATTCAGAATAGTGCAGCTCACATTGTAACAAATACTAGAAAATATGATTATATCACCCCAATTCTTCAAAAACTACATTGGCTACCTGTTAGACAGCGTATCCATTTCAAGATTCTGTAAATAATTTATAAATCTATTAATGATATGGCGCCAGAATACCTGTGTGAACTGGTTTCCATTAGAAAGTCATCCCGAAAACTGAGGTCATCCAGTCAGATACTACTGCAGGTGCCAGTGTCTCGGCTCAAGTCATATGGTGATTGTTTGTTTAGTGTTGCAGCCCCCACTTTGTGGAATAAGTTGTGGGCAAATATTAGAAATGCCTCGTCTCTTGGAAATTTTAAGTCTCTTCTAAAAACACACCTATTTAAGGTGGCTTTCACAGATAAATAATTATTATCTTTTAAATCGTTACAGGGTTTTTACAGACATTATTTGGGGTATTATTATATTACATATTATTTGTACAGTGCCTTTGAGTGGCTCCTGCTAGTAAGGGCGCTTTATTAAATATACATTATTATTATTATTATAATATATATATATTATGGTGTGTGTGTGTGTGTGTGTGTGTGTGTGTGTGTGTGTGTGTGTGTGTGTGTGTGTGTGTGTTGTCACTTTCTTGGGAATAAAAGATAAATAATAGCTGTACTATATGTAGTATTATTACCTGATTACCATTATAATAGTATTTATTCTCATTAAGAGTTTGGAGGAATGTCTGCATCCAACTACTGGTGATGAAGTGGAAACCAGTACCTGTGGAAATGGAAATGTGGACCAATCAGTACTGGTAGCAGCAAACACTTATGAAATTCATCATTTGGATACAACTGTTCATGATCGATATGTATGTTTCATGTGTATGTATGAAGGGATTTGTGGAAGTAGAGGAACTGATAAATTGACAAGTCTTCCGAACTAGGTGTCGAAGAGTGCAAATTGACAAGTTAAACAAAACTTTCACCAAATGACCTAAACATTTTTTAAAGCTCTGGCAATTACATGTATGAGAACGATGAAGTTCGGCCCATCTTCATTATTGTGTTTTCAACTTCCATGTGATTTTATTGTTTTATTCACGGACCAAATTAGTTGTACTTTTGATTGAACGTAGAAGTGGAATTATTTGAATTGCATTTAAATATACACATTGATCTAGTAACTTGTGAAGAACTAATGACTATAGAATTTGAAGTTCTGTTCGTGTTTTGTCATCTCTGTTCGCTCAGAAGTCTGCTGACACAGAGTCTTGCTCGTGCGAATGTGGCAGGTGCACTATACAAATCACTAAATCCATTGGTTGTCAGAAAGATCCAGTCCCTACATATGTGAAGAACATCCTTGTGAAGCCATGGACAGAAGTATAACATCAACACCATCTGTTCATGCGATAGGCACAGATTGTGATGGTCTGCCCATAAATCAATGCCATATTCACAGATAACTCTTCGGAATATGTGGAATCTGATAGTCTGAATGAATCATCAGATTTTTCTTCCTCACCAAAAAGTGCCGAAGATTCTGATTATGTTGCATCGAATCCAGAGATCAGACAGAAGTATGGCTCCGTTTCGCAGGGTACATCATCAGACGTTGAAGCAAAGTATCTGGTGTTTCACGAAACCTTGAGTGAATGATTTAGAAGATGTTCAAAATGCGAAGCAGTTGTGATCAAATCAAATTATGATTATTCTGGTTCTCTGATTAGAGTTCACTAAGCTTCTAAGAAAGGACATATAATGACATTAAAATATACCGTCGCACAAAATAATAGCTTACGTCACGAATTTCAGGGATAAAATTGATCTGTGATAGACATTATACAGCTAGCGTCAAACACGCAACGTAGTCAACTTTCCTGCAGAGTTTTTGTGTGGATTCGATGCGTTTTCTTCTACCAAACACTAACCACATTAGAGAGGCGGTATATCAAATGTTAAGATCTTTCTAGCCATTTTAATAATATACGATATTTTCATGTTGTTGTTGTAATAGTGTAAGTTTCGTTCTTGTACTCTCCTTTTGGAAGCTCAATTAACCTATCAATCTATCTATTTACGCGGGATACTTTAGATAGAGCTGAAATTAACCAGTTTCCGAAAACTGCCTTTATTACCCGTATGTAGGAAAACAATATTAGTTTAAGCCGATCATCATTATAATGAATGCAGAAGAAATATTTGTTAAACCATTTGTGATGGATAGCGATTTTCTCCTACTGGATGGGATTCCTTACTCATAGTCATGTTGTGGGGGAGGTTGAAGGTTTGAATCCCGGTCGTGGAACTATAGCAAGAGGGTTTTTTCCATCTAATAAGTCACCTGGTAAGGTTTTCTCCGCCGAATATATAATCTATTGTAAATTCTAAATTCGTATAGATTTGGTAAATTACAGGTATGTTACCCAGTCTGATAAATATAATTTTTTTTTAAATTTATTATTATTTATTTATTATTATTACAGCGAATATTTTTAATTCATTAAATAAATTATGCTTACTTCTTATCACTAAATGTTATCCCTTGATGACTTATAAACAGAAGAGTTGTCATGGAATTTCTGAATTATACACAAACGTCTAACAATCATGTTATTATTTTTGTTTATATATTGTTCTTATACTTAATTAGTTTAATTTATTTCACTCTCCCGATACATAATTTTATTGATATATTGGTGTAAAAGTTTCAGTTAAAAATTATTGTTCCATTGTATTCACTAATAAAAAGAATTGTTTTCTCGGTTTTCTCATTCTGTCCCACTCCTGAAATCGCTTCATTGGCTCCCTATTCAATCTTGCATCGTTTTCAAGCTCTGTACCATTGGCTATCAAACTCTTTCTTCCGGAGAACCTTCGTATCTATTTTCCATGCGTTCTCTAGCACCCAAGCCCAGATGGCTGGGTCCATCTGGTCGTCACTGGCTGTCTGTTTCTAGGGTTAAAACTCATGCCGGCACTTGTGCTTTTTCAGTTGCTGTTCCTCCTCTTCGGAATTTCCTCCCTGAAAATGTTAAGTCATCAAATAGCAAAGATTCTTTCATTCCCCTGAGTTTTCGCTGCATCCGATCATTTGTTGATGAATTTTACCTCGGACCTTAACTATGAGATTGGTTAACCCCTGTACTAGATGACCCACTGAATTCGATCCTTTTTGTGGATATTGATTCAATAAAATGTAAATGTTGCTGTTTTACTGCCACTTCGGTGTCCATGGTAGGCTAAATGGGTCGAGGGACCTCCAAAGGCAATGAGGCGAAGTGAAAGATGACAAACGCCGACCGGGGTTTGAACTCGGGTGCTTTAGATATATGGCTTACTGCTTAACAGTTAGGACACGGATGCGCCTTATAAAGGTGATATAGAAGTTGTTACTACTATTATTATTATAAAGATAGTTCTCCTCGTACATTAATATATCTCATACATACCAATTTATGTGACCATCCCGTGTGATTAAAATGTGACTATCTAAGGAGTGTGATATTTTTGTAAAGATATTTAATATTGAACTAATACACTCTACTTGATAATACACGATTTAAAAAAAATGATTACTTGGCGTCCCCCCCTCCCCCACACACACACATACACACGCATATATATATATGCTATGCCAGTAGAGATAAAACCAGTATAATTGATCAGCAAATACTTGCAAGTAGTTGAATATAATATGCCAGTTTCTCAACTCTAAAATGTCTATTATATTGTGTCAGTAATGGTGAAACATGACATCAATATATTTAATATTCAGCGAACAGAACATATAATATTACTTGCAATGACCGTCACCAAATATCATCGTATCACTGAATATAAGGTGGAAGAACAAGGTAACATAATACTTATTATCCACTTTGATAATATATCAACATTACATTTCTTGAAAACATCGTCCATGTGGCTATGTGACATGTATCTCTATTTTTATGTAATAACATTAAACCTTCATATTACACAAATTTGTAAATAAGTATATGTTTAGCATGTTTATACTCGCTGTATAGCAGGTTAATGCAAAGAATACTAAATTTGATCAACATAAATCTGTTTATAGAAATTTGAAGGTTAGTCCAAGCCACTAAGTTATAGGTTGCGTATTTTCTGGTAAATTGTAAGGAGAGATATAATTATTAACACAATTTCCTTACCGTCAATTACATCGCCTGATGGATGACAGAAATTGTCGACAGAATGCCTTCACAAAGTGTATTCTTGATACGGTCAACATATGTCATAGGGTCAACATTGGTCATAAGGTCAACATTGGTCATATGGTCAACATTGGTCATACGATCAAGATTGGCTATAAGGTCAACATTGATCATAAGGCTAACATTGGCTATAAGGTCAACATTGGTCATAAGGTTAACACTAGCTATAAGGTCAACATGGGTCATAAGGTTAATATTGGGCGTACGGTCAATCAGGAAGTGGTATAGTTCCTGTATTTTTTATTATATCTTCAACCAGACATGATCGTTTGTGTAACAATATAATATTTGCTGGAACTGTTGCTCTAATTGAATATGCCGGATGCATCATTTCTCTTAGATATTTACTAGATAAGCGCCATTATGATTATCCCTAGACAATTTAAATTATTATCGTAATAATAAATATTTTCTTCCAGTATGTGTGGCCAATGTAAGGAGTAGCCATCGTACATATAGATTTTATTTAGTGACATCATATCTAAATGAAAGTAGGCTGACATCATGTATCAAGAAGATGCCTATTGTCTTTGATATATTTGATGTCTGTTTATTTCGTTAAATATTACCAGACACTAGCTTACGAACCGGGGTCGGCTCCGTGGTCTAGTTGGTAGCGCATTGGACCACAGATCACTACCAGCTGAGTTAGAATCTCGGCGTTGGCATATCTGAAGGTTGTTTCATCTTCGACTTCGCTTCATTACCTTTGGAGGTCGCTCGGCCCATTTAGCCTACCATCTGCACAAAAGTGGCCGTAAAACATCAATCAATCATCATCATTATCATTATCTTACGAACCACTCGGCCATGGGACATACGTAATCAATGGTGGCTCGAGAAAGAAATTCGATTTTATTTCAGATAAAAACACTTTCAAAAATTTCATTCCGTGCAAATAATAAAGAGTGAATCAAATGTATGCCGATATTATATTAAGCGAACATCATTACTGTTATTGATAATAAAAAAAGATAAATAAGATTGTGAGATTCTGTCTGATACTGCTCATCGTTCAGACCTTGAATGAAAACGTGGACGTTGTTTACTATAGATGTAGATACTATGATAAAACGTCCCAAGAATTGGCAACCTCCTTGTACGTATGATGCTTTTTCGTTAATGAAGGATCATAATAATGTCTAAAGCATGTTAGGCGAGCTTCTTTTTCTGCAATTATATTCTTTTATGAAAAACTTTACTATTTGGTAAAGATTCATGACAAAACAAGTTTAATCTGTCATGAAAATGGGTATTTTATTCTTTTAGTGTGAAGATATCGTGATATCAGTGACAGAATACACGTTTTATTATATTAACTGTGTATTTCTGAGAAACATATCACCAGTTATGTCGGTCGATTTAGTGCCAATTCTTTTGTATTTCGTTTAGATGATGTTATGATGATTGATGTTTTACGGCCACTTTTATGCGCACGGTATGCTAAATGGCCTGAGGGATCGCCAAAGGTAAGGAAGTGAAGTCAAAAATGAAACACCCTTCAGTTATTTCCTACGCCTAGATTCGAACTCAAGTGGTAGTAATCTGTGGCCCAACGCCCTATCAACTAGACGTGAATGTGCCCCTGTATTATTTCAGACAAATGATGAATGGTAGTTTTCGGAGTTTAAATATCAACTAATCGAATAACCGATTAAGTAATAATGAGTAAATCATTTCAATGTTTCATCTCAGGTCAGAGTTTGCAGCCATCTTGATGGAAACGGACTCCCAGTAACATTTTGACCCGACCCAAATATATCCCATATAACGGCATAGGGTTTACCATCATCTCAGTGACCCCAGAGACAACCACAGTTGCAGCGTTGCGACGTCAACTCCACTGTTTGTACATCATCTGTACTTTTCTCAGTACTAATGTATTAGCAACAAAGTCCATACATTTACATGTATACATTATATTATAAAGCCAATCGGGTGATAGGGAAAACACTTCTCTCCCATTTTGTTGTCATATAAGGCAGCTTTCGATTATGGCATATATTCGGATTAGGGTTAAAAACTGATGTCCGGTTTATGACATTTTACGCTCATGCGAGGTAATATTTTATAGATCACAGCAGTATCTCGGTTATAGTTTTGTCATACGTATAGTTATACACTTGAAGGATTATTTGATGGTGTAATATTACATTTTCTCCATGTGGCGACAACTTTATGACATCATGTCATATGATGAGAAAATATGTCGCCAAATGATCGGTAAGTAGCGAGATTCCACTGACATCTAGGTTACTAGCTAATGTGACGACAGCGAGTTGATGATGGTTTGAGGTTGTTTAATCTAATGGGTAGTACTAGTAGATCTAATATTTAATAATATATCACAATTAATGGACGGCATTTGTACTATTTGCATGGAAAAATCATACGATTCGGGGATCATATCACGGCGTAATATCGTATTTTATCAATGGTCCTTTTCGTTCATTCAGAAGATTCCCGAAGCAAATTTAGAACCGGCCAATCAGAGACTGGCTGACTTTTTGCTCCGGCGACATAAATCCAGCCGAACTATTTTCAGCTAGCTCACAAAATACCGGCTGTGAATATAGCCAGTCTTTTTCCACTGATGAAAACAAACAAATAAAGTTATTAAAATATTATACTTTATTCCATGTCTGCCATAAATACGTGAGAACTGAATTAAATTTATATTTGAGTCTGGAACCAATGTCAGTTTGATAATACGAAATAGCCGTGTCTATTTCAAATGTTTCATCATTCTGATAGATCAATACAATCTGTTCAATTTATTACACCACAGTTAGAAATAAGTTGTGAGATCAATATTTTAAATTATACCATTTACGTTTACCATGAAATTTGAAGCGAAGGGACCGTGAAGAAGCGATTATTTTGGTGAATAGTAAATCCGGTCCATGATTTCGCCTTCAAATGGGAGTCATTATTTATCGCAATGCTAAACCGCTTTTAAAATGTAAAAATCAGATAATAAGTATCATAGTATTAAATTTGTATCGAATTTTGTAACTAAAAAAAGCTAGCTAGCTCCTGATTGGTCTGCCGATTTGTCGAGGATTGGCGATCTTTATGAAAAGGACCATCGTGTATGACATCTGTGAAATGGACCAGTTGCCAAATCCGGACAAACAGTCGCTGCGACGAGTCGTGATAAATGGCGTTGGATGTTTAGTGCTTGGAATGTGCTCTTCACACTTAGCTTATCCCATAACAACATTGTAGGTGATCGCCCACATCAATGCTGATAATGAACGCGTCTTCTCCATGTGCCGCAAGATTGACACCGCTTGGCAATGACATCCTGCACGCTCTTCTTTCATGCAAAATCAACCTTGATGAGCCGTGCTATGCATTTCCGCCAGACAGTGATATGTTGAAATGGCAAAGTCTGCAACATGATACAACGTGAAAGACCACCAGTGATAGTGATGTGTAGACGACATCTATATTTGTGTGACTTTTTGCTAGTTCTGTGCTATAATAGTATCTGAAATAATGACCAAAATGGCAGTTATTTTGGCACACGATGGAGACGCATGTTGTCTGTAATTTACTGCTTCACCACGGGCACTAATACCAAACAAATTTAGAATTTACAATAGATGGCGGATATTGGGCGAAGAAATCCTTGCCAGTTGCCTGGTTGGATGAAAAACTCCTGCTAGTATAATGCCACTCCTGGACAGTTTGACCATGAGTTAGGAAGCCCTACTCTCTAACCCACTAAGCCATAGAGGCGGTTTATGAAATGAGACATACGTAAAGATAATACAGTCTGACTTTACATAATTTTTTGGCTAGATCTACATTGACACATACTTTATTATAACATGTTTTTTTTCGGTGCATTAGGTTTTATAAAGTGCAATAATTTTATAGTGTATGTTTTGCATGGAACATGGACAGTTTGTACATCATCTGGTGGCAGGTAATAGTTGGTAATAATAAAACTTGATTGTTATTGTCTAAGGAGTGTTTTCTTCCCTTTTCCTTGTAATATTATAATATTCCTTTACGTTAAAAGCCGGATTTTCTGACACCCTCCGATTTACGTATAATCTACTGTTTTGGCATTTCTGTAACTTGCCATGTATGTTTAAGCCAATAGAAAATGTACTTCCATTTCGCTTTAAGTGCATGTCATTGATGTCAACAGGCGATTAATAATTGTAAACAAACACGGTGGTCCGCCATCAACGGGATGGGATATCTCATGTATACTTTACATTATAAACAGGGCCGTGGGAATATTCATGATTTTCCATGATTAGGGAACCTACAATTGAAAATAAAATCATACAATATACTATAATTATAATAATATTTATTTTAATGGCCTTACTAGCAGTACCATTCAAAGGTGCTGTACAAATAATATGTAATATAATAATACCCCAAATAATGTCTGTAAAAACCCTGTAAAGATTTAAAAGATAATAATTTTTATCTTGGGAAACACCTTTAAAAAGGTGTGTTTTTTGAAGACAAAATTTAAGAGACGACGCATTTCTAATATTTAGCAACTTATTCCCCAAAGTGGGGGGTGCAACCTAAACCAAAAAATCACCATATGAAAAGAGACACTGGCACCTCATAGTATCTGACTGGGTGACCCATTTTTTGGGATGACTTTCTAATGGGAAACCCGTTAACAGGTATTCGGCCATATCATTAATACATTTATAAGTTATTAACAGAATTTAAAAGGATACGCTGTCTAACAGGTAGCCAAGTAGTTTTTGAAAAATTGGGGTGAATGATCAAATTTTTTGATTTTTACAATGGGGCTCACATTTGAATTCGCTGAAGGGAAATTTTGTTATAATCAGATATGGTTTTCGGAGTTACAATAGTCTATAAGAGATGTAACAAAGGCATGAACTACAGTTACAAGTGATTCTTGTGTCAAGAATGCTTTTAAACAGTGAATGTTCTTAAGATGGTAGTAGGCAGCTCGGCATACTGATGTGACATGTTCATGCATTTTAATACATTGGTCATAAATAACCCCTAGTTTTTTTACTCACCCATTAGGGGTAATCGAAGATGCACCCATCTGTAATGCTGGTGTCTTTATGGATTTAACACAATGTGGTGATGCCAAATATAAAATATTTGTTTTATTATCATTTAGTTTTAGAAGATTTTGAGTCATCCATAGCGAATATCGGCAATACAATGTTCTAAATTCTTCAAGAAAGAGGAGAAATTTAACTCATTGTCAGGATCCAGTGATATATACAGGTGTGTGTCATCAGCATACAAGTGATATTTAACCCCACATCGCTGTGCAATGATCCCAAGAGGACGGGTATACATTGTGAAATCCAGAGGACCAAGAACTGAACCCTGTGGTACACCAGATAACAAAACCTGAATGTCAGATAAAATACCATGATCAGACACTCTCTGGGAGCGTTGTTCCAGATAGGATCGAAACCATTCAAGTACTCTACCTGACAGACCAAACATGTCTTTTAACCTAGAGAAAAGTACATTATGGTCAACTGTATCAAATGCAGCAGACAGGTCCAGAAGAACAAGTATTACTGGCTTACCTTGATCAATTGACTTCATAATATCATTTTTCACTCGAACCAAGGCTGTTTCAGTGCTGTGATCACTTTTATAGGCAGACCATAGTGATTCATTAAGGTTATTATTGAGTAAATATTTGTTTAGATGGAAAGCAACTGCCTTTTCTATAACTTTAGATAAAAATGTAAGATTTGAAGCAGGTCTGTAATTGTTTAGAATATTACAGTCCATAGTGTGTTTTTTTAATGTTAAAGGGGGGTTTTCACAAACAGGAAAGTTTTTTCATTTTGTATTGGGAAAACATCCAGAAAATACAAGTTTTAAATTAACTATAAAAAAATTAGATGTTTTATCAGAACATCCAGACAAAAGGCTCAAATGTATCCATCATGGATATGCAGGACTCTTCTACCAATGGCTTACCCTGTGATAAGGTGCTGGACTGGAACCCACTATGTATATTTAATATTTTTTGACAGAAGAAGTTATTAAAACAATGGGCCATATCTTTATCTGAGTTGATATTATTTGGAAGGACAGTTTGACTTTTATGTAATACTTTATTCACAACACTGAAAACAGTTCTTTGATTTCCCTTGGATGCTTTGATCTTTTTATTATAATATTCAGATTTAGCAGAGGCAAGGGTATTTCTAACAAGACTTTTACAGACCTTGAACATTTCAAAATGAACACACAAACTGGTCCTGATCCACAGCCGCTCACAATACCTTCTGTGTCTCTTTGCAGCCTGTATGTTCTTATTATACCATGGAAGCATTGGTCTGCTTGGTATTTCCTTTGTCCTTAAAGGTACATGTTGATCTACAATGTCTCTTAATGTATTATGATAGAGATCCACCAGATGATCCACATCATCCGGTGGATCCAATACCAGAAGAGACTCGCAGATCAGCAAGAAAAGCCTCCTTGTCAATTGACTTATATCTTTTATATGAAATAACTTTAGCTGAAACAGATTGTTTCTGTAAAGATACATTAATTTCAACAAGGAAATGATCAGACAGCATGGAAGTCACAGACACACCTTTAATCAAATTGTCATCATCACGGGAGGTGACAAGATCTAAGATGTGACCGTGTCTGTGTGTTCTTTCTTGGACATGCTGCCTGAGATTGGCAGATCTAAGAATGTCAGCCAATTGTTTGGTATCTGCATTCCTCTGGTAATCCCAATGTATATTGAAATCTCCTAAGATCAACAGATGACCACTGTTGGTAGCAAGAGAGTCAACAAATCCCGAAAATTCCTTGAAGAAATCTGCTGCTTTCAGGCCATTTTTCTTAGTGGTGTGTAATCGGTAGATAATAGCTACACGAACACTTATCCCCCTCAGATATAAAAGTCAGTTGGTAATTTTCAAAAGACTTAGCCTGAAAACGCAAATGGGTTTCACACTTCAAAGAATCGCGGAGAAGAATTCCGACTCCCCCACCTTTTTTGTGAATCCAAGCTGCATGGTGGAATGAATATCCAGCTGGAGTCACATCACCAACAATTTTCTGGTCTGAAACATTACCAGTCAGCCAAGTCTCTGTAATGACAAGAGCATCAATATCCATATCCTTAACAACATCAGATATTTCATCAGATTTATTACAGATCGACTGACAGTTAATAAGACCAATACTTACATTTTGTACAGCTGTGCCATTATATGGTGTTATTGGCACAGTGATGAAATTACTGGCATCAGACCCAATCTGCTTTGGATGTTTTCCACTACGTGGGCGCATCGCTAAACAAATGGTATTACCACCATAGGGTCGTAAGGCAAGCAACTGATCTCTAGTATAATTCATTATAATTATAGAAATAAAATAAGTGAAAATTAAAAATAATAAATAAAATAAAACATACACAAGCAAAAACCGAGTTTTTATGGGAAACACTGGAGTGGGCGATAATGTAGGGCGTCAAATGAGCAGTTAAAAAGAAAATACAAGAAATACAAAATAACTAAATATAATCAATTTATATTAATATAAATTAAATCTATATTACATAATATGCAAAATACACAGTTTCACTGGTGTAACTTATCTAATAGCTGAACTATCCGAGAAATATTCCGGTGCCATTACATCGAGAGCCGGTTATACTTCCCGCCACAAACATATAGATGTAGACTAGATATATGTAGAGCCAATATGGTAAGAAAAAAGGTAGATATCAACCTATATATTCCGTACTAAATCGTAGGATTTATATGTTATTTTCAGCAAAGACTATTTATAACAAGACGTGTTACTTCGCGTTTTAACATGGGACGCCATTTTGAATTCATGGAGCGCCAGGGCCCTAGCGACCGGAGGTAAATCGTCACGGACAGCTCCCTTCGTTAACATGGCGCCTAACGGCACTGGTTCATTCTGCGCCGCTTTCGGCTGCAGTAACAGAAAAAGTATGCACAAATAAAGACATCCCCGAAAGGAAATGAAAGCTAGGGTAAAAATTTAATATGTTCTGGCTTTTTAAAAATAGATGATATAAGCATAACAATTTGAAGTAGACACGTCCCTACTTGACATGACCCAAGCAGTAGGCCCAAGCATGATCTATCTAGATATATATTTGTTTCAGACAAAATCTGGTTACATTTTATTGAACAATATCAACCTATTAATCACAAAATGTGTATGTAAGATATACATAAGCTTACAGTTACATGTACTGGAGCCACTGAAGATGTTATGGGAGAGAGGTTTTTTTACTTTATTATTATTATTAATATAATTGGACTTCTAAAATTACATTACTATAATCAGATAATATTTCCCTAATTACAGTAATTATTTTTAAACGTAAGCAATTGATACTTATTGATATATATGGACTTCTATTTATAATTTAAATGTCATAAAATTAATTATTAAATACCTCAACTAGTGGTAGAAACATTCATTTTGTTATTTTTTCTATTGACAGAAGTAAAAGATGGGTTATTAATTGTTGTCGTTCAGATATATGATGAGGAAAAATTTAAATTACTTGAATACTAATTGTAGAATGTATGATATGCATTTCACTGAAACGGAATTGATCAACCAGACAACTTATCTAGAATGCTATTCCACCTATTTTGGATGTACAAAATCCACCGCATGCATCCACTGAAATCAAAGAGGAAGGTATTAATAGATAGGAGACTTATCCAGGAGACAGTGCCAGCTGTGGTGATAATTAATATTTATAAATATTAATGGTGAAAATTGGTATTATAAAATTAATTAAATAAGAAACAAGGCATCAAACCCATAAAATTTTGTCAGCCCATTTCATATCTTAATACCAAAAAAAAGGATTACAAGCACCTGAATTAGTACTTAAATCTTCAGCTCATGTGCTTTAATTGGTATAATTCTCTTAGTAACTTAAATGCATATCAAATCAAATTCTTTAACCAACTTGAAAAAAAGGAATACATGTGTTTACACATTGTGTATGCACTTGGTTCAAGTCATTATTTTACAAGGTATTGTTCTGTTTCAGTCCTTGAAGTTTTATGATGATGAGATACCATGTAAACAGGCCAATCTCTTGGTTACAGATTTACTGGTGTTATCTGTTACAGTAATCCCGGCGTGGGCATATCTGAAGGTTGTTTCGTCTTTCACTTCGTCTCATTACCTTTGGAAGTCGCTCGGCCCATTAAGCCTACCTTGTGCACAAAAGTGGCCGTAAAACATCAATCATCATCATCATCATCTGTTACAGTAGTCAATGCATGTGTCTATTATATCTCTGGGTAAACAGTTCACTGATCTGGACTAAATGTCATATTTTTGTAGTAGTGGTTGTTTAGAGCTGGAAGCAATTTGGGTTATTCTGTCCATTTGATAACAAATGACTGATTGTAACTATAGATTAACCCGTGGCACAAGATATTTGATGCCGCTTATTGTATGAAAATACTAATTTCTCTATCACTAACATGTTAACGCAGACATAAACATTGTTAATATTCCATGTATATTCTTTGTTCTCAGCTGGGCAGGCCTATATTGCATAGTCTATATTATTGAGGTGTAGACTTTAAATGAACTTATAATTTTTTTAGTTAATATATGATAAACGGACATGATGAATATATGGTGAATTGTGTTATGGTTGCGTTATAATAGCTGTATATATCATTATATGTCTATATCCTAATAAATAAAACTTTATGGACTATGATAAACTAACATGATGAAAGTATGTTTGTATGCATTTACCTCATATATACCTAACTGTTTTCATTTAAAAAAAATTACGCCTTCCACACACAAAGCTGTGAAGTAACCTAAACCACGTTCAATTATTTTCTGATTGGTCTGTGAAATCACTTAATTATTTATTTACAGTTTTCAGAGCTTCGTTTCCTTCGATATCATATGTACACAAGTAAAGTGTTTATTAATAAAAGAGTATATGATCATGTAACATATAGTACTAGTATTGGCAATTCATTTCAACCATCGCACACATGTACAAGATCACATGTGGACAACCAGAGACCTTTTGTTTATTTGAGAAATACCTCCGGTCGCTGGAGGCGCCACTGGTTCAAAATTCAACATGGCGAGGCAAGAGTAACGCCTCTCTATATTTAAGCTCTCTGTTTTCAGTCTCTCGTTGGCCATCCTCACTGGATATTGCGAAACTGTGCTACACCAAGCGAACAGTTCGAAAACTACCAGACTGGCTTGCTCACTCGCTCGCTTGCGGTTCTCTAGCGGTTAGGGAGTTGACGCTTTGTGCCAGGGTCACAGGTTCGATCCCACAGACTTGATTATAATAAAGGTGGACATTAAAGACACCCTGAGGACGCAATACCAAAGACAATATAGAATGATCTTTGGTAATACACTCTGACAGTGACGACAGTCGGGGTATTTCGGCTCCACATTTCCGTACTCCTCCCCTGTGAGTGGTGGGGGGGGTGAACAACCACTCACAAATGTCATTAGAAGGACTCCACCATAGAGGTTGTGCTGAACAAGCGATAACCTGGGGATACTCCCAGAAATACAAGCAATCCGACTCAACTGAACTATTAAGTTTTATCACAGTTATCAGCTATAGTGCTGCCATCTGACGACTTGAAATAGCAACGTAATCTTTCAACTCAGAGCGCTCGTATTGCCATCTGACAACAAAATGTAACAACACTATCTTGGAATTCGCTTCTAAGGTATAGCGTCATACATTTTTTTTTTTGCTTTTTTGGCGAGAAAGGGGCTTGTTAATAAACAAATTCGACGATACATCGTCAATGGATATGTGAGTAGTATGATTCTATTGTATGACACAAACTTCGCTTGAAATTACCACACTGTACCAAATATATTAACACAAACTTGAACCGATCGTAAACCTGCCTCTCGGTGTTATGGCTTTTCTAGATTTTAGTGGAAGTCTAACCTTAACCAAGACCAAGTAGACCTGACATTTAATGACTAATTTATCAAAAATGGCTGGTGGACGCTGCTTAGATATAAGTTCGCTCAATCACTTATGCACATAACTGGTCATGTGACTCGTATCGTAACCACAGTATGCTAAACACATTATTATTATTATTAGTATTATTATTATTTTGTGTTTTTTCTTCTACTAATGTAATCTTTTAAAGTTTTTATGTTATGTATGTGTGAAGGTACGCACTATGGTTGTTTTACCTAGAATAACATCTCTCTATCTATCTATATCTATTATTATTATTGTTATTATTATTATTATTTCATTAATATAATTATTATCATTATTAGTATTGTTATTATATATATTTTTAACGAGAAAGAACGATAATATTTATCCCAACAGCTAAACTGTTGATATGACAATTATATGATGAGCATTATATTTAGCTTATTGGCGATAAATATAAACATAATGTAGGATCATCGAATCATGAACCAGATGAAGCAGATTACTCGTTATTGGTCGATGTATACGACTACCACCTCATTTAAGCAGCACGACGTTAATAAATGAACGGTTTTGAGCGGATGGCGGGGGGGGG
>JAODUP010000377.1:0-372500 GCA_025642065.1 Paralvinella palmiformis | reverse complement strand
ACCTACAGAATCCTGTAAGATGATCATATAAACATGATTAGATTCCTTTATGTACAGTACGTGGAATGGTGTATACCCAGTAGGTGTATCGCAGTGTAAATAGTGGACAAATTAGCTAAACCCAATGTTTATAGAATATATCCGGTTCCTGAAATGTGTTTCGAATGATGGAGAGCATTTTATCGCAGTTTCTGATATTTGTAAACGTGCTGACCACAGACCAGTGTATGCCACTCTGGCACCATAGGGGAAAATATTTTATCAGCAACATTAAAAATGGCCGCCAAAACAAAATCGGAACCAAAAAAATTATTAATGTGATTTATGTATTTCGTGTCGTGTTCTAGCAGACGATAGCTCCGTTATGCAACTGATAGACTTATCTACGAACGCGTAAACCTCTCCTTCTTCCCACTCCAGACATCCCAGTAACATCGGTGTTTAATATTGCACACTTTGAGGCCTGCAATTTAGTATGTTACAAACAGTGCCATATGAAGGTCTACTAAATACCGAGGAAATACATGTTGCTACCATGTCCAACAGCGGCGATGTCGTGTAGCTTACTTGGGGGATTAAACCAATAACGCTACACGAGTTCAATAATGTGGGATCGTGTATATTGCAGAGATTACAATATAGCCGAATTCAGACAATGTCCTGCCGATGGTGTGTGGCATTGGACAGAATCACTAACAAAAGCCCCGAGCACGGTTTTTTGTTTTGTTGTTCGGGGAGAATCCCCAGGCTGTCGCTTAATCGGCACAGCCTCTATGTTGGAGTGGTTGAGAAACCTCCCTCCCCCACCACTCACAGGGGAGCAGTACGGAAAGATGGAGCCGAAATACCCCGAGGGTGGTCACTGCCAGAGTGTTTTACGTCCTCAGGGGGTTTTTAACGTCCCCCTTTATTTTAAATAATTGAGTGGAGACGGCAGCGCCATTTAACGTGGTCGGCCACCCACGATGTAGTGAGCCGAGAAATTAATCCCTGGAAAAGTTTCGACCTCTTACGGGGTTCGAACCTGCGACCATTGGCACCAAGTGCCGGGTGCTTAACCACTAGGCCACCGAGCTCACTACCCCCGAACACATGCTTCGGTAATTAATTAACTAATAAAGATAGCCCTCTGGCGGCTGATTGGCTAAGCCTGTGTGTCTGGCCGGTGACCAGCCACCTAGGCTGCGGTGAGGATCATACATATATAAAAAGGGTGGGATTACACACATATAAAGGGGTGGGATTACAAACACTGTCCGCGGTATATGTGATATCTACTATCTATATAGTAACATGTATACACACAGACACACACAGACACACACACATATATATATATATATATATATATACTTATATCATAAGCAATTACATATCATAATTGATTCATTATTACCACAATTAATATGAATTTGTTTTGGGGGGGGGCTAAATAATTTAAAACAATTATCATTGATGACAACGAGACCACGTGGTATATTGTTCGAAGGCTCGACGTGGGTCTCGTCAAGTGCGTAGACGTAAATTTCAAACTTAGGAACTGTTCCAATAGACGACGACGATCGATGTTTTACGGCCACGTTTGTGCCCATGGTGAGCTAAATGGGCCGACCGACATCCGAAGGTAATGAAGCGAAGTCGAAGATGGAACACCCTTCAGATATACCCACGCGAGATTCGTACTCAGGTTAGACCACGGAGGTGCCCGGTTCAGCCAACAGAAGCCCGCTAGATAATATGTGGTTGATATGTTAAATGCGTACTGCTGTCTCGCGGACCTATACATCCCGATATCTCTATCAACTCCCCGGGAAGTATGCCCATTTCCTACGGCCAATCGAAGGCCCAAAATCTACACGAATACAAACCGTCCACAGTCAACTTACCATAAACGTAGGCAATACTGATACATTCACAGAATGCGATCAATAAGACATTCCATCCGCCAGAATAATGGTCCATCAGCTGCAACATGTAGGCGCCTCCCTTTAAAGAAGAGAAGAGATCAAATGAACGATTTGTCGGGAGATATTCATAACAAAGGAAGATGAACCGTTATCAGAGAACATTCGGCAAGTACACGTGATACGAGCAATACACACTAACACAATAACCCCATTAATCAAAGCCATATAATAATTATAAGTGTGTGTGTGTGTGTGTGTGTGTGTGTGTGTGTGTGTGTGTGTGTGTGTGTGTGTGTGTGTGTGTGTGTGTGTGTGTGCTACATATGACAGGTCTTAAAACAGATCTTTGAGGTTAGTTAAATTTACGATCATAACACACACACACACACACACACCTCTTTATGAAACAGTGATCACTGGTGTTTACGAGCTTTCACTGTTCACGTAAATGGAGCGAGCGATACGAGCTAAGGCGACAAAAAAGGGTCAATACTTGCCTCTGTACAAAGTGATAATCCGAGAATGAATCCTACAAGACACGTGAGTAAAATGACGAGCCATTTCCTTTTTCTGGTACTCGGCCACTGATCCAGAATGGAAGTCGTGACGGTCTCAATTAAGGCAAACTGTAAATAAAGGTCAGTGAGTAAGTGAGCGAATGAGTGAGTGAGTCATTAGTTTGGCTTGAGCACTGGTCACCCCTGGGACATGTGGTCATCGGGTAACTTCCGAATGAAACATCCCCCAAATAGAAGTATGGGTCGGATTAGAACCCAGAACAAGGAGGCCCAGGGCACAATGCTTTAACGACTGTTCTGTAGGAATGCCCAGGTAAATAAAGATAAGATTACAGAGTATATATATATATATATATATATATATATATATATGAATCAGTCTGTTAGGCCAAAAAGAAAAGTTACGAAAGTCTTAAATGTTATAATGCCTTAAGCGTAATAAAAATTAAATGATCGTATTACACACATAAATAAAGCTAAATGTCCTTATTTAATTAACTTACTTCAGAATCAAGACCTAGCGTTATCAACATGACGAAGAATAGTATAGCCCAGAGTACAGAGACGGGCATGCGTACGACTGCGGCAGGGTACACGATAAATGCCAGTCCGACGCCTGTAAATAACAAACGTGTACACGGTTACGAGTCGGTGGGCAATTGAAAAATACGGTATTGGCCACTTGAAACACATCAACATCACAACAAATGAAGTAATGGTTAGACTTTTAATGACAGTCCATCTAGTGTATTCGATGGAATATTTGTAAAAAAATAAAACGAATATTCAAATATTTACTAAAGCACCAAACATCAGTTCTTTATTTTGACAGCTTACAAGGCACAAAATAATAGTAAAAACTAAATATGTTTCAAGTCATTTCAACCAAAATTAGTTATAATAAAATAGTTGCATTTTAAAATTGTTGATGACACCGTTCCCAATTGAGATGAAACGTATAGCTAATATAACGTAATAATTATACCCTATGTTTTTGAATAAATATCCCCATCAAGGAGACATCGTGTCTTATTGATTAATTTCAGTGTCGGCTGACAGCGAAATCAGAAGAAGAAAAAAGTTCATATCGTCGCCCATCACTGTTTCCGAACCAAATCGAATGATTCAAATAATCCATCTGGATCATAATCTTAACCATACAACAGTCATCACAATTAATAAATGATCTTACCACTCTCCGCTACTTTGTCGACAGTCGTATCCATAGAATAGGCAAGAAATCCGAGAAAGGAAAATATCACAAAACCAGCAAAGAAGGACGTCAGACAATTGCCAATAGACACTATCAACGAATCCCTGATTTTAAAAAAGGATGAAAATGTAATAATAATAATAATAATAATAATAATAATAATAATAATAATAATAATAACAAGAACGACATATAATACATTCTAGACTTGAAAACAAACCTCAATGCGTCGTTGTGAAAGCGATTATAACTGGCCAACGCAATCAGTCCTCCCCAGGAGTCGGACAGGGAAAAGAAGATCTGTACTGCAGCATCCTTCCAGACCTAAACATCAAGTAATACCGAAACGTCAGTAAAGCTAAATAAACATCGGTACGTAGAATTCTGCTTCGGGGACTTCAACGAGCTGATGGTTATAGTAGTAGTATTAGTAGGGGTAGCAGAAGTGGTACAGCTAGTATACAAAACGTACATAGCCGACTTGTATTAAAGTAACATATACGGCTGTTCTATTACACTAGAGACAAACTTCTACTTGACGTGGGAATTGCGGACAGGCCAGTTTACAATTATGCTGTTCAGTAAAAGACAACTAGTGGGAGGAGACGCCGAAATGACCGCAAACGCGCCGATGAGTCGGCACGCAGTACTCGCAGGCTAAATATCACGAACGATATGCCGTCCTGTTAAACATTATGTATACTGTAGATCAGCAAATGTTGACGATCGTATTCAGGTGGCGAATTTGGCGAATGGTAAAAATTGGCCAATTTGAAACGACGCCAACATTTTCCGTTTTACAGTACAAAACACAATCGTAAATCTCGTCGAACCAAGAATTCGCCAAATTAAAACGCCCCCCCCCCCTTCTTGTCCAGATAATGAAATTCACCAACTTAATACGTCGCCGCCATTTGCCGATTTACAGTAGCTCGATATTGTACTTACGCCAGAAGATGCCAGTTTCGAGAAATCCGGCTTTAAGATGTAGAACTCGATACCTTGGTAGTAACCTTGTAGTGTGAGACCTCGTACTAACAGAATGACGAGCACGACGTACGGAAACAGAGCAGTAAAGTAGACAACCTGAAACGTTAAAACAAAAGACTCATCTTTATCATGATCAACAAAAAGATACATTATTTGTATTCAGCTGTACAGGTGAGTGTGTTCGAAGAACTTCATATATATATATATATATGTGTGTGTGTGTGTGTGTGTGAGGGTGTTTATGTATATGGGTGCGTATATATATATATATATATATATATATAAATGTGTGTGTGTGTGTGTGTATGTGTGTGTGTCTGTGTGTGTATGTCAGTGTGTGTGTGTGTTTTTTAGCTGTGTATAATAAGGCACAGGCACAGAGAATCTCGAAGCGTGAATTCAAACTGTGTTCTGATTATCCAAGTCTACCTGTCTTATATATATATATATATATATATATATATGTGTGTGTGTGTGTGTGTGTGTGTGTGTACGTGTGTACGTGTGCGTGTGATTCTGACTAACCTTTCCAGAAGACTTGACACCTTTGATCAAACTCAGAGCGACAATGATCCAAGCCAGAAGGAAGCACAACACCAATTCCCATTTTATTTTTCCCATGTTGTCCATTCCTATACCAGGCAGATCCTTTCCCAATACGTGACGACTGTAGGGATGACACAATGAACAATAAAGGCAACCAAAAAAAAAACAGTAATAAAAAACAATGTTTGTTAGAGATGTCAGATTGCTCTCCTTTTGCTGCATGTACTACCCATTTAAAGATGATGATGATGATGATGATGATGATAATAATAATAATAATAATAATATATATCATCATCATCATCATCATCATAATAATAATAATAATAATAATAATAATAATAATCTAAAAAATACTACTAATAATGACCATCATCATATCACAATATTTTTATTATTATAAATAAAACATTCATTTACTTCAGATATTGTTCTGTCGGTAGTACTCGTTTAAAATTGTTCTCTTCAGCTAGAGTATTGTTGTAGATGCCAAAAGGTACCCAGTTATCGTCTGGAAAAAAAATAACAAACAAATAGATTATAATCCCCGTGATAGATGTTCTGAAATAACACACACACACACACAGAGAGAGAGAGAGAGAGAGAGAGAGGTTGACACCAAGGAGATAATTGGAATGAAAGTAAACTTTCATTTTGAAGAAATACAACAGATTTAGTTGATGACGTGTCCGATTTCGTGAAGCATATTTTACATTATTAATATACACGTAATCAAAGGAAGCCTTAGGTGGACATCCTCTCTCAAATTTAAATATTTCCATTATTTACTTGTTGTGTTCCAACAAACGCCCATTGAATTGTTAAAGTTCCCTGATGATTCGTCACATGGTCCTGCAAGTTTCTTAACATAATCCTCACACCCTGTCAATAAAAATATTAATATATATATATATATATATATATATATATATATAAACAATGAGCTTGATAAGTCGTAGATCTTCCAGGCCTCTTTATAATAATAATAATAATATTAATTATAATAATAATAATAATAATAATAATAATGACCGAAATGGCAGTTATTTTTCGTGACTTAGAGGGAGACGCATATTGTCTGTAATTTACAGCCTCACCACGGGATCTAATTCTAAATAAATTTCAACATTTAACTCGTCCCACAAAGGTCATCATACTTACAGTCAGTTGCCCAATCGCGGTTACATTCCTTCCAGGGAAGTTTTGTAGTGAAGGACGCGAACAGGTAATATAACGACCACGCGATGATCATGTTGTAATATATACCGACGAGAGCGGATACTATCACCATAGCAACACCGATACCTGTGTGGGGGTAATACAACAAATTAGGCTTTGATGGCAATCTCTAAATAAAAATTGAGTCTACACTGGGTCTGCAATTTCCATTGCTTGCTTAAATAACAGTATATATATATATATATATATATATATATATATATATATATATATACAGTTAATCTGTATAATCAGGTAAAATGTATATTACCTGAAATTTTCAGGTAATGTGTATTAAATCTCAGTTAGCAATAGACGTATTACCGGAATATTTCAGATAATATACATATTACCTAATTTTACAGATTAATTGTAATATATACATACATTTATATAATTTACTGAACTTATTGAATGTAAAATGCTAATCTTAGAATAACGAATTACTAAATAGTTAATTTAGGCTGGGAACAGGTCACACCTGAGACAAATGACTGAACGACTAATCTTAGAAAATGTACTGTGAATATTGTGCACAAAGTAGGCTAAATGGGCCGAGCGACCTCCAAAGGTAATGGAGCGAAGTGAAAGAGGAAACACCCTTCTCAGATTGCCCGGCCGGAGTTTGAACCCAGGTGCTATAGATCCGTGGCCATCCGCGCCACCAGTTAGGCCACAGCGGCACGCAGTGAACTTATTGAAATCTGTATTCATGAAAGCGAATCTTTGTTCGTTTGTCTGTGTGCGTTTTCGCGAAATATTATAACAAAAGGGTCTTATTCAGCGGTGAATATGACATTGGTCTATGATTCGGTCTAAGGTGTTTACTTAATAAAATTAGTTTGTTAAAATATATTATTCTAAGCCACAGAAGGGCCCAGTAGCCATCCAAAGGAGGTAAACCTTAAATTCCTTGCGGGCGCGGCTTTAAAGCTTGTTTTAAATACAGTTTTGTTCAGTTCAGTCAACTGATTATAATAATAATAATACAAACGCTTTTTGTTTTTATTGTCAATTAGTCTTGAACATCAATAAGCAGGAAAGCGCGGATATGACAGTAATAGTCTTAATTGTATTTACGCGGGGGGGGGGGGTGAAATTCTACATATAGTGGTTCAGATATAGCTTACCTTTGAAGAATGGCGCGAACTCCCAACACGTCAGAGGCCCGCTACTCGTAAACTGACCAAGAGACAACTCAAAGAAGAAGATCGGAATGCCAACAAACACCAACATGATAATATATGGTATGAAGAAGACGGCTGTAAGGTAAATAGCATTGATTAACAACAACAACAACAACAACAATAATAATAATAATAATAATAATAATGATTAACATCATCAATTTCATCATCGTCGTCGTCAACTTGGTGATCAAAGAATATAAAGATATACTAGATGCCCAAATACGCCCCCCGACAAGCATCTAAATACACGGAGATTAAACCCGACATTAAAATCGATCGCAGAATTCACACACACACACACACACAGAGAGAGAGAGAGAGAGAGAACTACTATACTATATCTACCAACCTCCGCCATTTTTATAACAGAGATAAGGAAAGCGCCAAACGTTTCCGAGACCAACGGCGTAGCCGAGACAAGCCAACAGGAAGTCGAGACGTCCACTCCAGTTTCCTCGATCTTCGTTTTCATCTTTGGTGAAGTCGGTAGAGAAGTCGTCGTGTTCATTTTCCTCTGCCGGTTTTATTTGTTTGTTCTGAAATGGTGATTAATTCGCGCCATTCGGTTATCACGTTTATAGAAGACGATATGTGAACGGTGGGTGGGGGTGGTGTTAGAAGAGATAGGGTGGTGTTAGAAGACGAGTGAGGATATAAGATTCGGAGAAGATGAAGATGATGATTGATGTTTTATGACCAGTTTCGTGCACGTGGTAGGGTAAATGGGCCGAGCGACCTACAACGGAATTTTGAACAACTGTTAATGTGAGCCGCAATAGGCTCAAATGATCTACAAACATTAGAACATCTGTTAACATGTGCCACATAATATCCTCCAGTGACCGTTCGGTTGACCCAGTTCACGTATTACAAAGTTTAACTGTATTCCCAGATGATTTCAGTCAGTTCTGAAGAACGGGACCAGTTCAAACAGAATGTTAATTCAGAAATAGCCTACAGGCAGTATATAAATTAGGACTATTAGCCATTTAACTTTACAAGCACCAGTTAGCAGTTGTCCTTACTATCAAATAGGACGCCATAATACAGTCGAGCTAATTTAAGCCGCAACTCGATGACCCGACTCCGTTACTCACAGTTCAGGGACTGTAACAATAACAAAATAGGAGTGAATCCATAATGACCAAAAACAAATAAGACTCCCTTCCCTTTTCAACACGCGCTGTTTTACGCTGGTACACTACTGTAAATAAACAGGTTCGTTGCAGCATTGTCGAGTTGAGCTATTTCGTCATTTACTTGTTTACATATTAGTGTATATCATTCAGCAATTTGCTATATATATATATATATATATATATATATATATATATATATATATATATATATATATATGTACAATGTATATATATACAAACAGTCGTGGATCCACGCATACCCGACAACATATTTTTTTAATGTAAACTGTGAACTCCACGGCACGCCCAAACTAATTTCTGTAGTTTGGGGGATATTTTACAGCGTGACGATACGAGCGTATTTACTTTATGATAAAACCATCTGTGACTAATAGCATCAGAACTAAGGACGCATGACCACCAAACCTCACCCGTCGCCATATTGGTAATTCCTCCGCCAAAAAAATCAGATCGGGCAGTAATCTATAAATTGTTATATTCACAAGTGAACCAGTTCACGGTCAAATCAATAAAACGCCGCAACCGCAACAAACCCCTTTCTCCTTAAAAATACACGGAGAAGGGGGACTAATTTAATGTCTGAATTGACCAAATCGTTTTCAATACCAGTCGCATATTGATTGATCAATTATGTGTACTGAATGACTTGAAAACGGAGGACTTCAAAATGAAAGGAGTCCATATCTTCTGACAGTGAGTGGTGTTATCCTTTTGTAGAATCAGGTATCTGAACAAACGAATGGAAATATAAACGAATAAGTGAGTTAGTTGGTGAGTGAGTGAGTGAGTGAGTTAGTGGAATTTAATGGCACACTATCAGCAACGGCTATGGTAGTATCTTCGTCGTGTCTCCCACGAAATGTGCCGGGATATAGGGGGTTAACACTAAACACCGAAACATCGAGGGTCCGCTAACAAAAGACAAACAATCCAGAAGAGTGACGGTTAGAAATAAACGAATAACAAATGGATTATCATCAAAAGGAAATCAAGCGCAAAACGAGAAAGGAATACCCCCCCCCCCACCCCGTGACTTGTGAACGAATGAACGAGCTAAGTATTTCAAAAGAAGAACGAAATAAATTCTAAATTTCGACACTTTTTATTTCGTACCCTGTTAGTAAGGAAGATCCAGTTTCGTCGCATGGGTGCTCACTAAGATACACACCTGAGCTTAAGCCATTTATATGTTAATCTATCAATGTACGCCATTTAGCAAATATAGGATTAACTCGACTTAAAGAAAGTACTAAGAGCCCACATCAGTTGGTCATTACTACACCATAAACGAGTAGAAGTACAAATATAAGTCATAATTCGTCAAACTATGACAGAGAGCCAAGACACATTTCCCATTAGGTCACGCTCTAATACGTCTACATTACGCTTCTTAAGATAGACGACAGAGGCCCGAGTACTGCGAGCCCATAACCCGCCCATACACTGAACACCATTCACAGTGCTAATATTTGATGAACTCATGGATACCGTTAAGTGGATAAACATTATAGGTTAAGGCTAGCCTGAATTTAGAGTAGTTCATACCGGCTAATACCATTAAGCTTTATTCAATATTATTATTCAATCCGAAGCTGTTCCATTTGTTGATGATGATGATTGATGTTTTACGGCCACTTTTGTGCACACGGTAGGCTAAATGGGCCGATAACGGTAATGAAGCGAAGTAAAAGATGAAACACCCTTAAGATATGCTCACGCCCAGATTCGAACTCGGGTGGTAGTGATATGTGGTCCACCGCGCTGCGCGGAGGAATAAAAAATAGTCCCGGTTAGGTTATGCTAATTACGAAGTAACTTCACCGAGTACATTATTCCAGGAAGATCGGCAACACGACATCGACACGACCGACACATCGACACGACGTACACAAATCATATCAGTCCAAATGGGCCATCAAACGTTTAGAAATATCATCCCAACATCGTCTTCATATCAACTACATTCTAAATAATAGAATATACTCAAAATAGAATTAGAAACGTTGGTGGGTGAGTGAGTGAGTGAGTGAGTGAGCGAGCGAGCGAGCGAGCGAGCGAGCGAGCGAGTGAGTGAGTGAGTGAGTGAGTGAGTGAGTGAGTGAGTGAGTGAGTGAGTGAGTGAGTGAGTGAGTGAGTGATGTTTCTTTCTTTAGACTAGACTCTGAGCACACCTGGACAATGGAGACGAGGGGGGATAAAGCAATGGATCCACATAGCCATGCCGAAGCCTTTAATAGAGGAATGCTATAGACTCAGATAACAACTAATTGTGCTGCCTATTAGAAAGCCAAAACGATATATTATTATAATACAGAATTGATTCATTGAAGCGGATCCAGGAAGGATATTTTCCGTGTTATTCAGTAATGTTGTTATCCAGTACAGTACGAAGATCGAAACAATTATTTGCGTCGCGTATAAAAACACACAACTCCTGAGTTTGAAGCCAGAGGGCGTACACAACTCCACACCCGACGTGGCATCATCCCAGTACTGTTACGGGACTACGCACTGGGGAATGTTAACTCTTTTTTTTGGGGGGGGTACAATCGAAGATTCAGCTTTAAATATAAAATATTAGAACACACACATAATGTAGTTTTTCGTTGCCAAATTTTTGCAGTAAATTATTTAAAAAAAACTAAATATGAGTCAAAGAAGGTTGAACTGCCCGCGTGTTTCATGTGATTCACACACACACACACACACACACACACACACACACACACACACACACACACACACACACACACACACAGCAGGAGGGGGATATCACTCACTACACGAATCATCATTTGGAAGCACATTTCACACGCAGAGCCCCAGTAACTGATGCGATATGCGATGAAACTCGTTTGGTGCGCTGCTGAGGCGATTAAAAAAAACCTTCCACTTCATACCCAGGTCTTCTAAAGACATGGAAATTTCTAACACCCTCCCCCTCCCCCTCTAGCGGGCACTCTAACCAGTCATTAAGATATACCCCCTACAGTGATGTGCATCTCGTTACGGATAAAGTGGCGTCGAGTCTTCTCCTGTTTTCAAACAATTAATGAATAGAGTTGTGACTCTTTGGCCATTTAAAATAAACAGACGCTCATTAACAGATAAGATCATTAGCAAAGCGTTTTAAATCGAGTACAAACACATCACCTGAGGGTTGTTTAGACGAAATGCGTTCTTTGGATAGCGACATTATGGCAGCATGCTGACGGTAACCTGATAGTTATATATATATACAATGAAAGCTGCCTTTAAGGTCACCTGTTTGGATTTCAATTCGTCTTATGAAAGTTTAAGAGAGAGATCAGAAATACCTCTTGCCCATGTACAGCGTGTGAGACAACTTATTATTGAAGTGTATAAATGCCACTATTAAAGTGGTCCGGTGTATTTGCATACAGATTAAGAAAGATTGATTCTATGCTTTTACCAAATCGCATAAATATGGTACAAATTCATTTGCATATCAAGGTGCTAAATTATGGAATAGTATGGAAAATAATGTCAAAACACTTGGATACCAAACAATTGTGAATGCTGGCTTTATTGTAATGAACAAATTACCTTAATATCAATAATCATATCTAGTCTTCATTGTATATATACCATACCATGTATTACTTCGGCTAGTGTGTTATTGTTGTACTAAATCCCGACGTTAAATAAATCAATCTTAGTCTTAGTCTCAGAGAGAGAGAGAGAGAGAGAGAGAGAGAGTGTGTGTGTGTGTGTTTATGTACAAAGAGTTTCCCTCCTAATGACCATTATTATATGATAACCATTATTAATATAAACAACCACCCATCCCACGAACGTCGTAGTAAATATAGATATGCCTTCATGCACGAACTGAGCGGCATAAAACAACTCGGATAATAAATCCCTTTGATACTATCTCGACCAGGTGCGAATCTCTCACAATGAATGTCATCTGTCACGTCTGACCTAGATTTAAATACTTACTCGTTTAAGGGCGCAGCATGTATCTGGGTCAACTGAAGTTAAGTACAGTCTACCCAAGAGGCCAGCTAATGTAAAGTCCCTAAGGGGGACATCCGTAAATATTGGAAAATAAAAGTAAAACGCTATACTCCCAATTATGTGACTTAACAGAATACTTGAAAAACGATCTTCTAGTCTGTTAACCTTTGGTTTTAGACGATAAAACCTTACTTAAACGACCACCCGCTTTTGTAGATGGCTTAATAACTCCAAATATGGTTCTCTAGTGTTTTATGTTTAGAATTCTATTCCATCTTCATTTCAAATTTTCAGGACTAATAGAGTTATGCACACAAATATCATAAATGATGTCAAAATGTGTAAACGATCAACCACATATTAAATAATCCAGTTAAAGTGGTGATTAATCGCCGCCATTTTGAAGATAAACAGAGACCGGAAGCTCCTGAATGTCGACGTCACTTGATGACAGCAGTTTGACCGGAAGTCTGTAGAGCCCGTACAAAAGCATGTAAACTAGTGTGAGCAAAGAATTATTCCAGAACAAAAGGTAATTACCTTGTTAAAATTGCCTCAATAATGACTTACAACCATATCATTTCGAGCCAGAAGGAACCTTAGAAGAGCAAGATCACTCAAAATGACTGAGATATTAACGCTCAAGAGCAACAATAATCCGGATCAGTCTAGAGGGCTCATGAGAGGTCAGAGCATTTGAGTTTTGTCGTTCCCGCCTGTGAATATGGCTTCCGGTACAGCCGTAAAAGCGGCCATCCAGTAATTTCGATTATTTCCCTATATCTACGATATCGGGTCTATTTCGTGATTATTATAGTGGAATTTTTGGTTACTGTTCTAAGCAATACATATTTAAGAAATATTTTCTGAATGTGGACTGTCCCTTTAACTACTTTTCCTGGCCACGATCCCGAAGAGTAACTCAGAACGTTCTGTTAAATATACACAGGATAGGTCAGTTTATGAGCCGCAAACAGACCTATGGCACTTTATAACATATCACACAACTTGCAACGCGTAAGTTTTGCAATTTATAATAAATGTGTATTATAAAGTTTGTCCTTTATCCTCAAACGATTACTCTCTTCCGGATCTCCTGGACATCCAAATCTTATAATTAATTGCATATTATGTAAGTAATATAAGGACAGAATTTGACAACACGGTCACCTTTATGTGAGTGGTTGATATCGGCATTCCAGTATAACAACGGTACAAATACATATTACAATCTTACGGCTGATGGATTAGGAACCGAGGCATCACAACACGATACCTGGATCGTGCATGCTACTTAATACCGAAGTTTGACAGGAAAGAGCTCCAATAGACACAAACCCGTCGACAATTTACAACAATAAAACATTCAAAAGCTAAAACGCTTCGATGCGGAAATATTTCAAACGCTGAACTGTTTGAACTCTCCTTAAGGTACGCCGTCGAAATACCCAAGTACCATCGAATGAACGACGATTGTCGAAAAGATGGGAACATTTACGCGACCAACAAAAATTCTAAATGAAACGCGAATGAATTCTTTGCGCCGTTTTCTCACAGAGTAAACATGAAAATGACCTTCTGAGACCGATTCTTTCTTTGTGCTGAAATAAGAACTCATTGCGAGGTATTTATGTGGGTAGAAGGGCGGGGGGTTGGGGGTTGGGGGTGGGGCGGTTTTAAATACAATTGGGGACATTTTGTTTGTTTGCAAGAAATGTATCCCACGAATATGCGTCATGCGAGTTCACTTATATTATAATATCGTTTTGCGAACTTCCACCCATGCACATTGTAAACTCGACATATTGTGACATCCACATATTGTGACCATATTATAACATCTACGTATTGCAACATCCGCATATTTAGGTTTTGTGACCACAGCCACTCAGGATCTCAATACTTTTCAATCTAATCATAGTAGTGACTCACAAAATAACCGACCGGTTCACTGGTTGGTATTCTGAATTACTGACCCAGTTGACTCAGTCAGTGAATTCACTCAATAATTGACTCGTTCGTTTGCTTTCTAATTTGTTGACTAACCGACGCATAAATTAACTAAAAAAATATTTATCATTCATTCAACCCGATGGCCAGGTGATAATTGAGTTGCGGCTTCACTGACTCACTCACTCCGTCACTGACTGACTGACTGACTGACTAATGCACTGGCTCACTCACCCACTCAAATCACTCAGTCATGACTGACCGACTGACCCATTCACACACTCACTCACTCGTTTGTACATGTCTGTAACACAGTAAGCCTTTGTATACCTATCTCACAATACGAAAGGCCAAAAATCAACACCAATCGCCATAACCGTATAATAGTTCGCTAGCTTAAGACATCGTTCATTACAGATTGTCTGAAAATTCGTTTACGATGCCACTTCGGATTGTCGCCTAACATAGAATATACGCTACACAAATGTTAAAGCATTAATACACGAAAGAGGCCATTTTGAGATATCTTTTAACCGGGCCTTTTTTGTGTGTGTCTCAGTCTGAATGGTGCGCTTCTTTGTATGTATGGTGTGTGTGTGTGTGTGTGTGTGTCTGGAGGGGGGGGGGACGGACAGCTCGGTGAATATTTGTTTGCCGAAAGCTAACACATCACACACCGACGGTTTAATATAGAAGATAAAGAGTCAGCCACTCTGAAACAGGACAATCAACTCACTGACAATACGATAGAAGATAAACAGTTTTAAACATCTACGCTTCAGACTATAACAGGTGAATTTCAAACGCAGTTGGTCTTTTAATGCCGGCTTTATCGCCTACAACCAAAGACGCCTAGGTTTGGGGGGGGGGGGGGTTATAGCCGGATGGTATCATAAGGTAGGTTTTGGCGAGGACTGGGCTTACTCTGGCCACGTGATTGATCGGCGACTAAAGAACAGCGCCGTCTTATTTAGACATTTAGCCAGACTCACGTAAGTATATTTGCCGAATGTCAGTTCCCACAGAAGTGTTTTGCGGAGAAAAATAAAAGACAAAATAACAAACTCATCTGATAGGTTCCTTCATTTAATTGATGATATCAGTTAATTAGTCGTCTTATTATCATTGATTGAGTGTCGTGTAATATTCGTGAAATTGGCCTCTTTCAATGATCGTTTTTCATAACAAATGATCTTGGCGCGGATATGTTTGTTAAGATTGATTAGTTTGCGATTGTGGAAATTTGGGGTAGAGAGAACCTGGATGTCGCCTATTGGGCACAGCCATAAGGTTGGTGATATATACCCGGTTCCATTGTATTTTATCACAGATGTTTATGAACCGATAACCTCAGTGACACACCGCTCCTCTATATCGCCTTGACATCGAGTCAATCGTGGCCACCTCAGCCAATCAGCTCTCGGCGAGCCACGGCCTTGAAATATATAGGTCAAGTGACCAAACGGAGCTTACCAGTTTCTTCTTCATCTTGGAAGACATGTAAAGGTCCATCTGAGCCGCCAGTCGGTCTAACTTAATATTGACCACATCCATCTTATCCGTGTTTGGGACATCATCCATCTTGCCTTGGTATGAGAGGATCTGCCGAGATAGAGAGATAGAAAGATAGACAGAGAGGCATATGCAGGATATTTTGAAAGCTAGTCAACATGACGCATGATAGCATAGCAATAAAGGATGGTCCATCGTTGTAATGGCCTGTCATAAGATAATGACCCGGTATGGTTATAAATTAAAAGGGGGCGTGTTGTTTAGGCCAATAACCTGGCGATGGTTATATCACGTCAGGTTTGTGATCTTATTGTGATGATCAGAACATTCCTTCCGTATTTTTATAGTTTTAAGTGCTATTTGCCTCCGTGAACCACCACACCGGACATACGCCCCTCCGACACACACACACACACACACACACACAGAGAGAGAGAGAGAGGTTTTCAATTATCTAAATTGGCCGCAAACGGCGCTTTGTCGTTCGCAAATACAATATAATAACATCGAGTTGTATATTTATAATAAGGTGTCGAGGTGTCAACATAATCAAGTTATTAAAGGTAATATAAGAAGCTGGTTCACCGAAAAGACAGAAATATGCAGCAGCCGCTCGCTTATAAAAAAAAGCGAAAACAAGCTAACAGCCAAAGGAACATGTCCACACTCTTAAAACACCATTCATATATATATATATAATATATATATATATATATATATATATATATATATAAAGCAGACGCAATAGGTAGGTAGTCTTTGGAGTGTCATCTTCCAAGTTTGGTCGCGGTGAGTGTTCAACACTTGAGAGCATTCCAATAAAATGATTGGTGCCCAGCCAAAACCTCCCCCTCCGCAAGATGGCGCCCGCCAATTGGGCTAGAAAGCCGTTATATAGTTGAATACCCATGACCTACATCCGGGCAGAATACATGATCTCATTTTACACCTAAATGTTTCATTTTGGGTCAGTACTGAGATATATCTATAGCTTTCTCCCAACGCAAACTAGAATGGTTTCTATGTGTGTCGGTGACGGGGTTTTGCGCGAAGTTCTACAATTTGTTAGACTTGCTTAAGGCATTTGATATTATCAACAGGATATCAGCTCAAAGAGTTCCACGAAGTGTTGGACTCTGTCTGAGACACCTCGATTAGTCATCCAAAGCAAAACTACTCAGTATAATAGCCACACGATGAACTAATATACGTCTAAACATCAACTCTACATCTACACCCACATACATGATACCGCAATATCATGCTACGTGTCCTTCATTAATGAAAAGTTCATATTTCGCTCTTTAAATTGAAAATCTGTTCTATTGTTATTTCTTCTATAATAATACCTTTCTTTAAGTCCAGCGCATTCAATACCGAATAGTGATATATATATATATATATATATATATATATATATAAGGCTGTGTCTATTGGGTCGGACGTACACCAAAGTAGCTATAGCTGCGGCACTTCAACTGCACATGCGCACCTTCCCGGATATCCAATAGAATATAACACACTGCCGGCTACCGGACACCTTACGAATTCACTAAAACACCGGCACTGTCTCTCTAATACTAACCCTAATCCTAAATCGAAGTATTTATGTAATTCTTTCAAAGTAGCATGCAATCAAAACGGTATCTCGTGAGTGACTTATAGCCACTTACATTAAGCATACTTTGCTTAATGTAATCACTTTCAGGACAACTGAGCTGGTCTTTAATCAAGTTTGTGAAATAAAAAGGTCAGTCTAACTGAGGTTTTATGACTGACGGACCATTAACGCAGGTGATCGTTGGGACAGGTTCAAACCAATGGATAAGTAAATAGATAGAAACGCATTTTCGGCCTTTCTATCTACCGCACGAGTACAGCCATAACGTCAGCCTTATATACGTATCTTTATAGATTTAGCTCGTGCTTGTAAGTATTTTGTTTTCGAGTACAATATTCCTGGGTATCGTGAGGAAACCCTCATTTTATGAGTAGTCTACATTTAGCCGTCGGACAGATGAGATCTACTGAAAAAATTAGTACAAAATTACGACAAATTGGGCTCTGATGTCCACATAAAATCATTTCTGACGCGAAAGATGAAAAAAGTCTGTCGTTAATTTGCCCGATTAATAAACAGTAATTATGCTGCGTTTCACGAAAAACGACTTGTTGCTTAAAGAATAATCTAAATCGGTCAAGGTTGAGTTTTATGGTCAAGGTTCGAAGTCAATAGAAATATGAAAAGGAAAAGATAGGTGCGAGCGAGCTAGTGCACACGCACGCACTCACGCGCAAACTTGCAAAACGTACCTAACAGATCCAAGCGTGCAGAGAAGAAATCCAACTATTTTTTACAGTCTATCCGCAGAATTAAACAAGAACCAAACGCTCGTCGCAAAACTCCGCCGGCACTTGATGTGACTCTCACCTAGCGAGAGAGTCAGGAGACGTGTCTTCTCTTGCTAATAATAACCCACAAACTGCCGCAGTATTTGGCATCCTCTCTCTCTCACACATACCGACCTCCCCTCGGCATTCTCATTAAGGTACCCGACGAAAACCCAACCACTCAGGACGCTAAGCCTCGTAGGCGAGTTCAACCGACCAAAACGAGGGGACACTTCTCGTATGGTTTAGGTATGTACTCTCTCCCTCTGTGCGAGTGTCCGTGTGCGCGTCTGCTCGCGCGCGTGTACGTACGTGTATGTGCGTATATGGGCGTGTTCCATTCACGCACGCACACACACACACACACGCGCACGCTCTGCTACCCGTAAGTAAGCTTGACCAGCCATTATCGCCGGGTTTAGACCAGGTTTTGCATTATGTGATAGGTACTGATCCGTAACGAACAACGGTTATTGTGTGATGGAATTAAATCATTGACCGTCTCTCTCTCTCTCTCTCTCTCTCTGTGTGTGTGTGTGTGTGTATGTGTGTGGTATGTGGCCTGTTGGGAATGTATGTAGTAATGAGGTTCTTTGTCTGACCAATGTAACGTCCACGCAAGTCGAGAGCCGTCCTAGTACTGTACTTGTTCTCAGCATTCTCTTGGCTCAACTAGAGAATTTATATGTCGCCGATTATATTATTGTATTATGCCTCAGTGTTGACTCTCTCTCTCTCTCTCTCTCTCGTGTGTGTGTGTGTGTGTGTGTGTGTGTGTGTGAATACTGTTTTAAATCCGAGTGCCATACGAAGGTAATGAGGCGAATTGAAAGATGAAATATCCGTCAGACATATCCTGACCGGGATTTGAACCCAGATGCTAGAGGTCTGTGGTTAAATAATGGAGACGCCCATATTATATATATATATATATATATATATATATGTGTGTGTGTGTGTGTGTGTGTGTGAACTACGAACGAGACGAATGTTATTCTGTTTGAACGAATCAGCCACCTTGTGTCACTATAGTAGTAGTACTACTACTACTATTACTATGACTACTTTTACTACTTCTACTATTCCTACTACTACTACTACTACTACTACAGCAATTATTTCTACTACTACTACTACTGTTGCTGTTACTACTACAACAACTACTATACCTACTACTACCTTTACTGCTACTACAACCGCTACTACAACTACCACTATTATTTATATAAATCTTATGTTAGAGTGATCTTATCATGCAGTATCCTTTAGAACTTATACTCACTTAAAGACAATATATATATATATATATATATATATATATATTTAATAACTCTACATCGAAATGGACCAAAGTAAACATGTTTTTAAACTTGTTATTTATATATGTATTGTATAAGGAGATATTAGTATGAGAGAAAGTACTAACAACAGAAATATTAGTATCAATAGTATTAGTACTATCATTAATACTGGTGGAACCATTTATGTAGATGTTATTATACTCCGCTACTGCCGTCCAGACCAGGGTTCGAATCTCGGCGTTAGCTGTCTCTGCGGGATGTTTCATCTGATCAGCCTATTTCTAAACTAACTCCTCCCATGGTTATACTTCCTCATTGTGTGATCAGCGCTCATGCTAAATAGAAAACTGGCTGGCTGGCTGGCTGGCTGGCTGACTGACTGACTCATTCACTCACTCACACACTCACTGAGTAAAATTGGCAGCAACAGTAGCCTGTAGTAGTAAAATTGGTTGTAGTAATAGTGATGTAAGTTGATGAGAAATTCACCCCCCCCCCCTCTCTCCCTCCCCCCCAATATTTTTCCTCTCTGCCACCACATACGACGAGATGCCCACTCATTTCCGTTCTTTTCGCAGTAATTCATTTCTGTAGCCGCAGCTCGTCGAGTAGGCTCGCTTCTGGAGAGGGGCCAAGTCGAGCAAGGTGAGCGAGTCCGTATGGTCACGTGATAGGTGGTGGTGACGCATGACAGGATAGAGTTCCGTCACCCAGGCGTCAATAGTTAGTTTATGGTCGTTGGCGACAATCTTCCAGTACGCCGGTGTTTATACGAAACGCTAGGCGCACACTCGAAACGTTCTTAACATACACATTTCTAAAGTAATAAACAATGGAAAGTTATTTCGACTCCGGAGTCAAAGACGTATAAGTGGAAGGTTAACTCGACCCGGGAACACAGCCTACCCCCCTCCTTTGTGTTGTTGTTGTTGTTGTTGTTGTTACTTGCAGACGACTTGCTGCACTTTATTTTAATGAGCGCTTTAATACGTGGATTATAATGAGTGTGTGTTGTTATTGTCGTTGTTGTTGTTGTTGTTGTTGCGATAATTATTATTGCTGCTATTATTATTATTATTATTATCATTATAATTATCATCACTATCATCATCATCATCAGTAGTAGTAGTAGTAGTAGCAATTCTATCATTTATCTATAATGCCTCAAAACCAATGACTTACTGTTAAAACATTTGGTAAACTTTTTGTTACAGTTAACTGAAGGTGAGGACTAACCCGAAGACAGCATGATGAGCAGGAGGGGTGATTTTATAGCAGCTAGATAGCAGCGTGTAGCAGCTAGATAGATAACCTCTTTATTTGTATCCAATCTTTTAAACTCGGCCAGATATTATCAGTCTTTCATTCATTCTAGTTTTCGATTGACAACCACGTGCTAACTGTATTGTATTCTTCATTTGGAATAATATGTAGTATGATACACACACGCGCGCGCGCGCACACATACACGCATGCACATACGCACACACACAAACCCCAACAAGCAACAGACAAATAGAGAGAGAGAGAAAAAAAACCAGACAGATAGACGGACAGAGAGTGAGAGAGAGAAAGAGAGAGAGACAACCTAGATGTCACCCGAACTAGATGTTATTTGCAAACTTTTGATGATTAGCTCTGCACAAAGAACCCGCAATAAACTAATAATTAAACTAGCCCAAGTCCGTTATGTAAGCACACCAGGTACATTACGATTAACAACGTACCTTGTTTAGTTCAGCTTTACATTGACTTTTCCACGTAAAACATTCTATTGACTTGTCCTCGATCCCCCCTCTCTCTCTAGACAGAGAGGCCATTAGCTGTGACGGGTGTTTACACTGGATGAAATGACCTACTTTTTATGTAAGTCAGGCTATCTACGGTTGGCACACCTTTATTAAAGATTTCTCCAACTCGTCTTGTTCCAGGTTTAAAAATCCAGGTTTAAAATCCACGTTGCGTGTGCTACAGATTGCAATGATATACTATAGTGTAAAATAGTATTGTATTGCATTGTATTAGATGTATTATAGTGCGTTGTATTGTATTGTATTCCATTGCATTACATTACATGACAGTATTTTTAATTTTTATTTTATAATATTTTATATAGCACATTAAACAATCTGAGTTTATACTGAACACAGAATTAAAATATGTTCTTCAATATTAAATGATATTATAATAGATGAATGTCATTTAGTTATGAGTATTACTTGATTGAAAATACATTGTCATTTATACATTAGTTGGAGCATAGGACTCATAATCGAAGGGTCGCGGGTTCGAGGCTCCAAAGCTACAATCCTCTCATTTGACGACTGGTTCACTAAGCCAGAAATGAAAAGCTGACAAGACGTGATGGTTATGTGTTTCAGTACCGCTTTGCGTCTATAATGGCAGGGTGCGTTGTATGCTCCTATAAGAGTTGGTGTGTGTGTGTGTGTGTGTGTGTGTGTGCTGGATTGAAACAGGTCTGAGTCAGTGATAATAATGCTGTAAAGCACCTTAGAGCAGCTGTCTAGCTGGGTAAGGCGCTACATAAATGTCACGTACTGTTATCACGTATCATATATTACATTTGCAGAGATACCCTTTCGGATGAGACACATATTTTCTTTGTGTATACATTATTAACGAACCCATTTCGACACGTTCAAGATAAAGTGTACTAAGTTGTGTTTTTATACACATTTACGCGTATTTTATAATGCCTTTTTATCTCCTTCAGTCAACATAGCCGTCACGTCATGCATGCATAAACATGTAGACTCGGCTGAATGAACCACGTCTACCGATTTGCATATTTTCAAGTAACTCAAGCCGCAAAACTGACTGACGTGAGAGACTTCAACTCTCACGTCAGTTAGAATTCGGTGAATGGTTGGTAAGTATGGAGTAGCATTCAGCCGGTTTGTTGGATCGTTAAGAGCCCATTGTATTCGGAAAACAATTATATAAATAACTCTTAATTAGATTCAGACGGGCAATCTGATGTGCAATTTGAAACAGAATGTTCGCAGTCTACGGTCAACCAATCGTATCCGGGCTACGTTAAGCAACGTCGAGGACCCGCCTTAACGTTCTCTTGTCCGCTTTGTGAGATCGTGCCTAGTTTGATCCATGTGGTGTTACGGCACACAGCAGCATACCATCGCATATTATATAATATTGTTATGCAATGCTATATTATGATCTACTCTGTCCGGTGTGGACACATTTCTTATGTCGACGTATTGCTAGCGGCTAATACTGTTCATTTGTTTTGCAATATATCAACAGAGCTTGTAGCCTGGCTTATAGTTAAGTCAGATAATCGCTGTTTTATAGTTAATACGAGGATTAGGCCAGCGGAAAGTTGTATTTTTTTATAATAAATATTTTGGACTGCTGAAGGTGTCACGGCTCTAGAGAGTTTGGCCTAAATATTCAGTCACAAACAGTGGAACACCCAATGTCTGACATGGTGCAGCTCGACCCAGACATTATGATAACGTAATGGCTCCGGCCTGACAGATAAGGCCTAACATAACATGTCATTTTGAGATTGATTGATCGATGATTGATGTTTCATGGCCACTCTTGTGCGCATGGTAGGCTGAATGGGCCGAGCAACCTCCGAAGGCAATGAAACGAAGTCAAAGATGAAACACCCTTCAGATATGCTCACGCCGAGATTCGAACTCGGGCGGTAGTGATTTGTGGTCCAACGCGTTACCAGTTAGACCACGGAGGCGCCCCTTCATATCATTTTGAGACGAGCATACAATGTTTTAAGCGAAGCAGATTTAGTATATTATATACTGCACTACATTGCACTAGTTTAACAGTTAGATCAACATACACACTTGGACAGTGGGCATAGACAGCTAAATTTATATCCGTTCGGGCAAATCCGTCTCCGCATATAGTCACTCGCCACACTCGTATATTATTTGTCATTGGAGGATATAGCTTATTGGTTGACGATTAGCCAGGTGATATATAGATAACAGTATCTAATATAACTGTATAACTTGTAAATTTGATGCGTATATCATCAAATATATTTACTTACTTACTTACTTAATCACTTACTTACTACTACTAGTAGTACTACTACTTATAAATATAACAACACAACACCAGCGCATACGTTTTTCCCCACATAAATACAATAACGGTAACATGAAAGCAATATAAAACAAATACAATATCATGAGTATGATATAGATGCAAACATTATAAGTCATTACGGCATCCCACAGATCGACCCCAAAATATTTAACAATGTATCATCAGTACCACTTCCTAGTTCAGATAATGTGGTGCCAACAGTTGTAGAGATCGTGGAACGGTTATGTGGATTTGATTATTATCTGGCCTCGAAAAAGGAGATGCAGCGCATACAACATGACATAAACGCTATACGGTCAATCGCTTGATGTTTGTTTACATACATCAAAACACAATATCCCAAGTAAAATGTTCAAGTCCGGCATTTATCACCTGTTGGCTATGGCTAGATAGGTAATACAACGAGAACGGTACAGTCAGTATCTGCCAAGTTATCTTGAGGGCCTCTTCACGTTTAAAACTTCGTCGCATTAATATTTACGAACGATATTTATATTCTAATTGATCAAAAACAAACATGAAGTAAAATGAGATAAATATTATTGAAGCCTGAAATGCACAAAATGTGGTGACCAGTAAAAATCGACTGCTGGCATAAATAGTTAATATGATTCATATATAGTGTAGTTATAGCTTTCCTGTAATTGATATATTTAAAGGTACCAATGTGACATTCATGTCACATTTTTGCTGACATACAAAGTAATTACCCTAATGATAACTTGATAAATATCATATCAGACATCATCACTTTCAAATGGTCTATTGATATATATATATATATATATATATATATATATATATATATTCATATAGGAAACGACAGAATTATTTAAAAAAACTGAATTGTATTGGCAGCGCGATTGGCCACGCATATCTAGTACCCAGGTTCAAATCATGGCAAAAATTACTATTTCATTTCACAGGAAAGTGACTAATTATAAATAGTAATTGAGCGATTCATGCTATATTTTGGCTCGACATCAAGATTGCAGCCCATAAGAGGGGGGGGGGATTGTCTTAAAATATGAGCCATCCGGCGGAAATCCGGCAAAATAGTTGGCCCGTTAAAGGTAAAATCTGCTACAAGCTAAAAGTCACAAATGACACAAAGAGAAACTACCGAAGTCTGCCTCATAATCGAACATCAATCATAGCAATTGATTTTCAAATATTTATCAACATACCTCTATTACTGGCAACCAGTTTCGAAGCTGTCAGTTCTAAGAATAATGTGTTGGATGACATTCGTGACTTAATAGAAGCATCTTCAAATTCCTGATGGCCATATTACATTCTGATGGAATTTTACCCCAAATCTCTCTATTTATAAAAATACTGGATAATATTAGGCTATCGATAGTAACACATTAATTGAGCCTCTCTGTTTGTAGACACATACAATGTAGTTCGGTTGTTTGAACTCTTTGTTTTGGAAACCGTTAAGTAGACAACAAGTATACTATAAGCCATTCACACATTATAACAATACAAAGATTGAATTTCAATAAACCCATTAAAAATGGATGCACTGTTAGTACCAGTACTAATATAAAAACATACAGCCTTAATGGCAACACTAGGTTATAAAGTGTATATCTTTGATTTTATTTCTCCATCTAAATTACACTGACTTATGCCATATTTAATATCAGTCAGTTCTTTAATAACACCGATTTTATTCAATCACTGTTTGTGCATATCATGATAAATACATGTATTACAACTTTTTCACATGCTGATTGAAATGGACTAACACCGTGCAGTCTCCAATCACATTTTATGCAAATTGGCACTAGTTGTAGTACCTGTGTTTAAAAATACTACTCTAACAATACGGTTTTATTTGGTACATCCCAAGCCTTCCGAATGGAAATATTCCAAGCTGTTAAAAACGAACTGAATTCCCTACTGTAAAGATCCCATAATTATCAACCAGGAAAACATCTACAGTACTTCTACATTACAAAATTAATTAATTCCTGTAATACACCATTTATTTTACCAATGGTAATACCCTCTTTTCACTGTTATATCTTGATCGATGTCACAAATAGCTAGTATATTTCTCAGATGTTTTGCATTTGTAACAAAAGACAAAGGTTTGTTATTTAGCATAATACATTTAATAAGTGCACTTTCTGTCCCAATTGTTTTGCTTCCCTTTCATCTGTTAGATGTTTGACTAACGCTTGTGTTTTCTTTTGTATATGAGGATATTTGCGCTTTGCGTGGATGGAGCTAAAGAAACCTAAACAAAAACATTGCGATTAACCAAGGAACAACGTCACAGATCCAATAAATGGCGTGTAACAACCGCCTTATATAACAACGAAACATCAACAGACGGGACAACAGTTTATTAGGGCGAATCGACCAGCGTAATCGTGCCAAGAAATAAGGCAATGTGTTCTCATGGTCTGCAAATATACAAACGGCTCCAGTGCATTTACTCATAAATAAACACCTTTCTGGGTAAACACATTTCGGGCCAGGACGCGATTTATATTCCACTGGCACCATTCTATATATTTATAAAGATGTGCACATGTGTGTCCGCATGTATACACACTGACAGTTACCATAACAGTTGGGTGTCGTGGTGTCTTTCACAAGTCTACCCTTACCTCTACCCTTGACCACGTATTCGGCGTAGCGTGTTAAACGCGTCGAAAATACTCAACTTACAGTGGAATGACGTCATGATATTTTGTCGACATTTCTACGTCCATAATAAAAATTGCGGGGGTGGGTGAGCTGGGATTGGATTCTAAGTTATTATAAATCACCGGACACTGGAGTTCCCATAACACGCTCGGATGAAGCGAATATTGGATTATGGTTACTCCAGCTATCAGGCCTTTGACTCGCTTAGTACAGAGCGTTATGAATGGTAATAAGATAATAGATGAACATAATTCGTAGAACGAAGAATCAATAAAGTAATTCTTATCAATGTGTTTATTAAGTTGATAGTCCATTGAAAATTGTCACTGATAATAAAAACGTGTGCATCCCTTTTTTCATGGGGGGAAACTCTTTTTCTATCATTCTGCTCTCCTTATGGACTATTTTCGAAAATATTATTTTTTAATCCCCCGAAATCAACATTGTTGTTACTGATCTATGTATACAAGACTCCAAGGCTACTCCCCCCTCCCAAACCCGCAGTTCGTCATCGTCATGGGTTAGCATTACGACCCAGATAGATATTTGACATTTATGGATGATATTCAAAATAAACATCATTGACTGTCATAAGCTCATTAATATCTGATTCTCTTTATATACAATACGTAGCAATCTAAACAACCGCTCGCTGCTTTATTTACTTTTATGTTTGAATTATTAAAAAGGATGAGATTCTAGGGTTTTGTTTGGTTATCTCTACCGACGCGTCCATGTTTCTATTGCCGGAGTGGTATATATATATATATATATATATATATATATATATAGAGAGAGAGAGAGAGAGAGAGAGAGAGGGGGGGAGGGGGGAGATTCAGCCAACCGTGTCGCTGTTAGATATACCTTGGTCTCTGTGTGAAATAAGCATCGCGTCGGTGTGAGAACGCCCAGAGCTTTCTCTGTGAATTCTATGCTCAGGTACCGAATAAAGAAGTATTCCAGATGAGGTGATGTTCGGCAGAAGAAAATGAAAAGATTGTGTGTTCAGGTGCTGTTACCTACCTCACTCAGGGCGGCCGAACGAAAACGCGCCGATGATTTATGGCGCAAACCGACCAGGTTGCCGTTATTTAGTAAATCTAAGAACTTTGTGATATACACCCGGTAAATGGACATGCGTAGCTCAAATGGTGTCTTAGCCCGCCGAGATTGTACAATATTGACATCTGACTAAGCCGCCCCTTATGCACGTGCACCTTATGCACGTGCACGGCAACAAACTTCTACAAATGTTTATTATATATAGCTAGCTACTCAATGTGTGGTAAGAACAAAAACAACAATAACATGTTATGATGTTTACGTGAAACGGGGCTACGATATTGTTGTTACTCGCTGATAACTATCTGAATTCACTGCGCAGTCAGGGTTTGCGTTATTTACTCATTGACCAATTATTATTCAGCCAGCAGCAGTTACTTATCAAGGATAAAATTCAAGCAGAATTATAGGTGATTTTCCGAATAACGCCAAATTTGGTTTAAACGAACAATAAACAATTTAAGCGACGCATGCGCAGTCCGCATCTACTGTGGTTTGCGGGTCAGTGAAGCCGGGTAGTAGTATGGAACAAGAAGTGTATTTCACTAATTGTTTGTAAATTAACGTGTTGGGGAATTCACAGAACTAAATCGATCTACAAGAATATACGAACTAAACTTGATATCAATCATAGATAAAAGGAAATCATCCATATTACAGGAGGGTCGCCATTACCGCTTCTTCGTATACCTGATTGTACTGCGAGAAAGAGAAAGTTCACGTGCTATGACGTCAACGAGCACAACAATCATGTAGCCGTCTCCATCCAAATCAAATCAGGTCACAGATGCTTTGACTTAGTCAACATCATGATATTACATACTCCCAGGCTCTAAATATTATTAATCGGTTCATTTACATAAATCTGACTGCTCGGTACAAACTTCGTGTTACAAGAGTTCAAAACACTCCCCAAAAGAATATCGCTGTGTGGTTTTCTTTCACCATTTCAATAATATATGAGGCTGTTTGTCCCAACTGTACTCTAATATTAGCGATATCTCTTTTGTTCCGAAATAATATGCTTGGCTGACACTTGTTTACGTTGTTATAACCAGGCCATACAAACAGCTTCAGCCTAGTGACGTCAGACTTCAGGAGTATCTAGTCTGTGAGCGGTACACACGCAGATGATTTTTAGTTGATTCGCCAGAATTTTTAATTGGATTATTTAATACAAGTTTAAAGTATCTTCGGTCTAATTAACTAAGGGTTCAGAATAATTTCTTTTAAAAACACGAATTTTATCGACTAAACATCCTAGTCCCACAATGTCATTTTCACTACCGTTAAAGACTCTTTTGTCGTAATTTATTTGTGAACACACACACACACACACAAACAAACAAAGAAAAAAAATAGACAGACACACAGACAAACAAACACATTCGAGTCTGTGTGTGTGTGTGTGTGTGTCTGTGTGTGTGTGATCGTTAAAAAGAAACTTTACTGGGAGCTACAACAACTCAAATAACCATGAGGAACCCCAGTTAACCACCATAAAGTGCTGCCACCTGACGAATGTATAGTTTTGCTTATACACACACACACACACACACACACACACACACACATATATATATATATATATATATATTACGGTTGAATGCAAACTGTGGGGTCAAAATAATTATGACATATATGTAGCAAGTCACCATTGAACCACATGCACGTGCTGTTTGTTGCGAGCTGTGGTATCAAATGGTATGTTTTTACGTGCTTCCACTTTTTGTACGTAGCCTGCACGTAGCCACTTTCTTGTGGGCGTGACATATTTGTCGCGTACGAAAAGCGAATTAGCTGGGTCCCACAGGCTGATGAGTAGACCAGACACATGCTTAGGTATACACATACATCTATCAATATGTGGATGCATGGAACATTTTATTTTTAGATTAATGTATGTATAGTTGTATGTGTATTTAGATTTATGGAGGTCGCGAAGGAAGTCTAGATATGTTGATGCTCTATGCCTGTTGCCTCTTTATATGTACCCCAAAACACACACACACGCACGCACACACGCACGCACGCACACATACACACGCACGCACACACACACATACACACATACACACACACACACACATATTTGTATTAGTTCCGAAATTTTGAAATGAAAATGGCGGCGACGTTAGGGAATATTGTAGGAAGTATCTGTTTATAGTGTTAGTGTGAATTAAATTCATGCCGTAAAATGAATTCCCGTTTAAGCTAGCCATGTCTATTACGTTGCATTATGTCATAATGTAGGTGTGCTCAAACGTCGGATGTAAAATATTTATTATTTTGCTCGTCTCGTAGAAATCACGCAGATGTAAGTTAGAGGGAAAAATTGCTTTAGTTTGGTCCCTCACCCACTTGTTAGTTTTGTTTTTCGACCGTTATAAGTGATATTAAGCATGTTTCGTTCCATGTTGTGTTGTGCTGCAGACAATATCTTTTCCATTTGTTTTGTAAATGTCCATGTCTCTGCTCCGTATGCCATTAATGGAAGGATACACCGCCTGAAGACCTTTCTTTTTAAGCATGTTGATAGTGTACCCTTCATAATTGTGCTGTGTCTTCCAAATGCCTGCCATCCTACTTTGATCCTTCTTCTTATTTCAGTGTCTTTGTTTTTCTCTATTAATGTAAAACGTTGGCCTAGGTTTTACATTTACTGCATTTGTTTTTCTTGTGGTTCCTGCCATGGTATTTGTTTTCCTCGTGTTCATTTTCAGTTTACATTTGCTGCTTGCGTTGTCCAGCTCTTGAAGCATTACTTCAATGTCCTTTACAGCGTGAGCTATTATTATAATATCATCTCCAAATCGTTTATGGTCTCCATTAATATCGATACGCTTTTTTTGTCCAGTCTATAGTCCTAAAGAATTTCTCCAAGTAGGCTATGAATAACTTTGGTGACATGGTGTCTCCTTGTCCGATTCCCTTCTTTATATTTATTTAGTTGCTATCTTTGTGCAGACAAACTGTTGTGGATTTATCTGTGTAGATGTCTCTCACTAATTTGATATAATTGCTGTTGATTCCTTGATCCTGCAGTGCTTCTAGAACTCTTAATATTAAGTCACAGATCTCTGAACAACAAGAAAACCGTGACTGTGAAAAGCCTAAGCACTAAGCATGACCTGTCAGGTTACATACACATGCACAAGATGAAGCCATTATGATTCATCTACTGTTACCAAGTAAGACCTGAATATTCCCTTACAAAAAATTATCTCAAAATAGTTATCTCAAAATACAACTATCGTCATGTCCAGAATCGATTAGTTAAATCGAAATCTGATGTTTTGAGAGCAGTTTGTTATTGTAACGTTTAATGAATAAGACTTAGACTAGGTTGGATGCAACTCATGTTATACTGCTATTCTGCTATATACCAGTCGTCAACCAAGCAGATCGGGTGCGTCCGTGGTCTAACTGATAGCGCATTGGATTACAGATCACTACCACCTGAGTTCGAATCTCGGCGTCGGTATATCTGAAGGGTTTTTCATCTTTGACTTCGCTTCATTACCATTGGAGGTCGCTCGGCCCATTTAGCCTACCATGGGCACAAAAGTGGCCGTAAAACATCAATCACTACCATCATCATCATCTGAATGATTGAAACAAACTAACTTCTGTCGCTGCAGTATGTTTTTATCCAGGTTAATGGCTCTTCTTTGAAGTCAAAGGAAAATTCTAAGCATTTTAGAATTTAAGAATGGTCTATGATATTACAGGTTTCAGACACATCAAATTAGATTAATGCAAGTATAGCTCCTTCATCAAGAGTCTTAGCAATGTCAGTGTGTACTCTTAAGTGAGTAGTTTCAGTCAACGAGAAGAGTGTTGAGTGTCAGGTGCAGGTCATTGTGTTATGTGTGCTTTATAATAAGATTGAGGTTAAGAGAAGATTAGATAAGTCGTAATATCTTCCTTATGTAACCCATATTTCAATGCGAGGAGTTGATTTACACATTTCTTCAAACATCAAGTAAGCAGTGGTCTGAAATCACGCGATTGGATGCTGTACTATTTTCTTTGCATTCATAACAATATTGCTGGTATCATCTGAGGAATCTGTTATTGTGCTAAACCCGATGATAAGTTTTATATTTCTCATGAAAAAATAGCTGAATTTGTGCGCCAGAAGTTCAGCGAAGACAAAATGTGACATATTCAGATTACTATTGCCAGCTATCAAATATTTGAAAATCTCTATATTTGTGGAATAGAAACGCATCTTTTACTCAAATAACGGTGCATTCATTTTCTTTACCGAGTTCCCTGTACATCTAATAATGCATCATCAAATCAGTTCGGCGCCAAATCCTATCTACATAATACAAGCTAGCATATTTGTTCTCCTCATATATGCAATTATCTGCTCCTCTGGTCCTATTTTTGAACTCGTTTAACATGCGTCCACCTTTCCCCCCCCCCCCACTTCTTGCACCGGACAGTGGTGTGTCACCTACATAGGTTTGTTTAGGGGGGGCCAATGCAAAGACAGCTCAGGCTATTTGGATCCTTCAATTTCCTTTTTTTGCTGACCCTGTAAAACCTTTTCATATATTTTAGGTATTAATATTATTATTGTACAACTATTTGTTGGAAACTGAAAATAAACATCACCTCACTATATAAATAACCTGAAGCTTTTCTCCATATTATGTCTCTTACATATGATTGATGTTACCAATCATTATTATTTACAAATGAGAGAAAATCGAAAAGAAACATCGCCTTTTATTTTTCTCGTTCCATACATCAAATATATGTTCTCTGACAAAAACAGAATAACAAAAACGTTTAGATAAAAATAATCAGAAACTTGTACCATTAACTTGTAACTTGTGACCCGTTCTCAACTGAGTTCTAATGTCAAGGTTAGTTTCTGGTGCAGTTGGTCGGACGGATAATTAGTTCGTTCCCAGCGTGCATTGCGTTCAGACATAGAACTTGCACTAATCCGTTGTTTAGCCTAAAATGAGTATGACAACTGTTTTACTTTTATTTTCCACGTGAAACGAAATGATTAAGCTAGCGCCCTAGGGAAATAATGGGATTGGATCCCACGATATTTCTCGATGAAATGTTTTATTTATTTTAATCCATTTTCATTATGATTATTATTTTAGATAAACGCGAGTACGATTTTTATCAATCGCAAATAAAATATACTTCGTGGTATCTGATGTAAACCATACAAAAGTAAACAACAACAATATAAGGTGCACAGATTAACCCGAAAAAAGTACATTTTAAATAGCTATGGCTTCTATTTATCAATTAATAATCCTATTCATATTGCCACAGAAGAATATCTCTAATTCAGATAATAAACTCGTCATGACAACTAGTATATAACAAGTATATAACAATTTCATTGCTTGCTATGCTTCCAGATTATATGAACGTTGATGCTAAATTAAACACTGCATAAAGTTATGGTGAGATAGAGTTAAGTTCGTGGCCCTTAACATCAATGACAAAGAGTAGAGATCCAATCACAAAAGGTGTAGTAAGATCAGACAAATTATGTGGAAAATTTTCTCGGCTCACAAAATCATGAATCACAAATCATGTCAAATGGCGCTGGGTGTGGAATATAAACGATTCGGATTTTATTATCCTTTTCTTTAGAATTTTGTGTATTCATAGAATAGTAGGTTTATCAATTCATAATTATGACTACGTGCAAATTATCAGCTCTCAGATATTCAATTGCCTAGACGAAGATTACAGGTTGGCATACAATTTGATAATCGACAAGTTGTCATAACGTCACCAGCCACATCACTATTCATGACATCGTTTCGTGGCCAAGTCAAATAGCACTCGATTAGAGCATGATGTAAAATCATTGACCTGAAAGAAAACTAGACTGAGCACTCGGTGGTGTTTGATTGAGCAGCCATGGCGAAACAGCACTGACTTCCGGTAGGGGCAAGATGCAAGGTTGAAGCAGTGATGGTATTGTGATGTGTGCATTATAATTTTGTATGTAGAGAATCTGTATTACTCCTCTCCTATTATATGCAATCAAATATGTAAATGTGGTTTTATGCAAGTCCGTGGATATAGTCTAATTGAGATCAATCGCCAGAGACGGGACTGTCGAACAGGCTAAATATAATAATAGTTCAGCTTAACTTCCCTCAACAAAACTCTTTAACAGCTATTTTAAATATGTTCATTATCGATGAAAAGATACTCCTTTTGTATTATTTCTACGGTTTATGCAACCATCGACACAACGAAAATTTACCATGTTTATAAACCTGATTTTAGCAGTTTGCTTTTCCTTTTTGCCCTAACCGGAAGTTGGGACCTGTTTGCCATCAAATCGGCGGCCATGTTCAGTCTAATTTTCTTTCAGATCAGTGTGTAAAATATATTATGAGGACATTGAACACTTTGGCAATTGTTACTATAAAACTAGCTTTGACTAGTATGACGCGTCATCTTAAAATAGGTTACAATTCAAAAATAATTATCTCCTCCCTTGTTAACGGGCGGGTGGAGTTAATTTCTTTTGCATTGTATCACGGTTTCTTACGATAACGATAGCCTATACAATATCATAGTACATCCTACTAAGTCGTTATTTATTTTACTTGTCAGAGTAGTTAACTAAATCTGGTGCCATAATTACTTGAGACATACATTATATTGGTCAGCAAAGCATCAATTTAATTGATTTCCAAATAGGCAGCACATTTCGATGATGCTGAAATATACATGCAATTCGCTTATTAATTTATTTAAAAAATACTTAGCTAGCACGGAAACCAAATTATAGAAAATATTCGGGAAACGTTAGGAAAATGATCAACACAAACTCAATCAGTTACGTCTTACTATACTATTTACTACGGAAATTTTCCTATGGAAAAACCCATCAGGCAGCTTCTTAAGCCAAAAATATATTCCCTATACGTTGTCATTTAGATTAAAGATAGCCACATAGAGCTATCTGATCGGATATAGGGAGATTAACGTAGGCTGGTCGAATGGCAGAAATAAAACTATCTTTGTTGTTCTAAATGGTCTTATAGTAAATGATACTAATTGATTGTTAGTTGACTAAATGGTCTTATAGTAGATGATATAAACTGATTGTTAGTTGACTAAATGGTGTTATAGTAGATGATATAAACTGATTGTTAGTTGACTAAATGGTGTTATAGTAGATGATACAAACTGATTGTTAGTTGACTAAATGGTGTTTTACCTTTAAAACACTCGTTCTGTTACCATCGTGACTGTGAATGATGGGAGATAATCACAAGTGTGATTAATGATGGTAATCATAATGGCGAACGTAAAGGGCTCTCGCGCATATATATATATATATATATATATATATATATATGTTATTAATAATAATAATTAATAATTATAAGCTTCTATAGCGCCAATATCCTCGAGATCAGTGGCGTACGTAGTACATGAGTTGGGCAATCTCAAAGTCGAGGCAAAAAAGGAAACTTAGGAAGGATAATCAAGTCTGAAAAGGTGTTTTCAAATGGTTCTGGAAAGTAACTATACTATTTGATGACTTAACATGTTCAGGGAGTGAGTTCCAAAGAGTAGGGACAGCATCTGAAAAAGCACGCGTCCCAACATGAGGTTTAACCTTGGGAACAGACAACAAATAAAAACTATATATATATATATATATATATATATATGATTTGATAGCTAAGATAACGGATGTGCAATGCATAACAACAGGTTTTAGCTGTTTAACTGACATTAGCTGAATAATTAGCGATTAATTATCAGGAATAAGTTAATAATAATAATGTATATTTAATAAAGAGCCGTTACTAGCAGGAGCCAATCAAAGGCGCTGTACAATCAAAAGTTAATCTATATTCATTTACTGTTATTGATCTTGCTGCTTTACTCCATCGGGGTGACACTCATGATGATGATGATGAGTAATGGTCATACGTGGTTGTAACTTTCATGATGATGATGCCGATAGAAATAATAATGCTGAGAGTACAGATGATCTTGACACTCGATGTGTATTAACAATACTGAAGTGTCAGATGTCTACATGATCGTTTAAATGTTAAATATAAGAATGTTTCCGATTGTGGGCGGCATTCCATTATTGTATTTGATAGTGCATGTCGGTCCAGCGCTCCATGTAACTTGGATCAAATCCCAATGTTCAATATGTCTCTGGAATGAACCACCTAGTCATTTCATTTCCATATCGCGTGACCCTTGGACAATTATCCCAGTTGAAACCAGCACCAAGACTGAGAAACTCAGTGATTAAACACTCGGTTTGCCCGGGGAAAATGCCTCGTGACTATGATCCTGGAAGGTTAATCTATAGTTTCTGCCAATTGTTTTATTCTACAATGAGGTTTAAGGAATTCTGGGGGAAAATTGCCTATATCAACGTTTTAAATCAGCGGCCAAATCCCCAGTTAGAAGGCCTAATACGTCATATCCGCACGTCGACTAACATTCACAACTCTTCGATAAGTATTCAGGCCGTTTCCAGTTGTTCGTCGTCAGCCAAGAAAACTTTACCATTCTCTTTGCTCGTCTTCGACTTAGCGCACTTCGTCGAAAACAGTTCGGCACAGACGAACACCAGAAGTTGGAAGATGCTTCCCGTTGAGACGGCGATGACGTAAGCCAGACCGCCGTACCTATCGAAGAGGTATCCGGACAGGACCGGGGCGACCATGGCCCCGACCGATCCGGACGTCATCACCACCGACGACAGTTTCCCGCTAACGGTCAGATGGGAGTCGGCCCAGAAGAAGCAGGCGGCGTTAATGCTGCTCATCCCCAGCCCGACCATGGCGGTGGCAATCCACAGGACGGAGACGTGCCACGAGGAGAAGAACATCAACAGGCAGCCGCAGAGCACCGTCAGCATCTCTGACAGATTCAGCATCTCGGGCTTCAGGCGGAGCACCGGATAGACGAAGAGCAGCTTGCCGAAGCAGTTGGCACCGAAATAGAGCGACGTCAACAAGGCGCCGTCGTTGTTCGGCCAGTGGAGACCTCCGACGGCGAACGTCGCCAGGAAGGTGGCCATGTTGGCGTTGACGAAGTTGTAGAGGAAGAACAGGGTCACCAGGAAGGCGACCAGTGCGCATTTCGGCCGCCGTTGCATCGGTTTCTTTGCCTGTCTGGCGTTCGGCGCGAGCCTCTCCTTCAGCTGAATCGAAGGGCCGAGGAGGAAGTAGGTGGTGGAGAACATCAGGACGGGAACTATTGACGTCGCCCCGACCGCCATGAAGCCGTATTGTACCACGGCCACTCGCTCTCTGAGCTCCCACGAATACTCCCAGTCCGTACAATTCTCGTCCAATGCAAACGAAGGCGTGTAATTCTGCGCACAGGGCTTGTAGTCCATATTGGATACTTCATCTACACGTTTATTAATGTCTATGAGGAATGGTCGAATCATTAGCGGTCCAAGAGCGGATCCTGAAGCCCAGAGAAAGTGCAATGTCAGCATCATCACCCATTGATAAGGATGACGACACCAGAGGTGTATAACGTAGGCTTGGCCGGCTAAAATACAACAAGAATATATCAGTTAAGGACAGGATAGAAATTATTAATGTATTATTACATCCATTATGTTATGTTGCAAATGCCTTTTAATTGTATGTTCAGTAAAGCGAAATTTCGTAAGTATTTACTGCAGTGTTGTTGTTTGGAATAGACCCATTGCATGATGACGTCAAAAACCAAAACAAACCAGGCGCGCTTTGCATTGTGGGATTTATAGGGGGTCCGCTGAACGATAATACCGTGATAATTCCGCCATTTTAACCTTAAACGTCAATGTTCCGGATCTGTTATAATCATGCCAAAAACTAACTCCTGCATTCCGTATTGTCATGCCACTATAAGCAATATAAACATGTAAGTTGGCATTTGTTGGCCGCGGGATGAAACGCTGAGAAAACGTTGGGTAGTTTTAATTCGAAATGACAATCTGCGAGTCAAATTTTTATAATTAGTGTCAGTGTAAGGATTGCCTGAAACAGTGAAAAGCGCAAATAAAGTGTAATTTAACAATATTATTATCCATCAGATCATAGATAATAATATTGGTAAATAAAGTGCAATTTACTATATTATTATATCCATAAATAATAAATTAAATTTACCAATATACTGGACTTTATTCTTCTTTTTTTTCGTTAAATATAATTTTAGTGTGATTTACTACGAACACCACATTTTAACAGTCTTTGTTATGTGCAGTGAATATTATTGTACTGTGGTTTACAATGTTGAATACCACACTTTACTATCATTTTATAAAGTAGCAATCACGGACGATTAGCATATAGTTATAATCTGATTTTCAGTTTTGGAATACAATTTTTCAACAGTGCCGGCTTTTTCGGTGTCGAAGCAGAATTAAACGGTACGCAGAAGTTAGTTTTTGGCATGATTATAACAGATCCGGAACATCGACGTTTACGGTTAAAATGGCGGGGTTATCACGGTATTGTCGCTCAGCGGACCCCCTATAAATCCCACAATGCAAGGCGCGGCTTGTTTGTTTTGGTTTTTGACGTCATCTTTTTTTTCTATATCAGACTATATTGTTAAGTGAGGAGAACAACTTGGCCCTCTCGGTAACCAAATATTACTGCCAGTAACAACCAATCATATTACAAATCTGACCCTGTGGCCTCATTGGTTAGCACCTGGGACTCCTTACTCATGGTCATGCTGTGCGGGAGGTCGGAGGTTTGAATCCCGGCTGTAGCACTATAGTAGGAGGAGTTTTTCATCCAACCAGGTAAATGGCGAGGTTTTCTCTGCCAAATATGTCATATGATATAAATTCAAAAAAATAAATAAAATTAGCCCTGGTGGTGAAAAAGTAAATTACAGACCATATGAGTATTCCTCATTTCCAGTAGCCAGCCACATAACTGCCATTTCTGCCATTATTATTATTACTACTACTACGGTTTATCTCTCAATGTTTCACCCACCAGTATCCACTCCGCCCGAAAAAAAACCAAGGGAAGCCAAGGCCATCACGTAAAGATAGAGGTAGTCGCCAGATGGAGCCATCACAGTACTGATCCCTATTGTGGCGGTGCCGAGCAGAAAGAGCAGTTCTCTGTTCAACAGATCATAGAGGGCGCCACACAAAGCCGCACCGGTTAGATAACCGAGCGACAAAGCCGTCAGTGATGTTGTCATTGTGTGGATGTCTTCGTTGAGAAGTACTCCCATGCTGATTAAACTTGGGCCTAAAATCGATTGGGTGGCTCCCTGTCAATGAGAAAGCGCTGGTTATTTGATTTTATCTGTATTCGTGTATTCCACGTATTACGTATAAACATAGTGGAATATGATGGGACAGTAACTCTATCATAAAACAATGACGTACAAGCCCATATTGATATTATGGAAATATCAATAAATAAAATAATAAACATCTAGTATTCGCTGGTAATTAAACAGTAAGTAATTTTTAATGCATATTACAACGTAATCACTGCCAGACAAAAACAAACTTAGTCGGATGATTGTAGTAATTAGAATACACGGTCGGCCTGTTGTTCTACTTACCAACATGATAAATGCAGAAAACAAAGCCAATGTCCGCAATATCCTATAACGAACGCGTCCTATTTTGTGGTTCGCGGACACTCCTTCTTCTATCACGTCATTGGTACTAGTAGCAGCACGCATGCCCACCAGCATGACCACGTGTTCTGTGACGTCACGATCGTCCCCTTCTTGATTATCCATATCTGGATCCGTTTGATTTCACCGATAATCTGAAGACGGGATAGGCTTCATATTGTGATAGATCCAGAATCTGCGATACGAATTGATAAGATTTTAATATTTCTTGACGTTGGGGATGATTAATACTTGACCTAAAAGAGTAATCATGACACTGTGATAAATGATGATGATGATGATGATGATGATGATGATGGTGATATCACTGACATAGATCTCACTCTATATGTAGGCCACTAAAAGGCTTTTTTTACTGGAAGGTCATCATTAGGAAATAATATTATGACATAAGCCTTAGTTATTAATGCTGGTGCTACCATCACTATCAATATCACCACAACTACCAGCACCACCACCACAACTACTATAAATACTACCACTATAGTCGTTATCGGGCGCCTCCGTGGTCTAGCGGTAGCGTGCTGGACCACAGATCACTACCACCTGTGTTCGAATCCCGGCGTGGGCATATCTGAAGGTTGTTTCGTCTTTCACTTCGTCTCATTACCTTTGGAAGTCGCTCGGCCCATTTAGCCTACCTTGTGCACCAAAGTGGCTGTAGAACACCAATCATCATCATCATCTATAGTCGTTATCATCAACACTACCACCACTATTACCACTACAGCTACTATTCTTAGTGTTGTTACCACCACCATCACCTTCACAACAACAACACCAATGACTACCACAACCACCACTACCTACTCAGTCGCTGGCCGAGACGCTCACGTATTAATTCGGACATAAAGATAAATACATCACAGTAACTAGTGGCATATAATACACGTCATACTCATACACAATCCCCCCCCCCCCAACCCACACACACACACACACACACACACTGACAGCCGGTAAACAAAGATATTTAGTAGGGCACATGCCATACAGGCTGGCTGCTACAACAATAATGTCGCTCGTCAGTCAACGGCAGTTCCGTCTGAGAATGAAACATTGGGTATTACCTTCAAACATTATTTATATGTGAGATCGTGTTCCATCATTAATATACAGTACAAAAAATAAATCCGCGAATAAATAGTAAGACATATTATACGCCATTGAAAAGAAGGTAAGACACCTTATAAGCGGTTGATTAGAAAGTAAGACACCTTATAAGCGGTTGATTAGACAGTAAGACACCTTATAAGTGGATGAATAGACAGTAAGACACCTTATAAACGGTTGAATAGAAAGTAAGACACCTTATAAGCGGATGAATAGACAGTAAGACACCTTATAAGCGGTTGAATATAAAGTAAGACACCTTATAAGCGGATGAATAGAAAGTAAGACACCTTATAAGCGGATGAATAGAAAGTAAGACGCCTTATAAACGCACGAATTGACAGTAAGACACCTTATAAGCGGATGAAAAGAAAATAAGAGACTCCTCATAAGAGGTTGAATAGAAAGTAAGACACCTTATAAACGCATGAATTTATTAGCGGATGAAAATAAATAGGGAGACACCTTATAAGCGCATGAAAAGAAAGGAACACACATCAACTGTTGATAAAGATAATAAACGGCGATACCACATAACAGACTCGGTGTACTTAACTTCAAATTAATGATGCCAACTCAACTGAGTTGTGTCATTCGTTAGTGTAGTGCGGGGGGGGGGTTGTGGCAGACATGGACATAAAGGTATTGTTTATTGGCCAATTAAAGTGGTTAGAGGTTAGTGGACTTTCATTTAAGAGGGGGCCGCTTTTAAATGAAAGCCCATTTACTTCTTCATGCAATAGAGATCTATTTATGTGTGTAAATATCGTTAGGATGTAATTCAAGAAGAGAGAGAGACACACACACACACACACTCAACGACCAAATTCCATTATACACTTATACAATGACAGACCTTTAGTTAAGTTGCGATGCAGTAAACCCTGAATTAGATGGCATCTCTGTAAACCGGCCAATTGTCGATATTATCGGTATTTTCTATTATAGCCTCTTGCTGTTGAAAGTTACAAATAATTGGAAGCTATCGGTGAGTCTAAAGACAGAAAAGACCGGATCGCGCAAACAGCGATAGTTGTGCCGACTTTCTGAACGCTACTGATTATGAATTATTATTTATGAGCGACACACAAATGATGCTGTATTACAGTAAAACTCGTATTAGCTAATAACTATGTAAGCAAGCAGTCCGTGTAATACGGCTGTTTGATTGGATGCCAGTCTGACACAGTTAAACAAATGGTGGTCAGGAATGTGCTCATTTATCTAATTAGGTCAACAGAGGTAAGCCACTTGTCTGACCTAATTAGACAGACTTCGCTGTATTTAGACTAAAATATGACTTAGGAGGTTAATATCTGATCGAAAATCCGATAGGTCGGTCAGGTATTGGTTGTTGTTGTTGTTGTTATCATCGTAAATAATAGATGTCACGGCTGTTAGTTGGCGAGGGTTACTCTGTAGATCTGTGACAAACTGATATCTTATAATTTGATTTGGGAGACATGCAGTCATGATGATGATGATTGATGTTTTACAGCCACTTTTTTGCACAAAGTAGGCTAAATGGGCCGAGCTACCTCCAAAGGTAATGAGGCGAAGTCAAAGACGAAACAACCTTCAGATATGCCCACGCCGAGATTCGAACACGGGTGGTAGTGATTTGTGGTCCAACACGCTACCGCTAGACCACGGAGGCGCACTAGGGAGACATGCAGTCATTAGCTAATTCAACTGTTTACCATGGATGCATTATCATCATGTTTTTGAGCATGGCGGGTGGCTTGATGTGTTATGTTGATGTTTTACGGCCACGTTTGTGCACACGGTGCGCTAAATAGACCGAGCGATCTCCAAAGGTAATTAGGCGAAGTGTAAGATGAATCACCCATCTGGCATAGCCCGGATGGATGTATGAGTGAACGGATTGATGGATGGATACATTTGAATGGAAATGAACTGCACATGTGAGGGTTTGAATGGATACATGAATACACAGAAGGGCAGAATGTAAGTTTGCGTGCAATTATAATGTTACAGGTAATCATCGACTTACGACCTACGCAACTCACGACTGTTTGACTTTACGACCTGGGGTACTACTTAAAGATGACTATAATATCATTATACAGTTTAAAATACGTAAGCTAAATATAACATTGGCCGAGTTACGACCAGATCAACTTCCAGTATCTCAGCGTCTACCAGAGTACTTACTGCATGTCTAAAAATAACGCAATAACTATAGGCACGCATTAATTAACAGCTATTTCTTTCGCTCGGCCTATCATATTTACATCCTGTACACATTTTTTTTTAATTTGTGCTATATTTACAAACCATCGGCCTGGAAAAGGAGTGATATGTGCAGCATCCGAATAGCAACCGGCGTATAACCACAACACGCGAATCCGAGAGGTGTTTGTAAAACAGCGCATCGTACGTTGTACACTTCCGGTACACATGGATACAAGAAGTTGAAGAACGCATACCATATATTGTAGTATTATTACTTACCTCGGTGTGCGCTAACTGGAGCAACAACAGTTCATTAAAGACATCGTGTAGTTCGTATACAATACTCTAGTTCACGACAAACTTCAAACTACAGTAACTAGTAGATATATATACAGAACTCGTAAGCCACTTAACACCTATTTTAGATTCGTACCTACACCGACTATGACCAACTAACCAACAATAAGGTCGACCTTAGGCCGTCTGCGTCTAGGGGGTCAACAAGAAAACGAGGTTAATTATCGGGAACCATACGAGATATATATTTCTATTATTTCATTATAATCTACCGCGTTTGATGTAAGCTTATTATTGGTGTTTAAAATAGTTTTCGGGAAGATCTGACAAGATCTGCGAAAATTTTAATTGGAAATATGTGCAAATGTTTACGAACTCTGAGCTGAAAACTTCCACAGCACAATACATACACGTGCTGCTTAGGCATTAATGTTACCTATATTCTGGGTAACGATAGAGCTATCTAAAATATATTAGAGTTAATTGCATACCTAATTAACTATATGCTGTAGTTTATATATAGAAAATAATTTCAAAACATCTTTGATACATTTACTATATGGAGCGAAACTGTGTTACGTAAACTAGCTATCCCCCAGGCAGTAGTGTATTCTGCGGAAGATCACGAAGTCGCTGGGTTCGATTCCAATGTCAGCAATTTATCTACTAGTATATAACGTTACAAATATGGACAGACGAAATTTGAAGGTTGGCAGACAATCCTTAGTGATGCGTAACACGAACTTTAGTTGACTTTAAAATATACATGTTTATTAGTTTTCATCGGGACAGGTATATGGCCATATTGCTTTACATGCAGAAACACGTTAGTTAGAGGTCATGCGTATGAACATAAGGTTATCGAATGTACATATAAAATGTAGATAAAATACACGCACATGCACACACACAGAGAGAGAGAGAGAGAGAGAGAGAGAGAGAGACAGCACACACAGAGAGAGAGGGGGACACACACACACACAGAGAGAGAGAGAGAGAGAGAGACAGCACACACACACACACACAGAGAGAGACACGCGTGCTCATACACGCACGTGTGCACGCACGCACATACACAGAGAAGAGGAGAGACACACACATACACAAACAGAGAGAGAGACCGAGACAGGCGTGATTTTGACACACATATATACATAAATACACAAACACACATACACAGAGAGAGAGAGAGAGAGAGAGAGAGAAAAGCGAGTGAGAGAGAGTGAGACGCATACATACATACATACATATGCATATACATACAATATACATGTATTTTACAACATTTCCATGATTATGTTTTGCTGTTAGGAGCATCAGATAACTATGGCGTCTTATAGTACTTCATATAAATGGACAAAAAGTTAATCGCTTGCCGGAACAAGCTTGTATAACTGTCTAAATCCCACTTGACCCCGGAAACGCTAGCACTAACAAGGGCTGAGCCGATCATTTATGTAAATAGCAACCCAATTATAGGGAGAATAGGAAGGGAAAAAACACTTGAATAAAACGAAAACGTGTTACGCAACAATAACAAAAGAAAACATTAATTATGGTAAAAAGGCTTTTATAGAAGGTTATCCGATGAGTTACAATCCTAGAGCTAGATTCCCTAGCAACCATCACGGTTAGTACAGACATCTATAAAGTTCATAATAACTAATATCAATTATCTAGAAACACGAACAGCTAATGGTGAGTGAAAATTTTCAGAAAATGACATTAATTCTAAACAAATGATCTCTTGTTATTGTTGCAAATATACAATCAAATAATTCCACCGAGAAGTAAAATTGTAGATTCTATTTATTGTAGAATATTTCGGAATAATTTGATTTTAGTGATAATTTACAGGACAACGGGGCAATAACCTAGACAATACTACAGAGAGAAATGAGAATAGGATCTATATTAATTTATGTTCTTTAAGATGAGTAGCTCCGATCCAAAAGCTCTCGATTAAAGCAATAATCGGAAGGGGGCGCTGTAATATGTCTTCGGATTTATAATAATTGTCAAAGTAGATCCACTGAGATATAGCTGATGGGGGGGGGGGAGTTTCTTGCTGTAAGACAGTGACACTACCATATATACGTTAGACACAGTTCTGTTACCTTCATTAAAATGATGATCTAAACGTTAGTATGTCGTGGCAATAGTGGATCTACTCGGAGGGGGGGGGTCATAGTCAGGACCCACCTCTCAGAGTGTCAGAACTCCACCCCAATCTCTAATAGGGATCCTCCATCTTTAAATGCAATATATCATTTCACGACATAATAACTAGTACTAGTACTGCGAGTTTGTCATTCTTAAATAACCACACATTGAGTATTGTGTAATGTGTGTCTGATAACATTATTATTTAAGAGACATTTTACTTAGTATAAAATGAAGTGTATTTGTGATTTGTCTGTTAAATAATAACTTAGTATGTATAATTTTTTTACAATTCTTTCAAGAGGCAAAACTTCCTTGAGCTTGCTATCAAACAATATTAGCCCAATAGTCGCCACGAGAAACTTAAACGTTTGTGCAAGACACACTAGGTTGAAAGACATTCTTGTTTGAAAACATTTGGTGAGCTTTATGAACACATGGTCACTTGCCTTGGTGCTATGGTTTATCCAGAGGTTAATGAAAGTGGTTGGAATTGGGATAGTGAAACCAAGACTACGGCTCGTGGTATGAAATGTAGTCTCCAGAGTTTTGGAGTTATTGTTGGCTTCACAGTATTACAGAATAATTTAGATTATTTGAAAGGTTTGACATCTAAACTACAAAGAAGCATACACAATAATTGACAATATCAAATCACAGATTCAACGTTTGAGGGATGACATTGGCGTAGAATTCTAGTGATGGTACGACGAATCAAAGCCGTTGGCTTCATATATAGGTACTGAAGAGGAAATGCCAAGGGTTCCAAGGGTTCGGTATAATAAGTTGAATGTACCTGATGACACGCCTCTTCTTTATTACAAGAGATCAATTGGTTTTCCTTTTACTGATATCTTACTGCAACAGTTGCAGAACCATTTCTCTGCAGACAACTACTGGCTAGTGAGTACTTCGCTGAGTCTAATACCATCTTTAATTGTCCAACTATGAATGTCGCCCCAAGAGCAACCTGAATAATGACATGACGACCTGTCAATTCCGAGGTCATTAGATAATGAGATATTCAGATGGTTCAATGTGTGGTCCAGGCAGCCTGACAGGGCCGATTTACCTGATACTTTGATGAAATCCTTAGTATTTGCAGATCCAGATATCTTTCCGAATATTATAATTCTACTGGTATATATATATATATATATATATATATATAATTTTTTGGTTTATGAAATTCACTATATGGACTATACAACCTCCACCTCAGTCGTAATTTAAACAGTAATCACATGATTACTAGGAGCTATTCAATCATTTATGCTGTGACAACATCTATTTTTGTCAGCTTGCCATGTGATTAGATCTATATTCTATTCTGACAGTTATTCATTTGACAGGGTTCCATGGTATTTAAAACAATCTTCTTTTTGCATTAGATGCTAGACCATTAATCGAATATATCTATATCACTTAAAGGTTCTGGGTCGTCTAAATGATAGGGTGGCTTCATTTGAATTTGAATGAATAAATTTGAGAATCAAACCTGTGATCTTAAACCTAAATCTAGCAGATTTGTTATAGCTAAACAACCCGGATGGTGTATTATAATTAAATTAATGAGCTGATACGTATACATAATTCACTGAAACAAGACACCAATTAACTCCAGTGACGCCACCTCACAATCGGTGCTAAATATCCCGTCCCGCCATCTGGTGACCCTATTCTCTGAAGTGGTATAAGTAATCGCCAGGTGGCCGAAATCATGTGAAGTCGGTTCGAACTGTAAACAAACGATAATGCTGAGCTGTCTATTTTGTGCTATTTGGTTTTTAATAAAGATATTACCAGACACAGTTTTAACATCGTTAGATGACAAGTGTGAGGAATAGTAACAGTCTTTGATATCATCAATCGATCAATCAATACTGCCTGATATCAGAAATAGTCAGATTCTGATCAGAGTGAGACACCAGGAAGATTACTTCCTCTAAGTTAAAGATAACTAGTATTAGGCTTAATAGTTAAATAAGAGGTAAGTTATAGCAGTTACTGAGCGGGTCAATGTCACTTTATTATTTATAAGTTTATTAGTTAGATGTTTCTAAACTAAAGTATGAACATATTACATAGCTCGTGATTGTTTAATATTTTCACAGGACTAGGTCTGGATTTTAAATGTAGATCTAGTAGACAGATCTAGATGCTAAGTCTGTGTACTTATCAAACAACGGAGATCTATACTACAGTACAGGCAAGTATTTGAAGTAAGTACGAGGAAGTAAGTACGAGGAAGTACATTCACTGAATGCTTGATTGCGTCATATCCTATGACTAGTATGAGTCATCATGGTCAGGCAAGGGGTTATCATAGTCGCAAATGGTGGCCAGTAATAAAGTCACAATTTAAAAAAGTGAGAAATCGACAGAAATTGCCATGTTTCTTTTTTACCTGGATTCTATCAAGCATAGGGTTATTATAGTCGGCAGGTCTAATCTTACATAAATGTAACCGATTACATGATCCCAAGTAATCGTAATCATAATTGCTATTTCCAGTGTAATCGTAATCAATTACATTTTAAATGTAATTGTAATCAGCGATTACATTCACAATTACACAAGTTTTTACACAGGCTTTGAGAAAGCAATATTATGTGGTTTCAACTCCATGCCAACCTTTGAACTTAGAATTAAGTTATAAACTATTTCTTGTAAATTATAATTATCCTATATATTAGTATTATTACATAGAACTTACCTGACTATAGTCACGTCATACATGATGCGTCTTGTTACTAAACGTAATTTCCGAAATATGGCAATTGTAAGATAATGGATTTAAATAGAATATTAGTGCATTAGTATGCTTGTGAATACAGGATGTTCATCAGTATCATACACATGTCTGTCCAGCTGTGATCTTGTTGTAAAGGCAGCCAGCTGGTTCATATGGTGGTAATTACAGCTAAACAGTTGGTGGTTTAATTAGTGGTCTTCACCTTTGTGTGCTATAATGCATTGTATTTCTCTGGACAGTGGGTGAATTGGTAAATTAAATGGTTGGATCTTCTGGTTGTATGATGTGATTGCAATCAATGATATAGGCAATGGGGAGAAAATTCATGGTGCATGAGCAAATGCTCACCAATAAAGTGACAGATTGGACAAATGCTTACAAAGAATTGCAATGATTGAAGCCCTGATTATTATGTGATTATAATCATGGATACATACAGTCTGTCTCTACTAGAATCCACAGATTGTGGAATATGGTGATCAACAGTTATCTTAAATTCACACAACTGGCCTGTGTGAATGGTGGCAAGGTTGGCAGGTATAACTTTAATCACCCCCCCCCCAAGGTTAAAGCTAGGTTGGGGTAAATCTTACTTAAGGTTGACTAAACCCAGGTTAAACTGTTTTTAATTGCTAATTTCTTCACCAAAAATCAAAATGAAAGTGTTCAGGGTGGCAGGGTGTTAGCCACATGGTGGTTAAAACAGCACTGGCTAAAACAGGTTTTAACCAGTTAATGGCTAAAACTGTAAAATTTTCCTCTGTGCATAAAGAATAATTTTTCAAAACTATTTCTAATACACACACCTTATATGCCCCTTTTGATGCCATGGGGAGGGGTTGGCATAATATGACTGTAATGATCCCTCACAGCAGAACATATGAAGTGGCTCTTTGAAAAGGTGTGAAAGGTACTCCTTTGATTGGGATATTGCAAAGAGGTGAGAAAAACCTTAGCAAATCATTTGCAGTTTGAGTATAAATACAGGAGGTTGTTAGTCTAATTTTCATAAGTGAGCTCCGGTAGCCTAGCGGTTAAGAACCCGGCACTTGATGCCAACGGTCACAGGTTCGAACCCTGCAAGAGGTCGAAACTTTTCCAGAGATTAATTTCTCGGCTCAACATCGTGGGTGGATGACCACGTTAAATGGTGCTGCCGTTTCCACTGAATTATTTAAAATAAAGGGGGACGTTAAAGATCCCCTGAGGAGGCAAAAAACACTCTGGCAGTGACACCACCCTCAGGGTATTTCGGCTCCATCTTTCCATACTGATCCCCTGTGAGTGATGGGGGAGGAGTTTTCTAAACCACTCCAATATAGAGGCTGTGCCGAATAAGCAACAGCCTGGGGATTCTCCCCGAATAACAAATCCAAGCCCCCCCATAACATTTTCCCCTTTTAATATGAAACAACAGTAATACATATTTCATTATAGAATTGAACAATTTCTAGAACAAACAATATTTACATTTCAGCCTGATGCATTAGCTTATATAAATGCCATTCAGGGTGGTTTGTTGTGACTTCTCGCCAGTAACATATTGTTTGCAAATGGCGATCAACCGCTCATGTAGTTGTTTAGTGTGGCGACTTTTCGCTAGCAGGGGGGTGGGGGCAACGTCACTGAGTAGCGGTGTTCCCTCTACACCTTGCGTAGGGATTCAGTGAGTGTCCATATTGGGACATGAGCATGACCCATAAGGGTACTGAACCCCCAATTCCATGCTTCACAAATAAATGTTCATGGCTTCAAATTATATCTAAGTAACACTATATACAATGCCAGTTTAGTATTCATATTATTATATTGCAGTTAAATTGATTTATATAAATTATTAAGTTGGTTAATTTTGTCTTATGAAATTAATAATAAAGAAAAATTTATAAATAATATACACATGCATACATGTTCTTAAAACAATTTGAGAAATATTGAGCAGGGGCAAATGACTGGATTCTGAATAAGCAATGGGGCAAATGTCTGGAAGGGGAGGTGACATATACAGTGATATCTGGACAAAACCTCCCGAATAAACCCCCCTGCTGACAAAAACCCCTGAATATAGGAATTAATGAATAATAATAAACACACATGAAGTTAATTTTTTAAATATTTTATTATTAATAATAAATCTATATACATGTGTCCTGGACTCATATACAGTACAGATTTAGCACACACTTTTCTGACATCCTTCATACACAAATGACTATTATTTGACCTGGTGTTCACTACAAATGTTCATTGACATATCTGAGAGATCAGTAGAGCCGCTGCCACCACAAGTTGATGACATGATCATGGCAATCAACTTCCCTTTTCAATCAGTCAATGCTTAGATCTATTGTATCACTTCATTGCTGAATAATTCAATCCGTTAACACCATACATGCCTTAATTGAATTCGGGTAGAAACCAGTACACAGTGATTTTTTTATAGCGCAGTGACGGCCAATTGCAAAATGGATCAATAAATTACATTTTTTTCCGGGGTTACCCGTAACACATATAGCCTAATAATTATTATTATTACTGTGCTCACGAACTTTTGAGTAAATGTTGCAGGATTTGTACCAGCAACAATACAGTGTATGTAGATTTCAGTCACCAGGTGGCAGCACTCTAAGTCTTGTGACTATTAGTCTTGAGGCTCCTTGTCTTGTGATATTTGAACATATGAGCATGTCATTTTATTTTTGGTTTGATGATCATTTTTGTGTCACCTGCAGCAGTCAGGATACATTTACGTCTAGAAGTATGAAGGGTGTTTAGTGTTCTGGGGTCAAACCCAGCCAATGTAACTGTGTGGATGTGTTTATTGACAAAAAGTCAATTCAATACCCCAAGCGTATATCTAGGGGTACATATAACACTTAGTAGTTTGTAGTAGTTCATCCTCAATACTCAATCATAGTAAACCCAGTATAAATTGGGGGTAAACTAGCAAAACCCAAGATTACCCCCCCCCCTTAGAGTTTAGCCAAACCAGTTTCACCCAGGAATTGACCTGGTTGGACCACAACATTGCATTTTTGGGGGAAAGTCAATCAAAGTGTTGTTGTAATTTCATTTAGATGGTGCAATACAATCATTTTAATATAATTAGAATGGTGTAATGCTGTGTTGCCTAACTGAGTGTATTTATTCATATGTCATATATCCCACCAGGTGGCAGCAACTGTATTGATAATTAAATCAGCTTTTATTCTACATGTAGGTAATGAAATACAAATACTAGAGCTTGTGAATTGAGAGCAGCAGTATCATGCATTTATTATTCATGTTGTATTGGTATGGTAATATTTACTAATTATACATCATTTTAATATATATATATATATATATATATATATATATATATATATATATAATTGGCAGATTTGAAGCATTGATAACTCTTATTAACACATTAATATGACAATTTGCCTGTTTAATAATATAAAGTTATTAACTGAGGAATCATTCTGAGCATTTCTTCATGATATTAGTACACATGATTAATAACTAAGTATTCAGTCTCCTGGTAAAATAAAAATATTTTTTAACATGTAAACATTTACAATATTTTACTATAGTACAACTGGATAGCAACAATAATTGACAGATTATTGGTATATTTACTGTAATGGAAGTGCAAGTACTGTATCAGAGCCGTAAGAATTAAACCAAGTTTTGGAAATATTGAATCTGAAATTTGTTTACCAAATATAGCAATTATAAAATATTATGGGGATGAAATAGGTGCAAACATTAGACATGTATTAACCAATTAAGGTCATAGTTGTATTTATGATGTTGCAGCTTGATTTTGACAAGGCATTCTTTATTTTTGAAGAATTGTTTGTAACAGTAAATGCCAGATGGTCAATTCCCCATCAAATGTATCAATTCCAATCATATCAATTCCGTTTTTTACCTACTACTTTTTACCATGAGTAGGTATTCCGAGTACCAACTTGGAACACCTACTCCGAGTAGTTTATATTCCAAGTAGGATTGCCATGGAAGAAAAGTTTTGAAAAAAAATTTAAATGGTAAATTATTTTGTTGACTTAATTATTTTGTATGAAACTTCAATTCCAAATTTATAAATTGGAATTTGACCATCAGTTCCGGAATTGAATTGACCCCATGTCGGGTGTCCATAACTAACATTCTCAGTGATGGCAATCCAATTGTTAATTAAAAATTCTGCTTTATGCCACCTTAATATTTTACTTGTTCATCATATCAGCATTTAAAACAAATATTTATAAAGTCAGCCTCTGTGAGTATGGTGTTTCTATAAGTTAATGTGTTCGTTTGACTGATTGTCATTTAACATGCTCCTGAAGGTCCAATGATGTTGAACAGTCATTATTTATGAAATAGCTTTGACAAATCAGGCTTAGATTGACAATTACAAAGATTAATTATAATTAAATTCCTTGATAGTTTCCAGTTAGAAATATTTTCATTTTAAAGTTCAAAACTACTCTTCAATTATAATTGTCAGTTGCTGTTGATTTTACTTGCTGCATATGATCAAATAATTTTATTCAAATGTACAGCTAACATATAATTATACATTGCTGAGTATTCGTATTATTATATACAACATGTGCAGTAAAAATGGCATGATGACACAACTTTCATATAAAAATGTATAATGCATAGAAATATACTATTATTATCATTATGCATAACTGAGATTAATCATAATTGTATTTAATAAGGAATGTTCTATTTATGTACACACACACAGAGATTAATAAACAAATGCACATACATTCACTTTTATTAATATAGACTAGTGAGGTCCAGTTCGGTCACCATCTATTTAATACAGAGACACACATATATACAGCCTTTTCAATAGCAGCCAACACTATACGTTGACTATTTTAGAATACAGGAATATTTAAAACCCACTTGTTCATAGAAAAGTTGGACATAAAACAACAAAGTCAGGGACAATTCTGAAGAAAAAATACAACAGTTTTTATACAATGGAGGAAATAATTTCAGCCAACAAACAGAGATCAAGTAACATCTCAATTTTGGGGATGGGAAGGCTGAGGATCGTACACTTTGTGTACGCTGAAGTACAATTTCTTACCTCAGGATTGGTTGAATTGAAGAATGAAAGTTTTTAAATTTCAGGATGACGTCAGCCAGTCTACGTCGTGGTCAATAGTCTGGTGTCTAGAATGTTGATCTTTGAGCCGAGTTATAATTATGATATTAGTATTTAACCCATTTTAATATATAACAATGGGTATGACACTAAAAATGTGCAGCACTAGCCACTGTGGCTAGTGGATTTGTGAAGTACTAGCCAGGTTGTTTTTTTTGCTGGTCCTGATTTTGGGCGGACGTGATTGAAATGAGCGGCGGCGGCAGGGCGGTTTGGAATTGTTTTTTTTTAATTTATCCCCCAAAGAAGCCATATGGGAGCATTTCAAAGTTTATTCTGCCATTTTCTTTTAACTATAATTATAAAATTGTTAAGTTTGGCTTTTATTTTATATAATTTCCTGAAAAAGGTATAAAGAGTTGCTGCAAATGTTGAGGTGGCATCGATAACAGCATTTCACAGAGATACTAACTCATTCTGTCAATGCCCACTTGAGGCTCGGTGGCACTGGGTAATTAATGCAGGATCAATAAAACGAATATTACATAGCCAGCATTCATCTCAAAATGGCGTCCAGGTAAAAGTGGGAAAAGAGCCAAATTAAATTAAGGGGTAAGATTTTCCTGGGGACCATACTAGACTTTCTGCTTGCCAGTGGTACCAAGTATTAGCAGTGTGACCAGTGCGGATCCGTCGATACTCCCCGGGGGAGAAAGATGTGCTCGCCATGGCGAGTGGTCAGTTTTGAACCCTGTAACAAATACATAATGGACATCATCACGTACTCAGTTTTTGCTGCCATTCTAGGATTTTTGGGGGAAAAAAAAGTATACTTGAATGTAAAAACCAAATATATTGCAGTTTTTTTGGTTTAGCTTAAGCACTTTAAAATTAGTTATGTCCTAAATACATAGCAGGATAAATGACTGGACAACCCCACACCCCACACCTGTATGCTACATGTATATTAATATTATTAAAATCTTGGTGTTTCTTTTCCAGATTACTACCTTGATGGCCCCATTTAGCTTCCCCACCAATCACCAGGTGGTGTTCTTGTTTACATCAAAGACATCATTTAAGCATAAGCAGGAACTGCGTGACCTCCTCGTCAAACATGGTGCCACTGTGTCATACATTGTTACAAGAAAGGTAATTCATTGTTCTATAATTAAACATACATGTGGCTGTTGTGCACAAATGTGCACACACATTAAAGATGCAGACAGACAGACAGACATACAACGTGTACCTACTTCGAGTACCTACTTGGAATACCTACTCCGAGTAGTTTATATTCCAAGTATTTAAATTTATTTTTTATTTCATATTCACAACCATACAACTGCACATACACTGTAAATATATATTCAATAAAATTATAACATTATATAAATGTTTCAGCTACTCCTTTTTCAGATATTGCCATTCAGATATATATTAACTGGGCAAATTTTACTATTACGCATTGCAATAGACTTTTCTACTAATAAAAACTGTGTAATACTTTTTTTTGAAAGTAGTTAGATCTGGAAACTTGTTTTCATAAGAACATCTTAATATAAATTTTTGGGCGAGTAAATACACTGCATTGAATATAATAAAATTTTCATCTTGGAAACCTATAATTATTTCACATACATTTAGATCAATCAGTATATCTGTTCTCTCATACAACCATAGTTGGAGGTCAATCCAAATTAATTTAACAACTGCACATTCCACTAATAAATGTGGAAATGTTTCAATTTGTTCATTACAGACTGTGCAAACATCACTTTCCACTATGTTCCACTGGATCAGTTTTTCTCTTGTTGATGTAATGAAATGCAAGATTTTGAACTGCACTATCCAGATTTGAGTACATTTTAGAGACCTATACATCTATTTGAAGCTATTTTGCCATTCTCTCAAGTAGCATTGTCATGGAAGAAATATTTCTGAATTAAAAAATTAATTTGTGGATTTAATTTTTTTGTAGCAAAACTTCAATTCCAATTCCAGATTTATCAATTCCAAGTTTATTAATTCCTATTCCATTTTTTTTTTAAATCCCGGAATTGGAATTGCCCATCAATTCTAATTCCAGAATTGAACTGACCCCATGTCTGGTCTATAGAACAACAACAATCCCCCTCTCCATATCTTTTTCATACAAAACCAGTTTTCTGTAAATAAATACAATTACTTTGCAGACATCTCTTGTTATTGCTGAGTCAGCGGATGTTATCACTGATAATTATAAAATCAAACAAGCTTTGAAACTGGGCATCCCCATAGTGAGCCTTAACTTCTTAGATGACTGTATTCAGAGACAGAAGTATCTGGATCCTTCGATGTATCTTCTGGCAGCTCCAGTTAAAAAGGATGAGAAATTTGACAACGGACAAATTAAAGGTAAGCTGATAACATCGATGTGGTGCTGATGTTAATACAACGTGTTGTTGCCCTGAATGATTATTATTTATGAAGAAACTGACGGGAACATCTCCATGGTCAAACATGTAGACCGTAAATCTCTAACATAAGGTACAACCAGCCACATCTGAGGGATGTTTCATCTTCAACCTTATATATTACAATTGCAAATTGCTTGGCTCATTTAGCATAACGCATGCACACAAGTTTCAGTAAAATTCAAAATTTACTTTTCGTGTGGGGGGGCGACTCCGTGGTCTAGTTGTTGTGGGCATATCTGAAGGTTGTTTCATCTTTGACTTTGCCTGATCACCTTTGGAGATCGCTCAGTTTTCATGCGATTTTATATTCCTCTTAGTATTTTTAGCAACGTTATCTGTTTCCAGTAATTTGTTTTTGTTTATTGTAAACACCAGAGTAATGATTAGAAGACATGTTCGGTAGATATGTCACAAATGTTACTATTGTTTTATCATTTGAGTGATTTGCAAAATTTTAACCCGTAACAGCTCCACCGAGACAAAAGAAGACATTTTCGGCAAAGACATATCTCTTGAGGCCAGATAATCTTCCCGTGTATCAGCTGCAAGACAATAATTGTCCAAGTTTTGATGAACCAAGACTCATTAAGGCTGCTCTTTTCCAGGTAACAGTGGTTTATCTAATTTATATTAGTAATATAGAGATGGATAAAAATGCTGCCGACTGATATATTTGTACTTACCAAATTCTGCACTTACCAGGTTTTGTTAAGCAGTTATCTCCAGTCAACTAGCAAACAATGCACCATGTTAAGTATTCAGGAATGATTGTTTTCCAGTTTTTACCAGAATTTCGGTTTTTGGAGATGGGGAGTGGGTCATACTGGTTTGAAAAAATATTCTCTTGTAAAAGTCATGTTTTATCCACACTCTAGTAATCTCAGGTTGTCCTAAAAATGCACAAAACCCAAATTGTTTCTTCCAATGTCCCAGATCCCCTCCCCCGGTGCATATGCCTTACTTATAATAATAATGCATGTTTATATAGTGCCAGAACCAGGTAACCCTGTTCTGAGGCGCTCTACAGTATTATTATCCCTGACTTAGACCTGTTTCCACCCAACACAAATCTCAACTCCCAAGGGAGCATACAATGTATGCTGCCATTATAAGTGCAAAGCATTACTCAAACACATAGCCATTTCATCCTTTCAGGTTCTCATTTTATGGATGAGTGAACCAGTCGCCACATGACAACATTGCGCTATCATGGCTATTACTTCGCTCTGCGACTTTCTTTCCTGATTTTCAGGATTGTTTTTGAAAGGTCACTCTCATGCCTGAATATTGCAAGCGAAGATCTGTCAAATGATGAAAAGCTCAATGGGAAGCAGACATCTTTCGAACTCTTTATAATGGAGGCGATGAGTAGAATTTCTGGTTAGGCTCTTGAGAAGTTTGTTGCCGAGGCCTTTTTGTCCACAGGCTCATTTGTCAATGAACATCAAATTCCGTGAGACCTTCATCGCTAGAGTTGGACGATAATCACCACGTAGCGATGATCCTGTTACTACTGACTTTATCAGGAAGCTTATCATCATTAACGATTGTCGGTGGATGGCTGATGTGATGTTTTAAGAGTTATTATGTGATAACGTCAAACCAAACTGTATCCAAACACCCCAGTGCATGGTACAGGATCCAGCTAGTGCGAATGTAGTGCTATAGATATGTATTGCGTATGGTATCGCAAAATGCTCTGTCATTTAACAGACATATCCCATTTTATATGTCATTCACTGATGTTTTTAATTATTTAAACAATGTATGGATAGGGTTGATTTATCAATATTGATTTCACCAAAATAATCCAGGTTCAGATTCATTCTTTTACGATTCTTTTACCAACCTGTTTATGTCATGTGGCCTATGACACGATTCATCCATTACAAATAACAGAGCTGCCAATCATTACAATTTCTGCGGAATCATTACAATTTTCTGTTCTTCATTATGCCTGTACCCTGAAAACTTCGATAGATCTGCCTTTACCTGTAATAGTTCCCTATGGTGCAGTTCTGTCACTGTCTTAGCCACCCACTATATCACACGGCTTGCATGCTTGTATTTCACCAGCGAATCGGAATGGTGCATTTTTTCCAGGAGAGCTCTGAATTTTGTGGGGGTGATGTAGTTTACATATGTAGGTGATCCCCTCTTTTATACAATGTTTCCTGATACAAAGATAGCGAAAAAATATGGCAGTGGTCCAGGGCCGGACAATCGGTAGTCCCGGATCCCCAGGACGTTTATTTTGTCTTCCGGCTAGTGAGTAGTCTCTAGTTCATTTATCATAGAATGATTTTCTGCTGTTTTGGAGTTTTTCGAGGTAGATAAAAGTATCATAATTTAAAATACCCACGCCGATACCTCACCAACTGTCATTAAAAAACACTGTTCCTGATTCAGCAGAAAATAGGTCATGATAAATGACAGATATTCCTGATCTGAAATAATGCCAAAATATACTGCTGTAACCATTTGAAATGTAATATTTATAAATATTTACTGAATATAAGAACCATGCTTGAAGGATGGTAGAGATTTTGTTGAGCTGATGATCTTGGCTGGTAAACGTCTATTTTGCAGTATGATGGTCACAAATACTCTCTCCTGATTGGCCAGTTGTCTTTGCTTATAGCAAATAAAATCACATGGTCTTGTTTATATGGTGAATTTCTCTGTCCCTTTCTCTGTTTATTTGTTTGATCACTGTGTTTTTATTTCATTTTATGTTAATATTATGATAATAAATAATACAGCAATCCTATGAAGATTTTAGTATAGTGTAGAATATGTACGGTAATCATGTACTGAAAGTGCAGACTTGTGCATGATGACTTAATTGAGAATTAAGTGAGGAAAATCTGATTAAATGAAAAAAGCAGTTGAACCTTTCACAAAAGAATACCTATGATGTTAAATTGTTTTGGTATCAATAAATGACTTGGTTTCATGATACATAGTGTCATGTTAGCCATAGGTCGCATTTCGTCTCAAAATTATTACTCTCCAATTTTCAAATGTTGGCAGTTATGAAATAATCTCAATGTATAGATCTTCATTAGATGTTTAGAAAAGGATACTTATTGTTGATAATTTTAGCTCCATTGGTTTAATTGCACAATCCATATTTTACTTTATTCAGCCTTTTCAGTAGGGAATAAAGTAGACAACCCCTTACAAAAAGTAGGCAGCAGCTCACCTGGCTGTTGAGTAGTGGTAGTCACACTAACACATTAGTGGTCCTTCTCCATTGGAAGGTGGGAGGGAAGATTGTGGGCTCTCCCTTGAAAAGTTGGGGGGAGGGGGAATGGAGTATTTGGTGCATTCTAGGCCACTTTTTCGTCAAAACCAAAGTAACCGACCGATTTTCTGCTGACAAAATAGGCGACGAGGGACTGTAAAATAGATGACGTATAGCATCGGACATCGGGTGTTATTGAAAAGGCTGTTTATTGTGGAATTAATGCCTACTTTTAATTAAAGTGTAATGTGAAGTTTAAAATTTGTTGTCATTCAAGAAACAGGATGATGATATTCACCCCTCATACCAAGTTCTAGAGCTTCAGAATTCTAGAGATGAAAACCGAAGGTACAAGTACAGAGTATCTACCCAGTTGGCACAAAGCAGCAAGGTAATTAGTGTGTGTGTGTGCACACACACGTGTGTGCTGTATATACTCTTAAGACAGCTTTATTTATCATATCTATTATTAAAATATTTTATTTATTTATTTTTTGTTAAAAGTACGGCACCTTGAAGGTAGCACCGATGATGTACAGATTTACAGAAGATGCCGATTCAGCACTATTAGTGTACTCATCTCTGTACATGAAGTACAGTAATACAGGCTACAGTGAAGTCTGGCAAGTACCAGCTGGTGTCATCAGTCAGCTCGGCTCTAAGCTGTTCCATGAGGTTAGTTACATAGTTCATTTTTTACTTTAGGGCTTTGATGTGTGCGTGCACATGTGTGTGTGTGTGTGTGTGTGCATGCATGCAAGCACCCCCGCTCCATGTATGCTATAGGAAAAAAGTGACACTGTTTTATATCTTGTGGTGTGAATATTATGGTTTAATACCCAACTGTAAACTTTGTAATTTGTAAGTTATGGCAATTTAATTTCTTGCGTTTCATCTGTAAAGAAATTTGTCGAGGTAAAGAAGATAGTGAACGTTTGTATTGTTATAATCATTGTCATTATTACTGCTGTTCATCAATTTATCTTACTTAATCTAGAATTATGGTTAGATATCCTGTTATTTGTTTAGTTTTAAGCTCAGACAATGAGATTAATACTGAATCTAAATAAATATATGGGAAAATATCAAGCCAGATCAGAAATGGCTTCAATTCCATTTTGTCAATTCCAATTCCACTCAATTCCATTTGGTCAATTCCAGTTCCACTCAATTCCATTTGGTCAATTCCACATCAAATTTATCAATTCCAATTCCATTTTTTACCTACTCCAATCACTGATTGGAGTAAGTAAAATTGGAGTACCTACTCTGAGTACCTACTTAGAATAGCTACTCCTAGTAGTTTATATTCCAAGTAAGATTGTCATGGAAGAAATTTTTCTGAATTAAAAAATTAATTGGTAAATTAATTTGTGGATTTATTTATTTTTGTAGCTAATTCCAATTCCAAATTTATCAATTCCAATTCCATTTAAAACAAAATCAATTCCGGAATTGGAATTGCCAATCAATTACAATTCTGGAATTGAATTGACCCCATGTCTGACCCAGATATTTAGGTCTTTTTGATGGCATCATGTTAATGGTCATGAGGTAGGTCTGGGGGGGCGAGTGGTATTTAGTAGATTATAAACTTGACCTGGTTTTGGTTTAAGTTTTATGGGTCTTATTTATCTATTATACACGTAAATTGTTTACTTTCATGTCATATGTGATAAATAGCTTGAAACATTTCTTCTCTGCAACATTTGGAAAGGAAATCCGATGCCTTTGTGTTGTGTCTGCTTATAATTTGTATCTACCATCCATGAGATGACCTGGTTTATTACTCCTGAGACACTCAAGTGGTGCAGTGGTTAGAGCACTGAACTGCAAACCTTCAGGTTGTGAGTTCAAATCCAACTCATATCTGGATTTCTCAGATGTTTATCTAGAGAGTCAGCCCTAGGTCAGAGGTTCCAGATGTGACTGGTGTCAAGGCTAAATGACTCAAATTGACTCAACTCACATATATATATAATTATTATTATTATAGTCCAATTTTGTTTATGATCACACCATTTCCCATTAGAAACCCCCCCCCCCCAAACAAATCACCCATTTTCACAATATTTGTGTTCATATTAAAAAAGAAGACAGTAATGATGATCTACCACATAATAACATTCTTTATTGATTTTTTATTTCAAATTAGAATTCTTAATGAAGTCGTTTTGTATGTGTGCTTATTCTCACTGTTATTAGGGGGTTGCTGTAGTGGTGCTATTGGTATCACCTGGTATTGCAGGCTTCTAGGTTGTGGGATCGGATTCCAGTATTGCCTGTGGTTGTTAGATGTGTCATTTTATTGTTTAATATCAATAGAGAATAGTCCATCAGTCATATAATATAGTTGAGACTAATACCAGAGCTAAACAAAATACTGTTTCACTTTCACTGTTTATATCCCTCTAGTGGTTTCAGCAGAATATGTATAGTTCCTCAGTTGATGACGAGGTGGCGCAGGTGGTAGAAACGATGTGGTTAGAAGCAGTAGGTTCTGTTGAGGAAAAGATCTCGATTCCAGTATCTCATCTGAAGCTGAGTGAGGTGAGCTGAACTATAACTGTACGCTATTAAGGTGATGTATCAAACTGGTCTGTTATGTGTGTATCTAGTACTATAGTCAAGTCACTGACTGCTTGCATATTGTGACCTGATTAGACACACACACACACACACACACATATATATATATATATATATATATATATATATATATATCCTTTGGGGGTCGCTCGGCCCATTTAGCCTACCATGTGCACAAAAGTGGCTGTAAAAAACATTCTTCATCATCATCATATATATATATATATATATATATATATATATATATATATATATACACACACACACACAAGAGGAACTTCTATTGTGTAACTGGTAGAGTGGTTGGCCACAGATCGCAAGCATCTGAGTTTGAATCTCACCATGAGCATGTAAGAAGGATGTCTTTGACTTCTGTCATTATCATTTGGAGGTCGCTCGGTCCATTTAGTCTACTTTGTGCACAAAAGTAGCCGTAAAACATCAAACATTTCAATTTATTTTCTACTATAACATTACTTGTATGTGGTAGCACAATGAAGAATATATGTTAGTATCTATATGGACCCTGACACTATCCTGGTGTGACTGTCTCCAGATCTACATGGACTGTGACACTATCCCAGTGTGACTGTCTGCAGAACTACATGAACTGTGACACTATCCCAGTGTGACTGTCTGCAGAACTACATGAACTGTGACACTATCCCAGTGTGACTGTCCAGATCTACATGGACAGTGACACTATCATGGTGTGACTTTTTCCAGATCTACACGGAATGTGACACTATCTTGGTTTGACTGTCTCCCGATCTACATGGACAGTGACACTATCACTGTGTGACTGTCTCCAGATCTACATGGACTGTGACATTATCCTGGTGTGACTGTCTCCAGATCTACATGGACTGTAACACTATCCCAGTGTCACTGTCCATGTATATCTGGAGACAGTTACACTGGGATAGTTTGACTGTCTCCAGATATACATGGACTGTGACACTATCATGGTGTGACTGTCTCCATCTCTACATGGACAGTGACACTATCATGGTGTGACTGTCTCCAGATCTACATGGACAGTGACACTATCACTGTGTGACTGTCTCCAGATCTACATGGACTGTGACATTATCCTGGTGTGACTGTCTCCAGATCTACATGGACAGTGACACTATCCCAGTGTAACTGTCTCCAGATCTACATGGACAGTGACACTATCCAAGTTTGACTGTCTCCAGATATACATGGACTGTGACACTATCATGGTGTGACTGTCTCCTGATCTACATGGACAGTGACACTATCATGGTGTGACTGTCTCCAGATCTACATGGACAGTGACACTATCACTGTGTGACTGTCTCCAGATCTACATGGACTGTGACATTATCCTGGTGTGACTGTCTCCAGATCTACATGGACAGTGACACTATCCCAGTGTAACTGTCTCCAGATCTACATGGACAGTGACACTATCCAAGTTTGACTGTCTCCAGATATACATGGACTGTGACACTATCATGGTGTGACTGTCTCCAGGTCTACATGGACTGTGACACTATCGTGGTGTGACTTTCTCCAGATCTACATGGACTGTGACACTATCGTGGTGTGCCTATCTCCAGATCTACATGGACAGTGACACTATCATGGTGTGACTGTCTCCAGATCTACATGGACTGTGACACTATCCTGGTTTGACTGTCTCCAGATCTATATTCTGTTTCTGTTATTTTTCAATTTAATTATAGTCAATAATAAACAAGTGTCTACCTTTGATTGTTTTCAAGACTGGTGTACCTGCAATCAAATTAATACTGGTGTCTAGTAATAAAAATATCTTATCAAATTCTGTCACTGAGTAAGGCTCAGGACATATAGACATGTATATTATTAGTTTTTAATAACTAATACAAATTGATATTAAAACACTCACAACCATGTTGTCATTTCTAGTTCTTCTCAGTTCGATTCAGTCAATTATAATTCAAATTTTGTTAGTTTAGTAATTCCAAATAAAACAATCCTGATTCAATTCTGTTTAACAAATGATACTATTTCCAAAGCCCATAAATGCTAAATATTGATTTTATTCACCTTAATGATTCAATGATATGTATAATAATTTATGCTGTACATATACGTACATAATATGGTGCGATAAATGTAACCAGTTAAATGCTATAATATAAAAAATAATGAATGTTATGTATTCTGTTTGAAACAAATTTTGTCCATCAGTTCAAATCCAAAATATGTATTGACCCCATTTCTGTTACAAACAAAATGCATTGTGTTATTTCAAGGTCGAGAAAGCTGAAACAGATTTAAGACGTCTTCAGGAGGCCATGAAGAAGAAAATGGTAAAATCAGAAATAGAACCATTGAAAGAAGAATATTACCAACATCTGCCACATAAAGAAGAATACAAGATGGAGCTGAATACTGTGAGAGATATTTGTGTAGAAAAAGATATGTGTCAGGTAGGTGAGAACCCCCCCCCCCCCATACACACACACACACACACAGAGAGAGAGAGAGAGAGAGAGAAGAAAGATTGTGGATTTCTGCTCTGCTGTTTATTTATGTTTAGCAACTGACATAATTCAAGTAACTCTTAGTTCAATGTAATTTATTACATGTGTAGATGGTAAACTGCTAAATAAATTATTTGATGATAATATAAAGTCTGCTGATTTAGATATTTAATACTAATTGCATCGGAGTTTCGGCATAACTGACTCTGGCCATTGATTAATGTTGATCTTCACTTATTTCAGGTTATCAAGGATGTTATAGCGATCAGCGAATCAACAGATTGGTCGACTAAAGTGAGCTCCTTGAGCAGATTTAATGCTCTACACTGCCATATCCAGACGTTGCCTAAATGTGACTCCTCTTTTAGGGAACTGACCTACCTTATTCATGGTGATGATAGAGGGTAAATAATTTGTTCCATTTGTCTAGATTTAGGAATAGCACACTGATTGTATTTTTGAATATTCATATTGCTGCAAATATCAGACAGTATTAGAGATTTATAACCATGTTTGCATTGCATGAAATCAATATTTGCACAACGTATATAACATCGAATGAATATTTGCATAATGTATAATATCAAATCAATATTTGTATAACATAGTATTAAATGAATATTTCCATTTTCTTCTGCTTGCCGTTAACTTGTGAAAATTGTTTTTAATTGCATGATACGGTTTTCTCTTTCAGCTTGAAAAAGGTGAAAATCCACAACATATTTAAGGTCTGTCGATTCACGGAAGAGAAACAGTTTCAGGATCTAGGCAATAAACAACTGCTGTTTCATGGATCCAAGATCCAGAATTATGTTGGATTGCTTTCCAGGTTTGGTATTCAGTAATGTGCTCACCTGTATTTTGTTTTCAAGCCAAGTTGATACTTTATCAAAACAGTAAATTCATTGGATGTACAACAAATGATTTGTTTGCGGTAACATTGTGTATATATATATATATATATATATATATATATATATATATGTAAACCAAATGCAGAATTAGTGATGACAAGTTAGTGCTGTAGTGTATATATTGTAAAGATCATCTTATATTGCCATTATATTGCCATTAAGCCGAGGTCATTTTTTAGGCCTAAAATATCATGATTTATGGTATTACCGTCCAATAAGCCGACCTAAAAATCTGAACTTTTTCCTGGGAGTATTTCCAGGTGATGTTTTGAATGCAAGAAATAGTTTTGTTTTCATAATTTGTTATTCATACCAATGTATTTTGTATACTGTCAATAGATCAAGGCAAATTATAATGATCATTTACACAAACTGTTAGTGCATAGGTAGGACCTCAAACTTAAATTAACGGCATGATTAAACATTCACTGGACCACATATGAAGTCAATAACTTAGAAATAATTAGATATATAGTCAATAACTACTGAGCTTTTGATGGTACGTTTTGGTCACTAGCACAGCAATAACCAAGACAATGTAAATTATGGTGTTTTCGGTCAGTTACTAACTAAATCTCTATTGAAAATATATTAATTAATCAGTAATTATCCCATTATTAGTATAAATATGCCCAGACAAAATATGTATATGGGGGCACCCTAACGTCCATCACTCTATGCCGCCAAATGAATGAGATACGACACTCTTTGGTATGGGATGTCTTGGGTACGAGTTGTCTTGTTACAGATGTTGCCTTCAAATTGAAAGTCATGAAATGCGCTACTGAGCCCAACAACAATATTTACCCAGACATGAGTGTTTTAATTTTTTTCTCTCCAGAATTCAGTTTTTTTCACATCCAAAAATAAGGTTTTTGTGATTTGTGTAAATCTGGTTTTAAAATTTTTGTGTAATGGGGGGAGTTCTATATTTCTTTCATGGTTCATGTCTTTTGGCGAAGTGGATCGCTCCATGTCGTAATTGGTGCAGAGAATACGAATCGGACGGTTTAATTCAGGATTCAACCATCCGATTTGAGGATCCAGGCAGGCTTTCCCAAGGAAAATAGGTCAGAAGGTGACAGGGGTGTCCCAAACACATGGATACAACAGTGTCGCATGCGCTACCATAATCTCGCATATGCATTCTCATGCTGCATTACCCATACCATGTGTATGGAATCTCAGCTTAACTAGTTTTACTGGGTCTTATATTCATGCATGGTTGAGCATCACTGAGTGAATCGATTAGAAGCAGACAGACCATCTGTTTGCTACATAAAAAGTTTCATTTGCCACCAAAATTGAAATCCTCCAATACAATGTATACAAAAAACTCAAAGCTGATCTATAATCAAAATGATGATTGATGTCCGTTTGCATCTAGTTCTAGACTAGAGTCTAGATGCTGTAAGATGGCTGCTAACACACTGAAATATTTTCTCCTGATGACTGGATTTCTTGACACTGAAATAGCACCAGCTATTAAACCTCCCCCCCCCAAAAAAAAAATAAGGGTCAAAATGTTGTCACAAAGTCTTAATGACCGGGGGACCTACAGTATATTTCTTTACATCATATCTGACTAACATCTGGGTCTGGTTCAGATAAATTTATCAATAATCAATCATACATTGAATAAATATGATATATTTTTTCACACATATCTTGATTTATTACTGGTACCTTTAAATCTTGTATGCTTTGTCCTGGGAAATGGTAATTAAGTCATGGAAAAGTCCCGGAAATGTCCTAGAAAATTATATTTCATTAGCTGTATTTTTAATTTATAATAATTATTGCTCCGTTTACTTATTATTATAATTGCTGTATTTACTTATTTACAGAGGTTTATTGTTGCCACAGACCATTGTTGAAGATTATGGTGTGGAGAGGTCTGACGTTGGTAACCTCGGCTTCGGAGTCTATTTCTCAGATTCAGCCCAAGCCAGTCTGAAGTATACGACTCGGAGCAACATAAAAGGTTCAACATTTCTGTTGGTCAGCGAGGTGGCACTTGGCGATGTTCACCACACAAAAACCAGAATGTTGGATCTGAAGGCGCCACCTGGTGGATTTAACAGTGTACATGGAGTAAAAAGTTCAGCAACAGAGAAAACTGATTTCAAGGTGAATATTGGTAATTAATTTGCCTCATTATCATCTGAATTCCCATTGAAAACATATGTATTACTCAATGATGTTACGCTTTTGTTTCATATTACCATATGCATGTGTCATGTATTGAACATAATTTGGCTGTGAATGGAACAAACATAGTGTATGCAATATTGATTGGTCAAATCAGCAACACTCGGCTAATAAATATTATGCAGCCAGTTTTAGCCAGAAATCAATCTAATAATTTTTTTGAATCAGGTGACCATACAGGCATTACCTGCTTTATTATCTCCGTTGCCTCTAGTTGGTAGCGCGTTGGACCACAATCACCTGAGTTAGAATCTCAGCGTGGGCAGATCTGAAGGTTGTTTCATCTTTCACTTTGCTTCATTACCTTTAAAGGTCACTCAGTCCACATAACCTACCATGTGCACAAAAGTGGCCATAAAACATCAATCATCATCATCATCATCATCTTTGTTGCTATATTTTATTTTGTTCTTCAATCAATGTTAAGCCCCAGTAGCTAATACTGTTAATTTTATCAAAATACTCAAGTTTGGTGCCCATATTACTACTGGTACAGAATGATATAATGTGGTGTACCCTTGTGTATGTGGTGTACACAAATATATGTGGTATACACTACTATATGCAGTGTATACTAGTATATATGATATAAAACAGTGTATAAGGCATATACCAGTAAACATAGCATGTAATAGTATACAAGTAATAAGGTAAAGAATTGAAGTGTTCAGAATCTACCGAACTTTGTTCACTTACCTTGATGATGATGACATAAATAAATGATACTGCGCTGAATATAAAAATAAACATGTCTCACCGTGGTTACACTTGTAGGATGATGAATATGCTGTCTATGACATCCATCAACAACGTATAAGATATCTGATAGAATTAAGTTTACCCGAAGAAGAATTACATCAGGTACCCGTTACACTTACCGATAGTGAGTCTGATGAGACTGAACAAGAAGAAACAGAGAAAGACACTGATATAGGTTTGTTTTTATTATTATTATTATTAATATTAATATTATTCTGGTTTGTGTCATTATTTTATTGTTGTTGTTGTTGTTGTTGTTGTCTTATACAATATTTATATATTTTTTCACCTATAAAGCATATTTATGTACATGCTTTTATCATATAACTATATGGGTATTGAAACTAATCTTTTAGGTATGCGTTACCTGAGCATTGACAGAATATTTCTGGACCATTGTTACCTTGACTACATAAACTGCCCTCTTACCATACCCCACATTATTCAAAACGGGAGTCAACAATAATTATCTTACTGTAGTAATGTAGTAATATAGGACATCACGTGAAGACCCTTATAATAAAATCTTGAAGTGGATGAGCTGCCAAACAGATAGTTAAAGTATGTTTTGATGAATTGGGGTGATATGATCATATTTTCAAGTATTTGTCACTATGTGAGATGCAATATTCTCAATTCGCTGAAGGCAGGTGATGTTATAATCAGATATGCCGTATAAACAACTGGCCTTTCTATAATTGTATATAAACATTTTAAATTTGAAACAAGTCTTTAATTATTTAGAACATTGCAGTCCATACTTTTTTTTATATTATTGGATTTACAAGGACAACATTCATGGATCTTCGGAAAGCATTTAGGGATAATGATGCATTAACTAAAAATGTATTAAGTCGGCTCATAACGACATACAGTCATTTAGATTCTCTTTCGTGAGGCATGTAGGCATAGGGTCAACTTTACGGAAAGCACTAGATGACCTTTTCAGCAGCTGCAGGACTCTTCAACGAATGGTACATCCTCTGATAAGGCACTGGAAGGGAACCCATTTTGTATATTTAATATCCTGACAGAAAAAGTTATTAAACCAATGGGTCACATCTCTGTGCGAGTTAATAATATTTGTGAGGACAGTCTGATTTTTATGTGCTACTTTATTCACAACACTGAAAACAGTCCTTTGATTTCTTGGTTGTTTTTATCTTCTTACTGTAATATATTCTGATTTGGCAGAGGCGAGGGTATTTTTAACATGAATTTTATTAACTTTAAACATTTCACAATGAATGTGCAAATTGGCCCTGATCCATAACCGTTCAGATTGAGATAGCCTTCTGTGTGTCTTTGCAGCCTGTTTATCCTTATTCGGTTATTGCATCATGAAATTAGTGGTTTTCTTGACATTTCCTTTGTTCTTAGAGGTGTATACTCATCTCAAACGTCCCTCGATGTGCTATTATAGAGATCCACCGGATCTGATATTGCTCATCCAGTGGATCCAGTACCAGAGAAGAGACCTGCAGACCAGCAAGAACAACATCTTCATCAATGAAGCTTTATTTCCTGTACGAAATAACTTTATCTAAAACAGATTGTTTCTATAACAATGCATTATCACTAATAATTAGAAATGATCGGACACCATGGAAAACACAGACACACTCTTGGTGCCTCTTTGGTCTAGTTGGTAGTGCATTGGACCACAGATCAGTACCACCTGAGTTCAAATCTCGACGAGGGCATATCTGAAGGTTGTTTTATCTTTGACTTTGCTTCATTACCTTTGGAGGTCGCTCGGTCCATTTAGACTACCATGTGCACAAAAGTGGCCATAAAATATCAATCGGTCATCATCAACAGACACACTCTCGATCAAATTGTAATTTTTAAGGCCATGTCTTTGTGCGCATTCTTCCGTATGCTACCTTAGATTGATTGATGTGAGAAGGTCAGCCAATTGTTTGGCATCTGCATCCTTCTGGCAAATCTGAATGTATATTAAAATCACCTAAGATCAACAGATGATCATTGTTGGTAGCGAGAGAGTTTGAAAATTCCTTGAAGAAATCTGCATCTTTCAAACCATTTTTCTTAGTTGAGTGTAATCGAATCGGTAGTTAATAGCTACATGAACACTGTAATCCTCCCAGCTGTAAAAGTCAAGTGATAGTTTACAAAAGACTTAACCTGAAAGTGCAAATGGGTTTCACACTTCAAAGAATCACGGAGAAGAATCCCTGGACTCCCCCATCTTTTTTTTATCAGTTCCACCGCCAACAATTTTCCGGTCTGAAATGTTACCACTCAGCCAAGTATCCATAATAACAACAGCATTGAGGTCCGCATCTTAACCAGCAATCAGATATCACATCACATTTAGTACAGATCCACTGACAATTCTTTAGACCAATAACCGACATTTTCTATGTCTACAGTCCTGCCATTATGTGGTGTTATCAACGCAGCGATAAAAGTATTTGCTTTTGACCCTATTTGGCCTGGATGTTTCAACAAACAGACGACCTTACCAAAGCCACCAGGTCATAAGACAAGTAACTGATCTCCAGTATAATTCATTATCTGTAAACATCTATAAGAAGATGGAACGAGGAGAGAAATCTTGGTGTTTACACGATGCTGCAATACCAATAACGATCGATCATTTACATATTTGGCCAAAAACTAATTATTTTTGTAAACACCAGAGTGGAAGATACGGTAAAATAACATGTAGCTATTGTATTCGGTGCTAAACTACACACCTTTAGCTCTACCTGATGAATACATATCATGGTAAATTCACCTGATTGAAGTTATTTGAACATAAGTTATTTTTCTGAGGCTAAATATTTGAACATCCAAATCGTGTATTATTTTATTGGTTGAATTATTACAGTAATTATGATATCTTGCATTTTCATTCTTAATGGGACAGTAGTTCTTCAAGTTTCGTATTGAAAGTACAGCACTTATAAATGCCTTGCCATTGCTATTAATTATTAACCGAGGAGTTAATCCATCTCCTAATGGTTGTATTAATTATAAGCGTCTTGTCTTACATTTCAGACATCACAGATATACGAGATGTTGCCAGTCCACTGTCTAAAGTTGATGTTGGTCTTTGTGCCGACGGAAATAAAAAGATTCCTTTGAAATCTGTACACATCAGAGCTAGACTCGTCGATCTCGCTGCTGAGGTATGTTGCATACATTAGATGTCCCATAATTACGGCCGAAAACACTAATACACCATCATGCATTATACATTACAGTGGTATTATATTTTTACTACTGGCAGGTGTATGGTTTTATTTTATATAAAGGTTCTGAGTTGTGAAATCTCTGTTGGCCTCAAAAGGAGAAGGTTTTCAGTGTTTCATATCAGTAAAACATTTTCGGTCCACATTTTGGTGATAATAACGCCGACTTAAATGTTTTTTTATGGTGCTTTCAGGTTGTTGTACTTCAGCAGTACTACAACGACAACAACAGGTCTATTGAAGCCAAGTATGTGTTCCCACTGGATGATAATGCAGCAGTTTGTGGTTTTGAGGCTTTCATAAATGGCAAACATATAATTGGTGAATATAATCTGCACAGTTATAGTTATACCGTTATTGTTATATTGGGGGCATAATACTAAGTGATAATTGAAGCTCAATTTTTCGAATAATTATGTTTAAAGTTTTAAATTTGAGAGAATGTGAATATTGTCGGTTTGCTGTGAACCTGAATGGATATATTTTTCAAGGTTTTCATATTAATCTGTGGTCATTTGATATATATATATATATATATATATATATATATACGAATTAAACCAATATTTTGACATTTGTGTCATTTTTCAATTATATTTAGCAAAAGAAGCATCATAAAATGATGTAATCATTTGATTTTCTTTAAATATGTTGTTACTTAATTTCTTTATAGAAAATCTGTTTAACTATTTATCATGCTAATTACAGTGCTCTATAAAGAACTAAACATTTCTGGCTCTTATTTGCTGTTGCTATCTAATTTGATTCAGGGACAGTGAAAGAGAAACAACAGGCACATCAAGAATATAAAGAAGCCATCAGCAAAGGTCATGGTGCTTACTTAATGGATGAAGAAAAGGCCGTAAGTTGACTATACACCTAATCACTAGGTGTCACTGGTGTAGGTTATTTCATTATCTTGCTTAAAAAGGATGATGATTGATTTTTTACAGCCACTTTTGTACGCATGGTAGGCTAAATGGGTAATCGAATGAAGTCGAAGATGAAACACCCTTCAGACATGCCCATGCCTAGATTTGAACCCAGGTGGTAGTGATCTGTGATCCAACACACTATGAGTTAGACCAATGATGTGCCCTGTTTTTTATCATGCTTGAACGAGACATAGACAAGTTACTTCACCATCTAAACCTAGAATAAATTCAATTTAGTTGTGTATTTTTCTGTATTAAGGTTGTTATATGTGTTGCCCTCTTGAACACCTCATCCACACCTCAAAAAATAAATAATTAAAGTTCTTTTAAACCGACCAATGGAGCAGCAGCAATAGATAACAAAATGATGCTTATTTAATGTTTACAATAACTGTGCAGTTTAATCATTGGAAATACTACTATTTAGTACCATTAATGTGAACTAATCTAAAATAAACGTTTCTGTGCATTTGTTTGTGTTGGAAAAAGAAGACTCATTCAAGGCACCAACTATCAATATTATTATCTATGATCTGATGGATAATAATATTGTTAAATTACACTTTATTTGCGCCTTTCACTGTTTCAGTCAATCCTTACTGGCTTACACTGACACTGTAATTATAAAAAATTTCGAATTAAAACTACCCAACTCTTTCTCAGCATTTCATCCCACGGCCAACACATGCCAACTTAAATGTTTATATCGCTTACTAGTGGCATGACAATACGGTATGCAGGAGTTAGTTTTTAGCATGATTATAACAGATCCGGAACATTGATGTTTACGGTTAAAATGGCGGGATTATCATGGTATTATCGCTCAGCGGACCCCCTATAAATCCCACAATGCAAAGTGTGCCTGGTTTGTTTTGGTTTTTGACGTCATCATGCAATGGGTCATTGAATTTTCCTATAAAAAATTAAATCCACAAATTAATTTACCATTTAATTTTTTAATTCAGAAATATTTCTTCCATGTCAATCCTAATTGGAATATAAACTAATCGGAGTAGTATTCAAAGTACTCCGAGTACCTACTAATGGTAAAAAGTAGTAGATAAAATACTGATGAAGCTACGCATTTACCACTTTATGATTGATCTAACTGTGACAGTAATAGGTCAGTCCAATTTTTTATTGTTGTAAGAGATATTAAATTACTTGATCACATATTAGTTGAATAAGATAATGTTGCATAAATATAGTGGTACAGTAGACCCCTATTATAACATGGTCATTGGGATTCAAAGTGAAGCAGAGCTCTGTTGAGGTGGGTGATAATAGGGAGTCTGTGTATTCACCTAGTTTTGTACCATCCTTGAAGATTACATACAACTCTTTATTTCATAAATGTTCCCAGTAATTGTTTAATCATTTGATGAATTAAACATAAATATTAATTGTATTTTATACACAAAATATGATTCCTAATTGCAATAAATAAAACATATGCAATAGCTGTGAATTAATAGGGATGTTTTACGTGTGAATTACAAACTGTGAAAACACATTCGATTTATATTGAAACTTTTTATTAGTCAGTGGCAGAGTTCATGCCATTTTGCCTAAAAATGCTCTGTTATGGATCCATGATCAGGCTCCATGGTCTGACCGTGTTATAGCTGATTTTGTGTTATAGCAGACTGTGGTATAATGGGGGCCTACTGTATTAGTACTGAATTATTTAAATATCAGCAGAACACATCAAAACTCTCAGATATTTAACACCACTTGTCTCTCTCACACACACACACACACACACACACACACACATATATATATATATATATATATATATACACACACCCATATACATATATATATATATATATATATAAAACTTTCATAATTTGCTGCCACATTTCTCCCCAGGATGTGTTTACTGTTCGTGTTGGTAATTTACCTCCAAAGGCCTCTGTGTTGATCAAGATAACATACGTAGCAGAGTTACAGATGAATGGTGAACTTATTGACTTCTACCTGCCAGGATCTGTAGCCAGCTGGGATAAACACGTAGCGTTGTCTGAAGTTATACAGGTAAGCTTAGATTGTTGGCCGCGTGATTGAATTTTTTTATCCGTGAGTAATTTACTAATTATTACGAGTCAGACATTCTCATACTTAGTGCCATGCTAACACAAATCCCAAAGAGCTACCATCACTGTGTCTTCTGTCGTTGTTATTGGATATAATTAGATTTGATGATTACTTCATTAATAATGCTTACCTATTTATCAAGTTCTAAGCTTTCTATGATTCTCCTAATTCATTCTGTTAATTGGTTTATAATTATGACAAATGTAACTGTTCCTCATTAAATTATGTTAAAGACTCATTGCTATAAAGTATAAGATTATACTTTTTAAAAAAATCGATGTTTTGACTTGGATATTAATTTATACCATTTCATACTTTTTTTGCGTATTGTAATTTGTATTGAGTTCAGTTTTATATTACATCAATATATTTATTCATGTCTTCACAATCAGTGTTTAATAATATACTATATATGAACAAACCCACAAAAAAAATTAATACAGTTGTTATGGGGTGAAGTGAAAGATGAAACACCCTTCTGACATAGCCCGGCTGGTGTGTGGCTTCTATGAATACAATGCCTACATAAAAGTGACTTTGATAGGAATATATCATTTTATGTTGTGCTTTATAAGCCAGTTAGTAAAACAAAATTAATACTTTTTAAAAGTAAACTTATTTACTGTGTTTTGTGCTAAATAAGATTATTTTCTTCTCAACCTTAAGCCAACTGTACTATTTTGGGCATAGACGAAAACAGAGAAATTAGCACAAAAATAAGAAATTGATTTGAAATTGTTTATCATATTGTTCTTACAAGTTTAGCAAAATTATTTGAGATATAGGGTTCACACAGGTCCTTGAAAACCTAGAAAGTCCTGGAATTTGAAAATTTGGATTCCAGGCCTGGAAAGTCCTGGAATTTTTGTAGAGGTCCTTGAAAGTCCTGGAATTTGGACATATAGATATGTATTTTGAATCATAAGTGTACAGGAATTCAGTTGTTACACTTCTTCCGAAATATGGGTGTATCTTTGCGCATTAAAAGTTCGTGAATTCATTGAAAAGGTCCTTGAATTTGACATTGGAAAGTCCTGGAATCTCAGATGTCCAAATGTGTATGAACCCTGCAAAAATACCCCTCAGATATTATCTCAGACATAATAATTGTCTGAACTATTGATCAGATTAAATTTGTCTCCCAAACAATATAATAAATCAACAGTTCGCCGCATTTGTATAATATTTTATTAGCCTAGGAGTGTGTCTGTATGAAAATATTTGTAACCTACTTGACCCTGTGTCTTGACTAGGAATTTTTTTAAGTGTGCTTTTTCTTGTTCAGACTGATCTTGAGGCAGTAAATGTTACCAAGGGAGATGTGGTTACTACAGTGCAAGTTGCCATGGAGATGCCCTTTGACATAAGAACAATCGAATCTCCAACACACAAAATAAAGATGAAGGTAAAATTATTGTATGTAATGGCAAGTCAAGCTTGGATAATATATAAAACAACATAGTATATATAATATCACTGATTTAAGTTAATATTCTTGTGTTTTATATATATATATATATATATATATATATATATATATAACTCTATCTCTCTCTCTCTCTATATATATATATATATATATATATATTGAGTGTGTGTGTGTTTTCATTCTTTCTGTGTGTTCATGAACAAATGGTCTTTTCCACTCTGGGATATTACCTTGCTACAGAACCAATCCCTTAATTATATGCATGTCTGTGTTTTATCAATACATTAAATCAATGAACTATCTAGAGCAGCAACTTTTCATGCTGAGACATGTGATGTCTTACCAGCCTAAGATGGGTTTGATCTTAGTTAAACACGTGGAATCATCTGGGATGGAAGCCATGCAAACGTCAAAACAATTGTGCGTATTTAACTAATATCAAATCAACATTTTGGCAGATTTTTTGTCAGCCGAGTATTTCTGCACTGTTCTGCATATTACTTGTATCTATGGGTGTTTCATCCATCAATGAAAACACTTCCATTCAATGATCTCTGGTGTCATTACAGAATAGTCCTTCAGCTATAAGGATGAGTGGAATTTATTGACAGATCTTTAAAGATTTGACCTTCCTCCAATATTAAAACTATATTAAAAGATAATTATTATGACATCTCATGTGAACACACACATGCACATATGCATGCAGACACACGCACGCATGCACACACACACGCACGCACGCACACACATACGTACACAGACATGACTTCCCATACAATAATGCAAATGTTTGAGACATTGTGAATATATATTAAATTACTAAAATATAATTAGCTTTACATAGTTTATGAAGGTTGTAGAACAGGACACACATATATTTGTTGCATTGGATGTTTACATGGTTCATCTATTATCATCCATGTAAATATAGACAAAAGTTTACATGACAATAAAAGAATATCCCTCAGACTATATTGTGGATGTGAATATCTTCAAAATTAACACTTCCTACTTTGGCAACAAACTTCAGTTTATATCCATTGATATATGGTAGACTGCCCTGGGCTTCTTCATATATATATATATATCTGTGACAGGGTCAATATTTAAACATATTGCCAAATCATGATGTGTCTTGACGGATTGAAGTTGATATCATAACGGTTCTGTTTAGTTTGTCATGATAATGGTTCAGTTGAATTTCAGGGATAATGTGGTTGTTTCACCATTATGATAGTCATGTGATTATAATTTCCTTGTGTTAGTGACAAGACTTTTCCACACTTTTTAAACAGTTGTCAAAGGTAGCACATCAATATTTTAGTAGCTCTTGCAAAGTTTAATTTGTTGGATTTATTGTATTATATTGTATTGGATTGTAATTCTTACACAGATGAAATACGTGTCCTAAATGCATTTAACCTTATTTAATTGCCCCTGCGTTTTCCTTCCGGGGTGTAAATAGTTTTTGTGACTAAAACAAACGCTTACACACACACACACACACACACATATATTACAGTTAATCTGTATGATCAGGTAATATTTTTATTACCTGAAATATTCAGGTAATATGTCTATTGCTAACTGAGATTTAATACACATTACCTGAATATTTCAGGTAATATACATATTACCTGATTATACAGATTAACTGTAACACACACACACACACATATATATATATATATATATATATTAAAGGTGTATTTAGTGATTTTTAATCCTAGTTGAACTTTTTTTTACTGTAGTATGGACCAGTACAATCCTAAACTTGTTCACTACTATATTAAACTTGTTATCAGCTTACCTTGTCTATTTACCAGTTATATATATGGAAACTATTTTACTTCATAATCCATTACTATCTAGCTATGTACACACATATATAAGTTTCCTGGACTGTTATCTCATATGCTGGTTGCTGTACAGCTCAGTAAGCTGGAAAACTCAATATACTGTACAGCTCTTAACGTACAGTACAGCTCTCGATATACTATACAGCTCTTAACATATTGTACAGTGCTTTTGATCATGTAAGTCATTATGTTCTCTTTCAGAAACTTATAAAGCAGGGCATACCTCTGTGTATAGTTAGGATTTTAATATATTGGTATACTACTTAAAAAATGTGTGTACGTTGGAAAAATAAGGTGTCTTACAATTTTTCTGTTAGTAACGGGCTGTGTCAGGGAGGATTTCGTTCTCCTTATCTTGTTTGTGTTTATGTAGATGATTTCGGTAACAAATTAAACTAAATAAATGCTGGATGTATAATAGGTTCCACATTAATTACCAGTAACCATTTGATATATGGTGATGATCTTAGTGCTCATGGCTCCTTCGTCTACGGGTTTATCAATGTTATTATCTGTGTGTTCAGAATCATATTAAATACAATAATCCAAAAAGTAAAGTCATGATATTTTGTTGTAAAAGGTTTAAAGATATAGACATTCCGAACTTTGTTCTAAACACTGAAACATCACCAAAGGTTAGTGAGTGTAAATATCTTGGGCATATTATCACATAAAATCTCAGTGACAATGACAAGAGAATTTATGTTCAGGGTAATGCCTCGATCTTCCGAAGGTTTTACACGTGTACAGAATCTGTCAATGTGCTTTATTTAAATCCTACTGTACTTCATTATATACATGCCAGCTGTGGTGTTACTATATAGAGCAGGGTTGATTAGAAAATGTGTGTAGCCTACAGTAATGTTTTTAGATTGTTGTGCAATGAACCTCGAGATTGTAGTGTGAGTTATATGTTGTGTCAAGAGGCTTACCCACATGTAAAATGTTAATACGTGTAAGCAGAAATGTGTATAACATTTTGAAGTGCATAGCTAGATCAGGTAAAGCAATATTACAGAGTATCATGAGTAGTGAGTGATGCACTGCGTACTGCACTATTGTGTCGCCATTGAGGTAAAATGCTTTCTGTATATAGTTATTTGTCACAGTTAATTAAGCTTTTTTATTTGGATGTAATGTTCCGGAATAAAGTTATTAAATTGAATCGAATAGAATAAACCAGAAAACTAATATACCTATATAGGTATGACCATCACTGGCGCTAAAGAACTCAACTGAACAGGAACGAGAACTCTACTTGGCTCCTACACCTCATCTGGCAACTCTCCCCATTAGGAGTATAAATACTCTGTACTCCAATTGGAGTAGTAGTGGGAGTAGGATGTGATCGGGGGAGGATGCTAGATTATATATTACTGATGTCCATATTTGTTAGACACCATTGACTTAGCTCAACGTCTTCTCCACTTATGGATGATGTATTAATAAAGTGTCGTTCATTTACAGAAAACAGCAACTAAGGCTGTAGTCGAGCTGCCGAAGAATGCCACTCTGGGTGAAGGTGGCTTCAGATTACAGGTTGGCCTCTCTCAGATACACGTACCAAGGATGTGGGTGGAAAAACACCCAGAACTGGAATCCCAGGTAAGTAGTTATTTGTCATAACAAGTCTTAATTTGGATGCAGCGGTATTAATTATATTTGTGTACCAGGATATTGAACAATATTACTACATATATCAGTATTTGTGTACAGCTGATACGTATGAAAAGATACGGAACCCGCAATAATAAATCCAGTAAAATGTGGCATAAATTTTAATGCCACCAAATCATGTCAAAGTATCCATCAGCTATTTATCAATGATCACGGTGTAAGGTAAGATGCAGCCATCGTGTTTGTCTGAAATTATCTACATTTTTATTGTCAAATCACGTTCAAAGGTTTAAAATAATAATTTTAGCTGTTTCCAGATGAACTTTTTAAAATTTGCCTTAATGAGGAGCAAATAGTGCAACGCCGCAGTCCATCATTCTAGGGAATGCAGGAGGGACATCTAGACAGAATGTACATTGATGGCTGATTCTGTGGGAAATTTAATTAAACACGATAATCAACAGATGATTACAGAGCCGTCTGACTGAAACGGAAGAAGATGGTCTCATCGATGTTTATAAAGAAATGGCACATGATTTTATATTCCTTAAAATTTTGTTTCCGTTGACCCGAGATCTTACTGTCTTCATATGCATTTATTCATACATGTTCTTAGGGAAACATTGTATACAAGTGGAACGTATATGAGGTGATATAATCCCGTTAATAATTATTTTCAGGCCTGTATGCTAACGTTTTATCCAGAATTTGAAGCTGACAGTATTCCCGATCCACGTGTGATATTTTTAATTGACTGTTCGAATTCCATGAAGGGCGAAGCCATGATACATGCGCAAAAGGTAAGATATGACAGACTTGAGTATGGGAAGTTGAACGTTCTATAGCACAATCTATCAAGTGTTATAGTTATTTAAAAATTGCTGCAGATTTGTAGAAGATGTGCGAGTACAAAATGTAGCGGTAATTCCAGATATACATGTACATTAAAAACAAAAAGTACTATTCCTTCTGTGTTGGCTTCTCCTTTTCATGGTTGCTCAATTGTCTACACCATTGGCTATTAAACTCTCTCTTCCGGCGAACCTCCATATCTATTTTCCCTGCTTTCTCTAGCACCCAAACCCAGATAGCTCAGTTCATCTGGTTTTCATGTGTTGTATGTTCCCAGGGTTAAAACTCATGCTGGGACTCTTTCTTTTTTGGTTGCTGTCCCTACTCTGGAATTCACTCCCTGAACATGTTAAGTCATCAAATAGTATAGTTTATTTCCGTCATCATTTGAAAACTCATCTTTTCTGACTCGCTTATCCTTCCATCTGATCATTTGTTGATGAACCTTGCATCGTACCTGGACTATGAGTTTGCCCAACCCCTGTACCAGGGAACCACTGAGCTCGATTCTTTTCAAGGATATTAGCGCAATAAAAGTCTTTAATTTAATAATTAATTATTATTAAAAAAACAGCTTATGTTTTTACAAAGACTTAACCAGAATTGTTTGTTTACAGTGTGTTAAGGAAAAACTAATTTGTAAAAATGCATACCACAGCTGCATTGAATTTTTTTTATCAAGGTGACCTAGTAAAGGATTGTTGTACTATTAACTGGCTGCAAGCTTCCGATTTATTGCATGTTCTTAACTGAAACTACTGATGTCTTGTTGATATACCGCCTCTATGGTAGTGGGTAAGAGCATGGGACTTTCTTACTCATGGTTATACTGTGCGGGAGATTGGAGGTTTGAATCCCGGTTGTGGCACTATAGTAGGGGGTGTTTTTCATCCAGCCAGACAACTGGCAATGTTTTCTCCACCGAATGTGCCATATATTGTAAATTAATTTAGAATTAAGTCCTAGTGGTGAAGCAGTAAATAACAGACCACTTGCGTCTCCCTCATTTGAGGTAGCTAAGCCACTTAAAATAACTGCCATTTCGGCCATTATATATTATATACCAATAAAATTGGATTTACCGTATTATGCATTAATAATAATTCCAATATTAATAATTAAATCAGTTGCTCTACATTTGACTTCAAATTAACAAATATGGATTAGTTATGTGTAGTAAGTTCTTGTGGCATGTTGAAAATCAGGTTTTAAAATGTTTCCCACTCAAAATGGCCAGCACTATGAGATTAATGATGATGATTGATGTTTTACGGCCACTTTTGTGCACAAGATAGGCTAAATGGGCTGAGTGACCTCCAAAGGTAATGAGGCAAAGTCAAAGACGAAACAACCATCAGATAAGCTCATGCCAAGATTCGAACATGGGTGGTAGTGATCTGTGGTCCAACACACTACTGCTAGACCACAGAGGTGCTCGCCAGCAATATGAGAAAATAAATATCTAAATTTAGCCCCGTGCTTCTATTAACGTAAAAGGCTTAAGATGTAGATTATGTTTGACTGTTAGACTGTTACATGTTTTGCTTTAGTTTCGTTAATATATTAATTTTGTTTTGTTTATTTACTTCAAAAGTTGTTCGTTTTTAAATAACAAACCTTGTTACTATTTGCGCTATGATTGTTACAGTTGGTGCTGTTAGCATTGGAAATGCTGCCCAAGATGTGTCATTTTAACATCATAGCATTTGGCACAACATATAGAGAGCTTTACCAAAAGGCGGACATTGTCACTGAGAAATCCACGAAGGAGGCAAAAAACTTTGTTAAGGTAACAGTTTGATAATAAATCAGTAAATAATATCATAGAGCAAAAATATATTTGGTTAATGGTGTGTTAGTTAGTTGACGAGTGTCTGAAGAAAGCATATGCTACTGTCTACATAAATAGGGTCAGACTGTAGGAGCTGCTTCCTGTATGCTCCAAGGGATCTTGAACCAGTGTGTATGGAGATGCTATGCATCTACATATTATATAAAAATGACCGATCTCTATATAAGACTTTAAGAATACTAAAGCTAACCAATTGTCGTGTTAATTGACAGAGTCTGACAGCCACACGAGGTAATACGAATGTCTGGTCTTCGATAGAGATGATGGCCATGTTACCATCGGAAGGTCATCTACATAACATATATCTCGTGTCCGATGGTCACCTTAACAATCTGGATAGCTTGCTAAAGCTGATCAATGACAACAGGATGGTGAATAGGATCTTCACTCTTAGTGTTGGGTAGGTGTAAATAGTTACGGTATATTTTCATTAGACGTCAGCCGTGTTGTGTACAGGTCATTGATCCTGTTCGACAATAACTGTATAAATACAGGATGATCCTAATTGGAGGTTATAGACACCAGATCCACAAATCGGGTGAATGTAGAAATACAGCAGCACTTTTCATGCATCTAGGACATGGACATCTGGTGGTGTGATGTTTCGAGCACGGCGCTGGAAACCTCTACCATATATGCTTGTGTATAAGTCGAGCTCGTATATAAGATGGGGTCAGGTATATCAGTCAATATCGTGGGAAACTGCCTAACTTGAATATTATAAGATGAGGCAGAATTTAAAACTTTTAAAAGATGTTATTTTCAGAAAAGTGGCATTTTCTTTTTCACCTGACATGTTGAAATTATTAAGAAAATTATTGTTGGTACTCGCAGCTTTATGTTTTTAAAACATTGAATGAAACGAATTAAAATACAAAATTGTTGCTGATAATTGCGGTTTAAATTAAACTGTTTAGTAGAAACATGAGTAGAGCTAATTTGCACATAAAACCAATTTTACCTATTATCACTCACCAGACCTGACAGCTTTTTTCTTCAGCTGACTGTATAAGATGAGTAGGGAATAAATGCATCTTTCTGTACTGCCCCCCTGTGACTCTTAGTGTGAGTGGTGGGGGAGGAGAGTTCTTAACCACTCCAACATAGAGGCTGTGCCGAATAAGCGACAGCCTGGGGATTCTCCCCGAAAAACCAAACAAACAAACATGCATTTTTTTGAGGATTAAAGTCAGGTTTGGAATTGAACCAAGCAACTTGTATTCCTGTGTTTGTTGGATGTTTTTTCTGGGGGAATCACACCATATTATCAGCTATACGTCTCAGGTGTGACCAGGGTCAAGGGTAAAGGAGCCACTCACTCACACATTCCTAGGTTGGGGAGTTACGTGTTGTGTGTGATGTGTATTAAAATAGAATTAATACTGTATCTGTTGTTGTGTTTTTTTGTACAATATTAATAATCCTGTTTCGGTTTGGACGTGTTTTAGATCTGTAGCAGACTTGTATGTTATGAAGACTGTAGCTAAGATAGGAGGTGGCAGTTCTCAGCATTATAACCCTAGTATGAAGTCTAAATGGCAATATATGGTAAGTGTGGAAAGAGGTAAACGGACAGACAGTGTTGGTTTTGGGGGGGGGGGAGATGTAATTGGTGAGACAGGTAAACATAGACAAAGACAGGCAGATGGAGAAATATAGGTAGTTAGGTCTAGATGTTGAGACAGATAACCACAGAGACAGATAGGGCGGGTGGGGGGGGTAGATGAAGAAGAGATAACGCCAGAGACAGACAGATGTGTGAACGGATGGATAACGATTTAAAGATTATATTTTTGCAGTTGAGGCATCAACATCATTTCCAAAGATAACTGATTGATGCTAGATTGATTCTCTCATTTATTATCTAATGAATATAGCTACAAGACCAGCTGCTAAAGGCCAGCCAGCCCAGTCTGACAGCTGTACAGGTAGAATGGCAGCAGCTGGATGACAATTGTAAAGCACCTGTACAAGCTCCAAAAGTTCTGATGTCATTATATAACGGCCAGAGAGAAGTCGTTTATGGCTTTGTACAACACTGTACAATGGTAATTATCATATTTGATCAATTTATCAAGTGCTGTAAATAAAAAAGTATAAATAAGAAAGCATCGTTTTATCGCGATTTTGCATAATGCGAGCATACACCCAGTGGTACATCATCATGGCTAGATTATATTACGGTGCAGGGAGTAACTTTAGTTGGGATAATAACCTGTTTAAATCAAAGATAATTATCACAGATACTAAATTGCTAAGCAACGATCTGCATATAATTCTGTGAGTTCATTTCTTATCTTAAAACAGCAGGTCTTTTCCAATTTATGGATGTGTGGCTCCATTTATAAGTGACGTTGTATCACTTATTTATGTGTTAAAAAGTTTAAATATAAAAAGATAAAATGGATTCTGTCTGTTACTTCCTTCTAATAATTTTTACATTTTAGTATTATTTGTATCACAGTTTGACACACGGTGGTAGAAGTTGTCCTCGGTGTTTCAGCTGGTTCTATTATAGAAGTTGTCCTCCATGTTTCAGCAGGTTCCATAGTAGAAGCTGTCCTCCGTGTTTCAGCTGGTTCCATAGTAGAAGTTGTCCTCCGTGTTTCAGCTGGTTCCATAGTAGAAGTTGTCCTCCGTGTTTCAGCTGGTTCCATAGTAGAAGTTGTCCTCCGTGTTTCAGCTGGTTCTATATAACAAAATGTGAAAAAGAATGTTTTCAAATTTCAGGCTGCTTTGAAGGCTGAGATCAATGGAGCTGTGGTATCTACGATGGTGTCTACACATGAGTTGAATATTACTACTGGCAAAGTGAGTAACAGGGCATGCATGTAAACAAACGAACAAACACATACACACACATGTGCCTACATGGATGCACACACACAGATCTCCAGCATCAGGGTTGAAATTCAGGCCTAGTTGTGTCAAAGGGACGTTTTCTCTTTCATTTCCCCATACTTAATACTTTTGAAGGTTATTTGGCTTCTTTAGCCTGTTGTGTATATAAAATTGAATGTAAAACAACATTTGCACATTTATTTAATTCACACATGCACATCACATCACACACACACAGAGTGAGATAGATAGATAGATAGATAGATAGATAGATAGATAGATAGATAGATAGAGATAGATAGATAGATAGATAGATAGATAGATAGATAGATAGATAGATAGATAGATAGATAGATTATATTATATTAGATAGGCTTCGATAAGATTAGATAGGCTTAGATAAGATTAGATAGGTTTAGATAGGTTTAGATAGGATAAGATAGGATAAGATTGGATTGGATTAGATAGATAGATAGATATATAGATAGATTAATTAGATAGATAGATAGATATCCATTTTTCATTTCTGTTGTATTTACTGCTTGTCTCATTTTTATATTGTCCACAGATTTTGCACAGACTAACAGCACGTGCTGTTATACGTGACTGGCAAAGTGGTCTTTTGGCACCAGATAAGATAGAGCATGAGGTTTGATCATACATTATCTATATAACAAATACTGAATACTCTGTAGATTCCTATAAATGTGCAGTATGTGACTTTGGCTGTGGGTATGATAATTTATTAAATGGGATCAAGTTGATCCATAAATTTACTGGCAAGTATGGTTGGAGATCCAGTGGCATTTCTAAGAGACATTGACATCACGGCCTGTGATGTTGACATTCTGCATGAAAATGAATTTTGTTTCACATGAATCGAGGATTATGATTGTTTTATTAGAATGAACTTATGTTTTTTAATTTTAGTTCATAGTGGAAGATGCTTATGGTGATTGGTTATTAATTTTCAAATAGTTCTTTACCCGTTTGTTTAATCATGTAATCATTGTTAACGTTCATTTGAACGATATGTAATATGCAGGCTAATAATTAACCAACCGACCATGTTTATCATGTTTTATCACAGATGATTAAAGTCTCTAACAAGTCAAACGTCATTGATCTGAGTAAGGAATATTCACTTGTGACACCATTTACAAGTTTTGTGGCAATCGAGGAGAGGATCAAGGTAAAGATTACTGAAACAGGATAGTCTCTTACGGGTTCCGTAGCATTAAAGAATTGAAACAAAACACGAATAAACCGCTGTTATAAAAATCATGGTTGAATTTAATCATTTCATGAACCAGCTTAATCATGCTGTTGGTGAGAATTAGTGACATCTTAAGACAATTAAATATTTTCAATGTATCATCATGTTTATCAGCAACTATCATATGAAATGTAATTGAGATCAGTTGCTAGATCCCCAATAATTTCAGCAAACCTTTATATGAAACAAATTGAAAATGATGTGCTTGATTTTGAGAAAACCTCAAGTTTCATTGATTTCAGAATTTTTTTATAAAAGCAAATACTTAGTCCATCTGCCTTTGATGCTTTGATGACGTCGTGTTAGTGTTAATCTAAATTCATATTGATAACAATATACAGCCTAATACAATACAGAGAAAGTTTATTAAAACAAATAGACATGTAAGATATAACATCTAATATTTACCAATATGTACATGTGTAGAAAGTTTGTGGAATAGGTTGCCGGCAGATATTAGAAATGTATCATCTCTTGAAAATTATAAATCCATTCCAAAAACACAGCTGTTCAATGTTGCATTCATAGATACAGAGTTATTCCTAGGACTGCGCCCTGCGCCAATGGCACGCCCATATTCAATATGACCCAACTAAAAAACATGTCATGGGCCCAAGGGCGCATCGAAACTTTACTTTTTGGGTCCGAATTTCTTTTTTGCTAAGCAACCACACAAATAGACAATTAATTCATCGGAAATAAGAAATGTTTATTTGTAACACAATTTGCGATCCAGAATTCGCAAATCATTTCATTTTGGTTGATCAAATGTCCCACGGTATCTCGAAAAGTCCAATGAAATTTAGACCTAATGGGCCAATTGACACGTAGCCCAAATCCAAGGAATAACTCTGTAGACAAATAATAATTATCTTTTAAATCTGTTATAGGGTTTTTACAGATATATTATTTGGGGTATTATTATATGTTACATATTATTTGTACAGTGCCTTTGAATGCCTCCTGCTAGTAAGGGTGCTTTATTAAATATACATTATTATTATTATTGTTATCATCAAATATACATATATTAGTGAGATGACAGTTGTTACACATCGTCTGTAAGATATCACATATCACAGTATCACTGATGGATAAACTGTCATCAGTACATTTAGACATTTAGACTTTTTGTTGATATTACTTACACGTGATTGAGGTACACAGTACATTGATAATAAAATTAGAATTGTGTTTCTAACAGAAGGACTACCGAGTTGTTGTTAATAGAAATAATAATCTCCCCATATGGGCATGTCCCATGTTTTGTGTCTTTTAATGGTATTGAGTTGAACTGAATTTTATTTTCAAATACCATTTACATATGTACAATAAAATACGACGTAATAATACTGACATGAAATGGAGATTGAAGCACCGGTGTAGCTGAAGCCATCTTCCTACTGACCTCAACAGGTGATGTGTACAGTTTATAGAAGTAAATGTTTTTAACTGGGGGGGGGGATGAAGAGGCAGTACGCAGTTATTCTGAACGCACCCAGGGAAGAGCAGCAGGGTGATGGGATGATAACCATTTTGATAAAGTGCCAGATCGAGAAACTGTCGCAAAGAAAAAGTAATATAATATTGAGGATTATATAAAACTATTTATGGAAAATGAGCTCGGCTCCAAAACAATCTCTACATCTTTCATTGGAGCAGTTCGCTTGATTAGCATATGGTAATCCCATACTCCTCTCCTATGCTCAACACTCGTACACAGAAATGGGACTTAATTCATAAATCATCTAGAACAGAACACATCCATTTACCTACTGGCTATTTGTGGGATGCATGCATTATGATTGATGTATATAATGAGGAAATTCACATGGTAAGTAATATAGACTATCCTCGTGATAAGAACATCACCTGCAAGATTAATACTCATTTCTTATGTAACATAGTTCAGCTTATACTCAATATTTGGGTAAGATAATTGGTTTATTAAGACAGATGGTAAAAGGGTTTTAATGTATTTCGACTCCACCTGCAACAGCCCCCCAATCCCATTATATTCATATGTTTGTGACTGATTTTTCTTTTAGGGTGAGACGCCAAAAGATGGGCCAAGTATAGAGGAACTGGTGTCAAAAGAGAAAGTGGACATCCTTGAATACATGGTTTGGCAAATAACAGTGGAGGAAGAAATGGTTTGTTTGTTTGTGTATATATATATATGTGTGTGTGTGTGTGTGTGTGTGTGTGTGTGTGTGTGTGTACTCCAATAGCACAGGGGATAATTCACTGTGCTACAAACCTACAGGTCACGGTTTAAATACCAGTAATACCCGTGTTTGTGGGGGGGGGGCCTTCCCAAGAGAGTCAACTGTCAGCTATATATCCCATGTGCGACCAACATCTGGATTAAATAAAACTATCGTTCTCTCACTCTTGACCAATAAGCTTTACATATTGAGTTGTATTATAATAGTATAGTGATAATGATGATGATGATGATGATAATAATAGTAGTAGTAATTATTATTTAAAGTGGCTTGACTAGTAGGAGTCATTAAAATTGTAGTAATTGAGTATATGTTAATATTTGTTTATCTCTATGTGTTTATCAAATTTGGTTATATATATATATATATATATATATATATATATATTAGCCAACAGATAAGAAAATGGAACATCTTTTGAAGAAGGCAACAATTGCTGAGTCTTATTCAGTTCTGGAAGCTTCAAGGCTTTATGAGAAGTTAGAACATCTCTTACCAGAACTGATGAAAGCTGAAGGAGATATGTCAGAGTTAAAGGAAAAGGTAAACAATTAATTAGTCAGGAGAAGATGGGATATTAATTTGGAGTATTGCTTCTGCCCTTAAGTTGAAATTGCATCTCTGGTGAAGGTGGTAGTAGTAGTAGTAGCAGTAGTAGTGGTATATGTATGTATTCAAATACATACATTTTCACAAGGTAATACACTTATGGCATTTTCATCACTCACACACACACACACACAAGCTTATTTGTCGAGCATGCAAACGGTTAACATAAAGGAAAATAAATCTGTTTGATCATTTAACTAACAATTAAAGAAAAGTTTGCCTTTCTTGGCCAGTTAGTCTAAATTGGGTACCAACTCGTGTTATTGTATAAAGGTGAATCTAAGTTGACCTGTTAAATTTTTATGATTCCGTCAGAATAAGATCTAGCCAGAACCAGATTGGCTAACTAAGGTTGTAAATACGATCCAGTCCAAATCGATTCGAAATACTACTTTTTTTTATATTAGTTTTTAACACAGAAATTATGTGCCACTTTTCTGTCAACATTTAAACCAATACTACACAATTGCAGTAAAGGCCGAGTTTGGCCTCATTGGTAGAGCATGAGACTATTTACCTATATGGCTATATTCATTCTGTGTGGGGGTGTGCCGGTTCTCGCCTTGGCCATGTAGGAGGTGTTTTTCATCCAGCCAGGCAACTGACAGGGTTTTCTTAGTATAAGTATTCTTTCACTTGATATTTACAAATTTTGGTTTGGGCATATTCTTGTGACCCGTGCCGGAATACCTTATTGCTTTGATGTCAACCTTGAGGATCATATAAAACTGGATTACAGAAATGAGAGAGAGAGAGAGTGTGTGTGTGTGTGTGTGTGTGTGATGCAGTTGAATCAGATTTGACCTTGTTTGTATTTAAAGAAAATGATCGAGTTGAATTGGATCAGTGACAGAATCAGTCATCCAATACCTCACTGATTATTTTGTTGTATAAAATTTGATTAGAACCCATTTACTGTCCAAGATTTAAAAATGTGTATTAAACTTCCAGTGAGGGAACAAAAACAAAACTTAAACATCCACACAGCACTGATTCTCTATTATGCAAAAGGTACCTGTATATGTCTAGATTTTAATTCAAACTTCAGACGAAATTTATTTTTATTAGTAAACATCCAAAATGTTTAATGAACTACAAAAAAGGGTCAGCCATTTTTCTGTGATTTATAATGTTTTTCGCGATTAATAATATTGATTACTAAATGTTGTATAGCAACCATATAGTTTGATGCAAATTTGACACCTGGCTCATGTCTAGTAATCATAGGTGTCCTCTTTTTAATGTATTATCCTCATATTGTTGCTTGTTCCTTTGTCCTCGCTGTTTAGTTGATTTGATCATTGTTTTGGGATCAATAATAAAACAGCAATAGCTTGGCCTCCTCCTCCTAATAATAATAATAATAATAACAAACTTCTATTGCACAAATATCCTTGAAAAGGACCAAGCTCAGTGTCACACCTAGAACAGGTGTTGGCCAGTCTCATAGATGAGGTACAGTGCAAAATTCATGAATAATCGAGTGCAGTGAAAACTTAGGAGGAATAAGGAAATCTGAAAAGGTGATTTCTTTCAAATGATGACAGAAAGACACTGTGCTATTTGATGACGTAACATGTTCAGGGAGTGAATTCCAAAGCACGGGGACAGCAACTGAAACAGCACCAGTCCCAGCACGAGTTTTAACCCTGGAAACAGACAACGATGTGAGAACCAGAAGGACGTAGCATTCTGAGCATGGGTGTTAGAGAAAGTATGGAAAATTGATACAAAGGTTCTCCGGAAGAAACAGTCTGCTAACCAACGATGCGGAGTTTGAAAATGATCCGAGATTGAACAGGGAGCCAATCAAGTGATTTCACGAGTGGGAAAGAATGGGAAAACCAAGGAGACCGTGTGACAACCCTACCATAGCAGTTCTGAACATACTGAAATTTTGCAATACACTACTTTAATGATTTAATAAAATTGAAGTCAAATGTCTTTATCTAATATTGTTTGTATATATATATATATATATATATATATACCAGTATATAAATATATATATGTGTGTGTGTGTGTGTGATATGGTTATTGGGAATAAATTCATTATCATTATCATCACGTGAAGGAAGATTGAGAAATTGATCAAACAAGGAAACAAACAAACAAGCAAAAATATATATACACGGCTAAATAAAAGAAATGCATTTTGACGTAAGAAATGAGTTCGTAACACATGGTTATATAAATGATTGATTCTGATAAAAGGAACAGCCTCCAGATATTATGGCAGCAAGTAGTAGATTAACAATGATCGTACACTTCCAACTAATTTTCTTATTGTGAGGTAGCTTAGTCAAAAAGAGTATGTTGGATCGGATGACATTTTAGAGTTTGGTACTGATCCACTTTCTATCTTTCTCTCCCTATGTGTTTGTGTGGGTGTGGGTGTGATGGGGATAACCGGTTAATATTAAGAGCTAACAGTAAATACCCTTCTATTTGCCTGTCCTCAAAGTCCTACTTTCTCACTCTCGGTATTGCTGCCAAATTACTCGGCTATATCGGTTCCCAAGCTTTAAACTGCAGGAAAGGTGTCCTTTTTTATTATAATATTATTATTGATATCATATTCTTGGCACTAATGCTTTACTATTCACTGACATTTGACTGCCATCTGGATACTTATGTTAAACAATTATATCTATGAGTTTCAAGGAATTTATATTAAATCTTTCCTATGGTCTGATGTATTTGATTCGAATAGCTTAACTGGTCCACCAGTTCATTGTTTGTTATAGCTTCATGTTTCCATTTTGGCCAATTATCAGAATTCCTGCTAAAAGCCTGTACATTTTTTACCGGAAGATTAATATTAAACTGAGCTTAAGTAGTGTGCTGTGTCGCAGTGCCACACGCAGTGCATTAATGCCAAGTTACACCATTACAGCTTTATGTTGCTACAATTCTGATGCCATGTGAGTTTTAATTGTGGTGAAGTCTTTTAAAAAACGGAATTTTTCACTCTTGTCTATTAGGTTCATCAGAAATTATATACATTTTATAAGGAAGTGGCCAAGGATGAGACGAAAGCTCAGAGATTTGGTAAATATACATGTGATCATAATTAGTTTGTAGTATCTTTATTCCTCATCAGTATCATGCTATCATTTGTTACGTGGTGAGGTTTTAAACAGTAGAAGTATGCTGTTCAGATACATTTTTTCCTCAAACGTGTTGCAGCTCCTGAGCTATATGCCATCAAATGTGAACTACCACCACGAGTAAGTATATTGCTTTCATATAATTTATTATTACACCGATTAAGTTTAACATCACATCTGTAGCTATTAGATTAGGTGCATATTTCAGATGTTCCATTCACTCATCAATGATAATTATTTCACTTTTAGAGAAACCGTTTCAGATGTCTGGATGAGTTGGGGCATTTTCAAACAGAAATAAAGCATGCGGAAAAGTTGAGAAAGAAAACACTCTTTCTTCAAACACTTGAATGCCCAAAGTTTGGTTCGGGATTAAAATCTGAGAAGCAGGCATCAAATAAGTTTGGCTCGTCATTCTTATTTGGTGCTAGAAAAATGGAAATGCGTGAGCATGTATTAAAATCTCGAGGTCAACCAATGGCAGAAGGCCCACAACTGTCATCACCATTAATGACGGAAAAGGATGATACACTAGATGATATGTTCCAAGAGGTCAGTGTTTCATTACATGGCAAGCCAACCCCTTTTCCCCACAAGTTCACTTATGGTTCACCTTCATCAGCACCTTTTGTTCCGCCCAAGATTGACAGGTCTCTCGGAGTTTACGGACAGGACAGTGACCTAAAGCAACACATTCCTAGTGGAGAAGAGGTGGTAGTGCAATCAAATTTTCTACTAGCAAACGACACGTACAATTTAAGTGATGAAGTCTTGGCAGACAAGACATTTTATGGGAGAGATGAAGTCTTACTGGCAAGATCAACCTTTGAGCGGTCGCCCAGACCACCACAACGACGAGGACAACGAGGATCAGTGGCATCACCACTAATAAGACTAGTACCACCACAACCACTAGGAGTAGCAGCATCACCTCTAGTAAAACAACCACTAGCAGCATCACCACCACTGCCACCAGTAGCAGCATCGTCACTAATAAAACAACCACCAGCACCACGACTAGTAAAACAATCACTAGCAGCACCACCACCACCACCACCATCACTACAAATAAAACAACCACCAGCACCAGCTTTAGTAAAACAACCACTAGCACCACCACCACCACGAGGAGCACTAGCAGCATCACCACTAATAAAACAACCACCAGCACCACGACTAGTAAAACAATCACTAGCAGCACCACCACCACCACCACCATCACTACAAATAAAACAACCACCAGCACCAGCTTTAGTAAAACAACCAGTAGCACCACCACCACCACGAGGAGCACTAGCAGCATCACCACTAATAAAACAACCACCAGCACCACCTCTAGTAAAACAATCACTAGCAGCACCACCACCACCACCACCACCATCACTACAAATAAAACAACCACCAGCACCAGCTTTAGTAAAACAACCACTAGCAGCAGCACCACCACCACCACCAGTAGCACTAGCAGCATCACCACTAATAAAACCACTACTAGTAAAAGGATCACTAGCAGCACCACCACCACCACCACCACCACCAATGGGTTCAGCAACAGTATCAGAACGACTTGAACTAGCCCCATGTCATCCACATCAACTTGAACTATCTTTACTGAGTACTAATCAAGTTCAAGAACAACAGAAAGCAAAACAGAAAAAAATACAGGAAAAGTCTGATTCCTTTGAAGAAATCGATGAAAACTGGATTCCGAGTTGTGGTCTTTTTGGGGACGAAGAAGACGGTGAAAAGTCACCACTTGAAGCCATGCCTTATCATGAACAAGATAAGGTCGAAGAAGCTTGGTACACAATTGAACAAGTGGAAGATGAAGATTCTTATTCTGATGTAGAATTTGATTGTCTTGGAGACGAAGAATACAGTGAAATGTCATTGAAGCCTGAAGCCACGTCTTTTCATGAACAAGATATGGTCAACAGAGATGGGAGCACGATTGAAGCGGTCAAAGATGAAGAAGAAGACCTTATGACGAGTGTTCTCCAAGATCTCATCCAACTCAACCGCATCCTGAAGGAAAAGCGATGTCTGCTTCAGCAGCAGCAGCAGCAGCCAATATTCAGCATTCATCTTGATGCATTGGAGACAAACATGAAAGAGGTAAATCCTTAACTATATTTAAACTAATTAAATGTCACAGAAAGAAGTCATAGGAACATAGTCATGAGGAATAAAGTTTTTTTACACACACACACAAACTTATTACAACATGTTTGAGTCTGTTAGCTTTGTTATGTATAATGTAGAATCTATATTGTTGTCCTCTTATGTGGTCTGACGAAATGACCTATTAATTCATACAATACTGCTTGATGGATTTATACTCCTGGAGTCGTTTGTTACTCCGGCAGGCATCTCCGTGGGTATTAAGCTGCGGACAGAGTTTTTTCCCCATATTATGAGTAATTAGGTTACACTGTTAATTTGTTAAATGTACAGCTATTATAATCCCGACGTGTCATTCGCAGTATCAGAGATCTGCCTGAAATCCGCTGTTCTCAACCATGGGTCAAATAGATCAAGTGGATAGGCGCTTTAATTTAGATCCCACCACACCTAACTGTATATACTTGGGACGTTAGATTAGGCGTGAATGAACGTTCCCTTAGTGATGAACGGAAACGTATGAGGGTTAGCTGTTAGGTTCGAGTAAATCGTAGTATTTACTCAGGTTTGAGACGATATTTCGTTCTAGTCCAGTAATAATCCATTGTACAGTATTGCTACTTTGTTTTTATTTGATCTAAATCACTTCACTGTTTCCATACTGAGTTAGTGTACATTGTCTCACGTGGTCAACAAACTGTAATGTTTGTTAACATGCTGCAGGTCTATAAAAGGCCTAACTTTTCACTTAGGTTAGAGAAGAACTTCCACGCCAGACTAATCAGATGTGTATTGATATATATGGTTGATATAGGTAGGATTTATTTAGTTATTCGAAATGTTTTATATACAGGTTTCTTTTGGACCACAGACAATTACTGTGGTGTCAAAGTAGTATCACGTGTATGTAGTAAGTCGCCACGTGTTGTTTACTGGAGTTGTGGTATCAAATGGTATGTTTTTACGTGCTTCCGCTTTTTGTAAGTACCCTGCATGTAGCTGCTTTCCTGTGGGCCTGACATATTTGTTGCGTATGAAAAGCGAATTAACTGAGTCCTACAGGCTGATGAGTAGATCAGACATAGCCATATGCATAGATATACGCATATATGTTTTAATATGTGGAGGTATGGAACATTTTATATTTAGATTAATGTATGTATATTTGTATTTAGATTTATGGGGGTAGGTATCAAAGGATGTTTAGATATGTTAATGCTCTGTGCCTGTTCCCTCTCTATATGTATCCTAAAACACACACACACACACATATTAACGTATTTCACACTACTTAATATGTAATAAGATTTATATTTAATGTAAAAAAATGTTGGTGTCTTAATTGTGACAAAAAAAGCATGTGGCTTGGACCTGTCAAGTTTAGAAATTACAGAAGAATTTATTTTCACGATGTTGGTTAGGACATGTTTGGAAACCACCAACTTTCTTGATAAATAAAATTTAGAAATAAATTAAAATATTACTGTTGAAATATATTTGAATTTGAACAGTACAACGCCTCGTTGCGGCCTTGCCTCATTGCGACCACGCCTGAATGACAGTCAGTCCCTATAATGCAGCCAGGTTCTATGGTCCCAAACATCAGCCCATTTAACACAATGCTAATTATGTTGCCAATAGCGGCCACACCTTTAATGCATATTACGGCCAATCGAAGCCCTCAATAAAGGCCAATCAGCATATAAAACTCAATTTTACCTGACCACAGATATTCACACGTGATGATAATTAGCTTCCAAGAGATATAGGGAAAACACGCAATCTGTTGAATTAGATAAGTTGCTTTTGATTATCAGTGTGCCTCACCATGACATTACATGTGTTTCTGACAGTTCTATCTAACAATTAAAATAGACTGTTTGTGTTCATTGACTGTTGCATAGACACAGAAATCATTTTAGATATTTAGTGGACACACAATACAATTACAAATACTAAATCTTTGAAAATGGCTAAAAACCGAAATGAACTTTCACTCAAACAAAAAGTAGACCCGTTGAAAAATAGTGATGGTAAAAACAGCAGGCAACTTGCCGAAGCGTATGATGTTGGTTGTACTCGGTTACAAAATATCCTGAAAAGAAAGCATGAAATTATGGAAGCATTTGAGGATAACGGTATTGGCAAGACAAATTGGCTGCTATTGTTGAGGGATATGCACCACATGATATTTACAATATGGATGAGACAGGTGTTTTCTATCATCAGTTGCTGGACCACACTTGTCATGGGGAAATTAGAGAAACCAAGATGTTTCAAAAACATTAATATGTTAAATTTTGGTTGTCTTGTATTGTGGCCAGTCCCCAATTACGGCCACAGATCACTGGTCCCAACGATGACTGTAATACAGGCATTGTACTGTATATATATATATATATATATATATATATATATGTCAAGCCGTGATAGCGCAGTTAGTTAGAGTGTAGGACTCGTAGCCGAATGGTCGCGGGTTGGAATCTCTGTGAAGTGCAATGCTGTCATGTGGCGACTGGTTCACTCATCCATACAAATTAGTACCTGACAGGATGCATTGGATATGTAACGCTTTGCGCCTATAATGGCAGCATGCGTTGTATGCTCCCTTGGGAGTTGAGATGTGTGCTGGGTGGAAACAGGTCTGAGTCAGGGATAATAATATGGTAAAGTGCCTCAGAACAGGGTTACCTGGTTCTGGCGCTATATAAACATGCATTATTATTACAGCACCTCAGAACAGGGTTACCTGGTTTTGGTGCTTTATAAATATACATTATTATATATATATATATATATATATATATATATATATGGGTCATTTCATCCTAAATCAGCCAGTGCTTCCCACCTGGCCACTTCAGATAGTATTTTTTATATATCAACTACCTTGTATATGATGAAGCCTGGCACAATATTTAGGTTTCAATAAAAAATATTTTCAGAGTTAGACCACTTTGAAGTGCTGAGGGCTACCTAATTATGGTGCACCTAATGTCAGGAGATTGATCTTAATTTGTTTGGAAGATCCATTATATGATTGGTCTAGCAGTAGTATGTTGGACCACAGAACGCTACTACCCGTGTCGAATCTTGGCATCCGCATATCCGAAGGTTGTTTCATTTTTGACTTCGCTTCATTACCTTTGGAGGTCGCTCGGCCCATTTAGCCTACCATGTGCTCAAAAGTGGCCGTAAAACACCAATCATCAATCAAGCAATCAATCATCATTAACGTGGGGAGGATATGTTGCTCAATAAGAACTGATGATAATTGACAGAAAATTTACATCTAACTTGTAGAGCCCTCCAATGGCACAATGGTTAGAGTACTGTGTTGCAAAGCTCCAGTTCGAGATTCAAATCCAACTATACCTGTGTTTGTGTGATGTCTCTCAAATAACCGTCCCAGACTTGGCTAGCACAAAGGCTAAATGAAGCACTCACTCACTGTAGTGTTGTTGTGCTATTATAAAAATGAATTCTGCAGTCTGTCACTCCAACTTTAAAATTATCATGGAAAATTAATTTCAAATTATTCTTATCTGTATTCATACTTTTATCGGGTTTGTCAGAAGTTATAACAGTTAATTGTATGCAAATCATTCCCTTTCAGTGTCTGGATGCCATATCACAGATAAAAGGCAAGAAAGATAAATATGGTAAGTTTTCAAGAGGAATAAAAGGGCTGATTATTAAATGGATTGATTAGCGTTGTTAAATATTACATGCCAAGCCAGTTCACTAAATAAATAGTTTAGAAAAGACGGCTAGATAGGTAATTAAGTGTGTTATTTAATATATTTATTTACTATTTACCTGCAATATTTATGATCCTGCACACATCACATTTATAACTATCCCCAATAATGGAGAAAGAGTTATGTTGATTGTTTATTTTTATGTATATTTTAGGTCATCCAGCTCCACCAGAGAATATTTGGACCTCAGTGTTCTACAGTGAAATGACTCTCAGCAAAGAATCAGGTCTCCGTTCACTATTTGGGATGAAACAGGTAATCAGTCAATACGTTTTGGACTGGTGTTTAGAGTCTTTAGATGTGATGCACGGGGGGTAGATTTGATTTAATGCGACAACGTCGTGTCGTATGAAGCATCATTTATGGAACATCACATTTTATGTGACCTCACCGCGAAACATTGTGCTTTATGAAACATCCTGTAATATGGACTATCACCCAATATGGATCATCATGTTATGTAGAACACGACGTAATATGGAATATTATATCATTTGGAACCACGCTGTCATGTGAGCTAAGGTACATCTTCATATAGGAATCAGTTTGATGTGTTTTCACCTTTTGGGATGCTGTATTCTCTGATTGTGTCAATTTCTTTGCCAGGGCACTAGAAGTAGTAGCTTTGACAGAGAATATAAAAATATTATTTCAAATTTACCAAGTCCATCACTTTGTTTAGGTTTCTAATAATCCATGTGGCACAGGCTTAACCTGATCACAGCAGTATGTCCAGGATTAGCCTACATACCAGTAATAATAATAATAATAATAATAATGGCCAAAATCGCAGTTTTTTCCGTGGCTGACAACCTCAAGTGAGGGAGATCCATAGGGTCTGTAATTTATAGCTTCCCCACGGAGACTAATTCTAAATAAATTTAGAATAGATGGCATGTTCGGTGGAGAAAACCTTGCCAGTTGCCTGGTTGGATGAAAAACTCCCCCTACTATAGTGCCACGTCCGAGGCGCGAACCTGTGACCTCCCGCACAGAATGACCATAGCCATAGGTAAATAGTTTCAAGCTCTACCCATGAGGCCAAACCTCAGGCTGAGGTTATTTTCTGTAAAAGGTTTTATCCTTAAAAATGATTCACTCGCATATTAATCTTTATATCTCCAATGTCTTGTTCATAGATCAGAAGTTTTTATCTACAAAATGGTTGTTGGTTTTAAATCTGGTTTTCCTCTATCTGACCAATCGCAGCCATCACCTGTGAATATGATAAACGAATAGCATGATACAGCATAATCCGTTATCAGAAGTGAGTCACTTCTTGTCACTGGGCCATGATGGTGCAGTCAGTTAGAGCGTAGAACTGGTAACCAACGGTTCGCGTGTGGGAGGCTCCGGTGCTGCAATGCCGTCGTGTGGCGGCGACTGGTTCACTCAGACACATAGCCATCACATCCTGTCCGGTTCTCGTTTCTGGCTGAGTATCACTGTGTGCCTATACTGGCCACATCCATTGTATGCTCCCTTAGGAATTGAGGTTGTGTGCTGGATTGAAACAGGTCTGAGTCAGGAATAGTAATACTGTAAAGCGCATTAGGGCAGCTATCTCAATTCAGTTCATTTATTTCAACATTCATAATACGCCATTTTAATGAAAGCAAACACATCTAGAATGTTGAAAAAGAGGATACTTGAAGCATTGCTTATATAAAAATAAATTAAATTAAAACTTTATAAAATATTATTATTATTGCTGGCAGTGTATATGCCTCCAGTTAGCTTGATACAGCTTGTGCATTGTAGAATATTATATATATATATATATATATATATATATATATATATATAAGGCATTTAGAGATAATAATAATAATAATAATAATTTGCCCTTACTAGCAGGAGCCATTCAAAGGCACTGTACAAATAATATGTAATATAATAATACAGGGTTTTTACAGACATATTATTTGGATTAAGTGATTTAAAAGCAAATAATTAATTATCTGTGAAAGTGACCTTGAACAGGTGTATCTGACTGGATGAGTTTTTGGGATGACTTTCACACAGCTATTCTGGTGCCATATCATTAATATATTTATAAGTTATTAATAAAATATTGAAATAGATGCACTGTCTAACAGGTAGCCAATGTAGTTTTTGAAGAATTAGGGCGATATGATCATATTTTCGAGTATATTTTACTATGCGAGCTTCACTATTCTGAACTCGCTGAAGGCGATTAATGTTATAATGAGATGTGCCATATAACAAGGAGTTACAATAGTCTATACGACATGTAACAAAGGCATAGAGCATTGTAACAAATACTTCTTGTGTCAATAATGCTTTTAAACAGTGGATGTTCGTAAGATAGTAGTAGGCAGCTTGGCATACTGATGTGACATGTTTATACATGTTAATACATTGGTCAAAATTAACCCCTAGATTTGTTACTGACCCATTAGGGGCAATCAAAGATGGACCCATATGTAATGCTGGTGTCTTTAGGGATTTAACACAATGTGGTGATGCCAAATATATAAATATTTGTTTTATTATCATTTAGTTTTAGAAGATTTTGAGTCATCCACAGCCGAATATCAGCAATACAATGTTCTAAATTCTTCAAGGAAGAGGAGAAATTTAATTCATTGTCAGGATCCAGTGATATATACAGCTGTGTGTCATCAGTATACAAGTGATATTTAACCCCATATCGATGCGTAATGATCCCAAAAGGACGGGTATACATTATGAAAACCAAAGGACCAAGAACTGAACCTTGTAGTACACCACCTAACAAAAACTGAATGTCAGATAAAATACCATGAACAGACACTCTCTGGCAGCATTGTTCCAGATAGGACTTTACCTGACAGACCAAACATGTCATTTAACCTAGAGAAAAGTACATTATGGTCAACTGTATCAAATGCAGCAGACAGGTCCAGAAGAACAAGTATTACTGGCTTACCTTGATCAATTGACAGATCTGTAATTGTTTAGAACATTACAGTCCATAGTGTGGTTTTTTATTAATGGTTTTATAAGGCAGCTTTCATGGATCTTGGGAAAATACCCCAAGATAATGATTTATTAACTATATTTGTAATTGGGCTTAGCAGAACATCCAGACAATCTTTCACAAGCCATATAGGCATAGGGTCAGTAGTACAGAAAGCATTAGATGACCTCTTCAGCAACTGTCTGATACCAGTCCGTAAAATGCTCAAATATATCCACCATGAATATGCAGGACTCTTCTACCAATAGCTTCCATTTTAAACTGTTAAAATCCATTTAATTACAGTAATCACAATTCAGAGACTAATGATATATTTATGATAATTATCACATGAACATGTCAGATTTAGTTAAAAATTCAGTTTACAGAATATTACATATGAGATATCATCAAAATAAATATTCAGATTGGAGTCATGACAACAAATTGTCACTCGGGCATATTTAACATGTATTAGGGTATATGACGTAATGATGAATGTTGTTGTTTACAGCCACTTTTGTGCACAAGGTAGGCTAAATGGGCCACCGAGTGACCTTCGAAGGTAATGAGGCAACGTGTAAGATGAAACACCCTTTTGACATAGCCTGACCGGGGTTTGATCCCTGCCGCTATAGATCTGTGCCCAACCGCACTACCAATAAGGCCATAGAGGCACCTTGTGTAATGATGGATGTAATTGTAACACAAATTTTAATTGTCTTCAGCATTTTAGCAATAATCATACTTATTCATCCACAAATTAATTTACCTTTTAATTTTTTACTTCAGAATTATTTCTTCCATAACAATCCTACTTGGAATATAAACTACTCGGAGTAGGTATTCCAGTAGGTATTTGGAGTACCTACTCGTGGTAAAAAGTATTAGGCACAAAAAGAGTCGGGGGGGAGTCCAGAATTGGAATTGAAAAAATTGGAATTGAATTGGAATAATCGTTGTCAGACGTGCTCCTTATTTTCCCTATAGTAGATGGGAAGCTTACATCAGGATAAAAGTCCATTGACACCGATACCTAAAAACAAATATGATGACTATTAATTCGAGGATGAATAAATATTTGTTTTGTTTGTTTTTATTATTTGTTGTCACTGTCAACGTGTACTACTCCACAGCAAAATAAGACATCTCGTACAATTCACCGATCAGTAAAAGTTTTAAGCGAGTCTTCATGCAGGGAAAAAGTACTATTTTCGAACTCTTCTAGCGATATATTTTAGTGTGTTAGTATCATATGTCTATATTTGTGTTGTTTTCCCAGAATTTAGTTTTCTGTTAGGAATACTGTGGAAAATATTTGCGAGACAACAGCTGGATTAAATAATAAGTTAATGCATAATAATACACTAATGAATGAATACCAACAAGCACATATGAATATTCAGTTATCTTTAGTGTTTTAGTATTTGCTCAATATGGTTTTGATTGCTTTACACCGTTTGTGTATTTAGTTATTATTTTTGATTCACAATACAAACTTGGATAATCTATTTATTTAACATTTCTGCTGGGTAACACTTATGTTTTTGTTTGCAGGATATATTCTGGTGCCCGAGTGAAGATTTGGGAAGACTGATTGGTGTGAACTTTGATGGTTTTAGGGATATCCTTATAAAAGCAGGTCTCAGATCGCTTGGTAAGTAAATTATTATTAATCGACTGTTTTATGATGTTATTAAAACTTGGAATATCCTCACACTTGACTACAAGGTTTTATAATAAAATCTTTCTAGGTAGAAAATATTGTAATAAGTTAGAGAAACCATGCTCTATATATATTTTGTATGCGATCAATATTCTCTGTTTGTATCTGTAGGTGTTAAAGCTGAGACAGAGGTGATGCAGTATGTTGCTACAATTTTTGCCTTGCTTTCTATATTACGTCTCACATCTGACATCTGCCATGAGAGGCTGTCCAAATATATCGACATGAACCTACAGATGACGGACATACTGGTTCAGCAACGGGAACAATCGGTGGTGATTGGAGTGCGCAAGACTGGTGAGGCAATACTGGAGAGCAAGCTTCTTCCAGATGTATATGACCTTCTCAGTGAAACTGTACATTGGCTGATGAAGCAGGATGACAAATATCCATCAGTGGACGCCATGTTAGAGCTATCGGCCACAAAAGTAACGATAATACTACAGATGTTTCAGGCATTGCTGATGGTCAAGGAGGCTGAAGAAAAATAAACTGTTCAGTTCTCTATGTATTGAATAATAAACACTGTGGTGTGTAGAAACTCGTAGTGATATTATATTTTGTTCAGTGGCCCATCCATAGCATGTTTGTATACAGTGCTCCTAAATTGAACTAGCTTTTCCACCATGCAATGTTATTATGCCTGAACATTTGCTAAAGTGTTATTATTGAGAAATGTTTGCCTTGCATTTTCTTTATTTTTTAATATTTAGATATATATATATATATATATATATATATATATACACACACATATATATATATTCTATAAAGCTTTGATGTTGATGATATATGGTTTAAAAAAATTATAGTTTTCATGTTAGTGCCTTCAAAATAATAATAATGAATTATTTTGGTAAAATGTTCATATCTTAATTTTCTTACTTATAACAATTACACAGGAGCATATATTTAAAACGCCTGGACTAACTAAATTCTTTACTGAAATATATTTATTTTATTATTCTTAACCACTTCTATTCCAAATGCTAATGCAACTTTATCACTGTGGGAAAATGTGTTTTAAGTGGTTATATTAGGTGGTATTTAAGTGATGTGTTGTTTTAAGGGTGGCTCTTATGTTAGAATGGGAATTGTTGTAAAATTGAAAAGGATCCCATGCTACTGGTCCACTAAGAACGTTCATTGCATAAGAAAGGTGGTCATTTGAACCTATTTTATCCCAGAATAAATTGTTTATCATTACACATTTTTAATCCAGTTTTAATATTTTATAAACATTCCATTATTATTATGGGATGTTATGTTTATATGTATGATGGTGGAGGGATGAGGAGAAATAGAGATAATACATGGATGTTAATATTACTAACCAATCCTGAAAAGAGGCCTCATACCCTTTATATTATTATTATTAGGTAACACCTAACCCAATATCAGTCTTCTATGTCAAATAATGTATATTACTGCCATGGGTTCTCAACCTATAACGATGTTGGTGTTACCTCTCTATATATTGTATTGTTGTTGTTGTTATTATGTATATCACTTCCTCTGTTTCATTGTTTATTTTTAGATCATTGATATGGATTGTAATGAGTAGAAATCTAACGAGATAACTAGTAAGAAATACTGGAAGAAAATCGCCTCCAAAAATATGTCATCAATAGTTAATTAATTGCTCCAAGTTAAACGATATTTGTCAGCTTTTTGATTTTTTGATTTTACTTTCTTGAAAGACTAGTCTTATTTCTAGTTGTAGAAATTGTTCCCATCATGATTTGCTCGAGGCGTTACGAAAAGATTACATTTGATGAAATTTCACATTGCTAGTAAATAAATGATGTTTTGATCGAGAATTATCTATGAATATGTAGAAATGAAGCGTGGAATGAAAAACAATATTATTATTGTCATCTCGGTGATTGCCAATGTTACTCTCCTGATTAATGCATTATTGTATTAGCGTATTGTCTATGTAATTAACTGAGTTCAAATAAAATTACCAGATTACTTCAGAGCAATATTTTTCCTATATGTTGTGTTTTTAGTGAGTATGTACATTTTATGGCATATCAGTACATATTGTGTTTTACAATGCTAAATATGAAAGACACAATTTAAGACCACACACACACACACACACACACACACATATATATATATATATATATATATACATAATATATAAATTAAACTGATTGTGAATTTATAAATATTAAAAAATATGATTAGACTAATTATTATATACATCGAACAGTGTGTGTGTGTGTGTGTTACCTTTACAACAATAGGGTCACAAGGAGCAATAGAGTATTTAAGTTGTTTAGATTAGACTATCAAAATGGATTCTCACAATATTAATGTAACCAGAACTAAAAGTTCTTTATGACTCACTGCATGGATGCGAGTTTTCTGGGGGGTTTCCAGAGCTGAAAATAACGTTTTTGGACATGGGGAGTTGGTCAAACTGGTGATTTGAAGAAAAAAATAGTGAGAAAATCCATTTGGGGAGGGGTAGAATCTACTTGTGGCTCACTTAGCTCTGCTTTTCTTTCCTGTTTTCAGGGGTTTTGTTTCTCTAAAGGCCATAATCAGGCCTGGCTCAGATGTGTTCAATGTAAAGACTAAACCAACCAAACATTTATACCTCAATAGCCTTATCTATGGCGGGGAGGGGGGAGGCGTGATCGGTTTATTTAACTTCAGCACTTGGCCAAAACTGCGACAAGAGGCAACTCGGTAGGAAAACATACCACAAATGCGGCTACGACTCGCATCTAAAAAACTCGAGGTTTGCGGCACAGTACTGTAACCACTAATTAAGTTCCGCTATAGAATGCCCATTGTTCATTATTAACGGCTAGAAGTCTGGGCACCATTTTTAAACGTCATAATTATCGGATGATGATGATGATTGACGTCTTACGGCCACTTTTGTGCGCGTGGTAGGCAAAACGGACCGAGCGACCTCCAAAGTTAATGAAGCGAAGTCGAAGATGAAACATCCTTCAGAGATTGTACTCGTCTCGAGGTTGTTTTGTGTGAACAATAAAGTGAACATAAATTACTTGGTTTATACGTGGGCACTAGTCTATCCTAGAACGCGCACGTAACCAAGCTGTGCGCCAAGTTACGCAGGCGTTAGTATTCGTTCAATCAGGTGAAACGATTAATGCCACTACCTGCACGGAAATGATACTTTTCAGGAATGGTTCAACCACTAATCTATTACGGGTGTGTTATATGGGGAAGTTGTGGACACAGTTCACAAGCTGATGAAACAATATGCAGGTAAAACTTGTAAAAGACCGCCGACATGTTTCAACTGTGATACTGTTTCGGACTCAATGATAGCTGCCAATTGATGTTCGGATACGTTATTTCAAATGTGCAAATTAAACTTAAAACCAGAAAACTTTGAAAGTCTAGAAAACCCCATGGAACAATACACTTCTACACTACACATCATATCAGGAAAAAAAACTATTCCGAAACCCCCTACAAATCCAAAACGACTCAACAAACACATTGGTGGAATGAAGAATGCCAAGATGCTCTTCGTACCAGAACAAAAGCACTGGTAAGATTTAAAATACAACCAACTCGGTATCATCTGGACGACTTTCGAAAAGAATATGCCAGGGCCAGACGAGTATTAAAAAATTATGAAAACGAGTTGTCAAAATTATGTTTCCAAATTGAACAACAGAACTCCAATAACAAAAAACATGGGACACGATAAGAAGGATAACTGGTAAAGGACAATGGCAAGGAATAAAACAATTAGAGACAAATGGTAATAAAATAACCAACATCAACGAAATTGCCAATACCTTGGAAAAAACAATATCTAAACATTCAGAATCTAGTAATTATACGAAAACATTTCAAAAACAGAAAACCAGAATTGAGCGAAAACCACTAAAGGTTCACTCATTTAATAGCGAACTTTACAACAAACCCTTCTCATTGAGAGAACTGGAAGATTAGCTCCATAAAGAAAATGAGACAGCACCAGGATCAGACACTATTCATTATCAAATACTAAAACATCTGCCAAAAATATAATTGCAAACCTTATTGAACATCTACAATCAGATAGGAGTGACGGACCAATTTCCACCTAATTGGAGAGACGCAATCGTCATGCCCATCCCCAAACCAGGAAAAGATCATACAAACCCATCAAATTATCGTCCTATTGTCGTTAGCAGTTGTATTTGTGAAACCGTGTAACGCATGGTAAATGGTAGGTTGGTATGGTTCCTAGATGGATGAATGTTGCTTAACGACACATCGGCACAATTTAGTCCATTCAATGTCCTAGAACGTTTGCAAATAAAACCGTATTAAAGAATCTTTAGCAAAAGGTTAATAAGCCGGATTACTGGCATCGATAAAATCAATTGATAAGCTAAAATGTAAAGGTATAAATGGTAAATATGTAAACACTACATTGGTGTATAGTTGTATAAGGTTGTTAAAAGATAAAATCAGATTCTTAGTCTAAGAAAATGGTGTTTAGTCAAAACTGGTCATTATTCACCATATTTGATCAAATCAGAGATGAGATGATTAAATAGGTTATATACCATTGACTAAATGTTCCCACTTTAAATAAATTGTATTAAAAAGAGAAGGAAATATTCTCCAGCACCTCTTTCCGAGTCTCTGCTTGATAATAATGTTTTTCTCGTGTGGTGGTATTGCGAGCAATGAAGGAGGAGGTGATCAACTGTCAGGCGTTCTTAGCAGGAGACACACTCTGGTGGATCTTCTCCAGCCAAGAGGTATCTATGGCCGAGGAAAGAATGCCCGATCCGTAAGCGGCAGAGCACAATTTTCTCAGCGGTGCCTTTCCCGACAAGACCACATCGAACATCTTAATGCAGGATGCATTGCATGCAATTTATTTCAGATTGCAGTGACCAGAAATCTGACCACTGCTTTCTTACATATTGCTTTATGATAGGTCGGAAGTCAGCGAAGGGTAATGGGATGTTGATCTTCCGACCTTTTAGAGCAGTTTTGGCAGCCCTACCAGCGATTTCATTGCCGCGGATACTAACATGGCTCGGTACCCAGTAGAATACTACATTCTTTGGTAGAGTTTTAAAGGTGGAATGTAGTTCTAAAATACTGATGACAAGTGGATTTTCTATGTCCAAATTTTCTATGGCCTGTAGGCAGGACAAAGAATATAATAAATATGTCCCCATTAGAGCTAATACCATGATGGAGTGCAAGGTAAATAGCTTGAAGTCCTGCTGTGTATATGGAGGCCACGTCAGGCAGACGTTTCTTCACCCACTGTCTATCTCAAACGACAGCGCATATTACTCTTTTGAACCATCAGTATAGATAAACTGATATCTTCATATTTAGTTTGTATGATGTCAAAGCGGCTCTGAAATTCTAATGGAAAAACATCGGATTTCGTCTTCCATGCTCTCAGACCATATAAAATTGTTGGTTCCAGCAGATCCCAAATTGGGATATGAGGTAGGCGATTATTTTCTATTTTATATGGATCAATCTCCAAGTCTTCTCAGCGACCGAATTCTAATTCCAAAAGTTGGGATAATTTTTGGTCTGAGTAAGAAGTTATCTTGGAGTTTCGGGTTTTGTGTGTGTGTGTGTGTGCGTGTGTGTTTTAGGATACATATAGAGAGTCAACAGGCACATAGCATCAACATATCTAAACATCCTTTGAGACCTAATTCGATAAATATAAATACAAATACAACTATACATATATTAATCTAAATATAAAATGTTCCACATCTCAACATATCGATATAAATATGTCACTCCCACAGGAAAGCGGCTACATGCAGGCTACGTACAAAAAGCGGAAGCACGTAAAACACATACCATTTGATACCACAGCTCGCAGCAAACAACACGTGCGTGTGGTTCAATGGCGACTTACTACACACATATGACAACTACTTTGACAACACAGTTTACATTCAACAGTAATTTTGTGTCTAAAAAAACCCTGTATATAAAACATTTCGACACCTCACATGCTGACCTCAGCTTTATCCTGGGTTCGAATAACTAAATAAATCCTACTTATATGAATCGTATATATCGATACACGTCCGAGTAGTATGGCGTCGCAAGTTCTTTTCTAACCTGAGCTAAAAGTTAGGCCTTGTATATACCCTCAGCGTGTTAACAAACAGAACAGTTTGTTGACCACGTGAGACAATGTACACTAACTCAGTGTGGAATCAGTGAAGTGATTTAGCTAAAATAAAAACAAAGTAGCAATACTGCACAATGGATTATTACTGGACTAGAACGAAATATCGTCTCAAACCTGAGTAAATACTATGATTTACTTGAACCTAACAACTAAATTAAAGCGCCTATCCACTTGATCTATTTGACCCATGGTCGAGAACAGCGGATTTCAGGCAGATCTCCGATACTGCGAATGACACGTCGGGATTACAATAGCTATACATTTAACAAATTTCCTATATCAGTGTAACCTAATTACTCATAATATGGGAAAAAATTCTGTCCGCAGCTTAATACCCATGGAGATGCCTGCCGGAGTAACAAACGACTCCAGGAGTATAAATCCATCAAGCAGCATTGTATGAATTAATAGGTCGTTTCGTCAGACCACATAAGAGGACAACAATATAGATTCTACATTATACATAACAAAGCTAATAAACTCAACATGTTGTAATAACGACATAACTTTCTTACATTGGTGTGTGTGTGTGTGTGTGTGTGTGTGTGTGTGTGTGTGTGTGAGCGTGCGCGCGTGTGTATATCATCATCACCTTCTGTTATGATATCAATTATATTAAACCATCGTTTATTAGTCATTAACAATTAAGCACCAAATCCCATATTTATAACCTTTTTAGACAGCGTTTATTATTTTCATATGAGCAATAATAACAAAATCAGTATATTGTGACTGATGGAGTAGAAGTGGGGAAAATAGAGATGCGAGTTCGAATGAAAACTGACATTATGATATTGACTACTTACCTGCCTTAGTAATCAAACGTCCATAATTGAAATTAAACATTAACGGATTGTGAGGTAATTATTAGTAAAGATAATATAATTTTATAGCACATTTATGACATGTCAGTATAATGCATGAAAACTCTGAATTTGTACTAAAGTGACGTAAGGGGGGGGGGGATTAATGCAACGTTAAATAATGCTAACAGTAGTTTATAGATACATGCAAAAATTAATGCATAAACTGAACTGTTTACACTTTTAAGATATAGCCAATTTATATCTAGGCATATTTCAGGTACGTAGCTATTTACATTAACGTACAGGTCTAAGGCTTATTTAATCCAGCTCATACCTGGGTTAGCTGGATATTTTCTGACGGAGAAGGCCCAAGTGTGGACAGATTGACTGACTAATTGATTGACAGCATGGCTGACTGACTGACTGACAAACTGACTCATAAAAGGCCATGAACTCAGTATCGATCCTTGATGTGCCTCTCTCTCTCTCTCTCTCTCTCTCTCTCTCTCTCTCTCTCTCTCTCTCTCTCTCTCTCTGTATATATATATATATATATATATATATATATATATATATATATATATATATATATATATAAATATGACTACTCCAAGCCATCTCAGATGCAATCGTCTCATTTTCGGGGTTCTACATGTGTCGGTTATTTGACCCGTACTGTTTATCCTCTACAGAATACCTCTTGCAGGCTGTCATATGCATACATATGTGTGGATATGATATATTTGATAATGGAACACAATCTAAAACACTAGAAAATTATGCATAGATATTCTGAAGAACCCCGTTAAGGAAACAAAATTATTCAATAAAGCTGCTAACACTGTGGAATGGAAAGGATTACAACCAAAATCGATCTGATGTTGGTACATTTTTTAAATATATATAAATGTAATCGAATTCTAAATTCATACGATCTTCAACCGTTGGAAAAATCCCCAGTCTTTTGATATTCTGGATCAGTCGTGGAAAAACAAACCGAGTAATATTTGTTTGTGTTTCTATATTTGTGTTTGTGCATGTGTGTCTGGGTTTGTGCGTGTGTGTATGTGTATATGTGGTGTGTGTGTGTGTGTGTGTATGTGTGTGTGTGTGTGTGTGTGTGTGTGTGTATGGGTGCATTAGCGTTTTTGTGCGTATTGCTGTATGTGCGTGTGTATCTGTTTATGTACGTACTTGACGTTTTTGGTGTTGGCATATTTACATACCACGGTAGGAATTCTCCCAATAGGTAATCCTACCCGATTGTAATGGATTACTTGATATCGTAACCCAAATCGTCATTTGCACATGCTTTATGTATGTATGTATGAATGAATGAAATGAATGAATTTATTTTCTGAACTGTATACAAATATATGCTGACATACAACGGTACAAATTCATGAACAAAAGTAAATAATAAATACAATAAGTATACAGGTCACAGGTGTAGAACTGAGTCTACAAAAGACTGTCCGGCTCCACTTGACCTAATTAAATTGTGTATGTATATACATTTATGGTTATATTTTAGTTGGAGCCATTCTTACCGCTAAATAGTTGGTGTCTTGTTGCTTATTTACGTGAATAACATGCAGGTTTTATAGATATATTGTGCTAAGTTTGTGTCTAAAACCAAACTGTTTATTATAAAGTAAATCAAGCAATTCTAAAAAGAAGTAGAATCGTTTGTGTACTATTATCTCAAGTATTTTTGAGACAGCAGGCAGCAATGAGATTGGTCTATAATTCGAAAGGTTTTCTTAGGCCTTGACCTTGTATATTGGTATTACTCTTGCAATCTTTAGTGTATCTGGGAACACCCCAGTCAGTAAGTATGCACTGATAAGTATACTTAGAGGTGCAGCTTTTTCATTAATCAATTTTAGGAAATATATACTTAAATTATCATGGCCAGTGCTCTTTTGGGGCTTTAGAAGTTTCAGAACTTCGTAGATTTCAATGGGGTCTGTGAGTATCATAAAAAAACTGTGTGGCTTTCTTTAGCAACTGTTATGTAGATGGAAACTGGGTTTATTTGCGGCTTTGGGTATTTCATTTGCATATTTTGGTCCTATATTGGTAAAGTAACTGCAAAAGTTAGCAGGTATTTCTTTGCAATTTGTTGTTTTTTCCCCATTTATTGTGAATGCTTGAGGTATACTTGTTTTGTCATTAGTCTTATCTATTATGTTATTTATTGTTTTCCGTGTATTTTTTATATCATTTCTAAATTTATTAAACGTTTGAAAATAATGATTTTCCTTAGCTGTATGTTTGAGTTTATTGTAAATATTTCCGTATCTTGTATAGTTTTCGTACGTTTCATCAGTACGCATATTTCGTATGCATTTGTGAAATAATTTCGTGCATGTTCGTGATGATGTTAATAGGCGCCGGGTCATCCACGGGTCCCTTTTGATACATTTATATGGAATTTTAACCTGTTTCAATGGTGCATATAAGTCAGTTATTGTTAAATTGTAATTTATCTGTAAAATCCTTGAATGATTCATTAACATCCACATAATTTAGATGTCCCCAGTTCGCCTGTTCAATAGCAGAAGAGATACGCTGAACGGTTTCGTGTGTAAATTGTGCAAATGTAAGTGATTGTCAAGATTTTAATTTAGTTCCTTTGTGTGAAATTGAGCAAAACACTGGAAGTGGTCAGAAATATTTGTACTTATTATACCAGAATATACTCTGGTATTTATTTTAGATTTCACAAGAATATTGTCGATTAAGGTTGCATTGCTATGTGTGATTCGTGTAGGCTTGGATATAGTTGGTACAAATGAATTTGTGAATACTGAATATGATAAATTGTTATCGGAAAATGCGTATCAGTTTTGAGAAAATCTAAATTCAAATCACTGCTAATAGTACAATTTTGGCTATTGGAGAGCTTGGATTGAACCGTATCATATCGCTCAAATGATAAAGCGGAGTTACTGTTTAGAATGTGATATATTTCACCCATAATGGTTTTTATCACGGTATTAACCGTTTCAATAAAAATAGATTCAAATTTACCTGTATGGTGTATTTTAAGTAACCTGGCAATTAAAACAGATGTGTATTTCTATCATGCAGAAATGTTTCACATAAAAGAATAACCTCAAGTTCAATAAACTGGTTTTTCAATTATGATAACAATAACTTAAGCTCATCAAATTTCGCTGAAAATGACTGTATATTTAAATGCAATGCAAAGAAATGATGTTTCTGTTCCATTAAGTCTTTAGCTATTCTATGATCATGAAAATCATGTTATAAGCGGTTGCTAGTTAAGCATAGTAATGGGTTATCTGTCCCATCTAATTCACTCGAATAACTATTCAGGTGATATTTCAGATCAAAGTCCTCTTGATCTATATTATTTATAGTTGTATTGGGTCCTGCCGTGATAAGATAAAGATATTTGTACTGGATCCCATCCCGATCCACCAACCCACAGGGAGAGTCGTGATGACTAGAGACAAGTTATAATGGTCAATTAAAAATGAGACATCATATGCAGGCAGACATACACCGAGCATATATATATATATATATATATATATAGAAAATAAATAATAATATGTGTAAATGTGGGAGAATAAGGCAGATAGCATTTTGGCTATGAATAACGAATGTATTCAAATATATTTACACGTATAGTATTATCCAAGGAGCCATGATATATTTACAGTGAATCATATACCATGAATACAAATCATTGGTTGGACCAATTGTATTTGATAAAATTAACTTCATTAATTAATATATAGGGTTAACAATTATTTACATTGGCTAATCCTTATATCAATATTATGATATATATATATATATATATTGTATTCCTGGCCGTAGTAGGTAAGTTTCTACGATTTACAGGTGAGCCTATTACTTGTATTACTTATGTTAACGTAGTACCTTTAATGAACTTACTCTTTGGCTCAGAGTATATACGCACAGACGCATAGGGATTGGGATATCGTTCAGGCCACAAATTACAATTTTCCGACTTGTAGTTTTCCTACATTTAAGTATTTAGGCGTAAAAATATGTCGGTGCAGCGTTGACCCGGTGTTGATGTCCACTGCAGTTAATCCAGGAGTATTTACGCAATCATTAGAAACAATAGTGTGCCATTTTGTTTAATTTACACTCACAATCACCAAAAAAATCACACCAATTGGGCAGACGACCTAAGGGAATAAAGATCAAAGGGGCAAAAGAGGGTGGTGGTTCTACTGACCGGATCCCAGATATAATACGAGATTGAATTGGCATGATGATGATGTACATCATCCCTTTGTTTTTGTTAATATTTATTTCGCAATCAATGGTACAGTAATTTTGGTGGAAATAACAATTAGTGAATGTATATAGGTACAATTATATCTAATTACAACATATATTATTCAAAGTATCATTAATTTCAACCATACTTAATTCAGAGGTTAGGAGAATGAACCTAACCTATGCTTAATTTGTTCTATGTCGTGTCGCTAGCAGTATATATCCGTCTGATGCAATGCACTCTGTAAGTCCTGTGTGTCCAATGGCCTTATGGGTAACTGATCTGGTGCCATCGAGATGCGAAGAGCGCAAATATCTATCTACATGTATAAGGTATATGGCCTTAATCAGTGGCTTCTTTTAAATCTATAATCATTACTTCTTTTGTAACTGTTCTCTTTATTCATTGTCTGTCATCAACAATTACGACGATCCCTTCATTAGAAAGATTACTGGGAACAGATCCAGAGTTTCATAACACGAGGGAAGATTCTCAGTTCCAGTGAGTGTGTCCTTAATTATAATTAATATTTGTACAATGAAACATTAGTCATATTGCATCTAAATATTGTATTAAAATTATCTTGAAAAGATATTTACTAATTTATGTATTATTATTATTATTTTGAATTAATCATATACCTATTTATTTATCTTTATAATTTTTATGAACCATATCCAATGAAAAATACAACACAACAAAACAAGTTTGATCAAAAAATCAATTGTAGAAATCAAACTTTTTAATGTTATGTAGAAAAGACCAAGGGACAAAAAAAGACCAGGTGAGCAATTAATCAGGTGATCAATTACATTGTTACTAATTCACCTTTTTTAAACTTCTGTCTCGCCCTACAACATTTACAGAGTTTCTTCTAAATCTCATTTCCGAACCAAACCGACATGTTTAAAATAGTATCAGTGGAAACGTGATTGTTTCAGTCAAGAACATCGTTATGGAAATCTATTAAGCAGATATGTTTGGTTAGCTTTTTAATAGGTGCATGAAAATTGTGTGCACACACACACACAGACACACACACAGACACACTTCTATTCCTCAAGGTTAACATATGTATCCACTTTAATGGGAGAAATATTTCTGGGCAACAGGTAACGAAACTGATTTAACAGCATAACTGATGACGATGGTACAGCAGTGACAATAATTAACCATATTCTGACACACACATGCACGCACACACAGAAGCACACCAAAACCTGGCACAATATACAAATTTATGGCACATATACGTCGACATTTGCAAAATTGTTAGTAAAATAATCAGACTTAATAAATAAACCAAAACGATGTGGAAATTAAACTGTCACTGACCAAAACTGCAAAAGATTCTTCATTCAGATTTTTATAATTAATTTTGCACCTTTCGTCCGCTCTACTGCAACAGTACTCTCAGTATTCAAAACACGCATCTTTTGATTACTTTAGGTACGTAATCCGGTTTTAGTTCAGTATGATGGGACTATTTTTAGTGTTCATACCGATTCTGACATCCTTACTAACATCATTCTTGGAAACCTCTACTGGAACCAGTCAAGATACATCACCAACATTTGATATTAAGGTTAAAATCCAGACAACTAAATTTATCCTAGTTGTCATTTTCTGTGCTTACACGTTTGCCAGACTCCATGCTATGACTATCCTTTCACTTAATCACAGCATGTCAAAGCCAGCAAGTTCTGCAGCCAGTGTCAGTTTTTAATTAGAATAAAGCGGAGCAAACCTTTTAGGTTTTCCTTCTATTGGTTCAACTGCATTATATTCAAGTTCAACTGCACTAAATCTTAACAATGCCAGTCTGCCAGTAATTATCATGTTCACAAACCCTGTTCATAAACAATTTCATGGCAACCACTATTCATCAACATGCTATTGTCATTAATAATTTTCATGAACACTTTCATCAACAAACTGTTCGTGAACTTCGTGATGCAACTTCTTCCAATACAGCACTCATGAACACTCTAAATTATAACGAAGGACACTGTTCAGTAAACTTCTTATGTTATTTAAACAATGCTTGTTGTTCAATAACATAATCAAGTTATCAATAATCATGGAATTATTGCCCAGGTCATAAATCAAATATATTATAGACATATATTCTACAATACAGATTCAATTGATGGCACATTGGGGAATTAGACAACTGAAAAAATGCAGCAAAGAAAGATACAATAAGCAAATTTTGAACAACGTATTAACACACCAGTGACTCATTTACTAACAGCTTTATTAAATAGTTTTAAACTCAGGAATTTCAATTGTGATAATAATTATAATTGCTCACTAAACCCATAAACAAAAGCTTGGATACAATGAATAGCATAAATCTTCTTTTTTTTAAACAATCTAAAATTGTGATTTTTTTAAACAACAATTATAACCCCTGCTGATGTAAAACAGACATTGTGCGCTCATACTGAATTGACTTAATTCCTAGTTCTTTTTTCGCTTTCTTTCACTATCTGCATTAGACTTTTGCTGTTCATAAATTCTTGCAAGTTCTTCATATGTTTCTGGTAACACAGGACAGTATTGGCTGTACTCCATGGTAAACTCGCCTTTGCCTTGTGTTGACGAACGTAGATCAGTGGCATAACCAAACATTTCATTCAGCGGAACCTGAATAGTGAGATATAAAGAAAACAGCTGCTAGTCATTATTTTAGTATACAGTCCTGACATGCAGAGTTGGAGCTAAGGTGTAAATCGGGGATATTAATGCATTTATTTATCAAAGATGTATCCAGTCACTGCCAGTCAGTAGCAAACTTTTGACAGAGCAACACCATATGGTGGCAAATTTAAACCTGGAAAGTATGTTGGTAAAAACTTTTTTTGTCTAAGACGAGACAAATTTAAGCTGTGAAACAGTGGACTCTTGCAAAAACGGATAGTAATGATTTTTAATCTCAGAAATGCTATCATAACGTTGCTGAATCACAATGTACCTATATTTTCAGTGTGTTAGCAGCCGTCTAGACGCTAGTCACCTAGATCCTAGTCTAGATCTAGATGCAATCGGACATTAATCACTATTTTGATTTAAGCTCATGCAGTCATGGAGTGAAAATAGAAGTGAAACAAGTTGATGATAATTATACATGGCTTTATAATGAAAATCATATTTATATGATTTTTTTAATTATGGATAAACGTGGTTTGACTCAGTAGCACATTCCAGGAAGGCAGCGCCGGTAAAAAGACAACTCGTACCCAAGACATCCTGTACCAAAGAGCGTCGTATCTCATTCATTTGGCGACACAGACATTAGGGTGCCCCCATATATATATTTTGTATGGGCATATTTATATTAATAACGGGATAATTACTGATTCATTAATTTATTTTCAATAGAGTTATAGTTACTAACTGACCTCATTTACCAGTAATTTACAATTACATTGTCTTGGTTATTGCCGCATTAGTGACCAAAACGTACCATCAAAGGCTCAGTAGTTACTGACTTTATATATACGGTTCATTGAATGTTTAATTACACCGTTAATTTAAGTTTGAGGTCCTACGTACGCATAGTATAGAAAACACATTGGTATGAATAACGAATTATGAAAACTAAATTATTTTCTGTGTTCAAAACGTCACCTGAGCTGGAAATACTTCAGGGAAAAGTTCAGATTTTTAGGTCGGCTTACTGGATGGTAACACCATAAATCATGATATTTTACGCCTAAAAACTATCCTCGGCTTAATGGCCAGGGCCTACGGTACTTAAAAATGACAAAGGAACGTAAGATTTTTTAACACTAAAGAGTACACTATGATTAACTAATATAAATATACCACATACTGAACTGATACTGAAATAGCAAGGAGCTGAAACAACTCAGTCATAACAGAAATGTCTTCATTTTTTATTGATGATTATTTACCATAGGATATTTACCACAGGAGTAACTAGTGACTGAGAGCTGACTAATATGACCAAGAACTGGGTCAACACAATTATACATGATGAGACTCACCTCACAAGTGATGGTGAAGAAGTTCTCGGTGCTGTCCTGTCCCGTGATGATAGCGTGACGTTTGTTCAGACCAGCCAGCACCGCCCCCTGGTACTCTATTGGGGAAGTGACCTCCACCAACATAACTGGCTCAATAACCTGCCACTCGCCTATCTCAAACACTGCAGTATCATATCGTGCAGGGAAAGAAGGATAAACGAAATAATCTATTAAATACAGTCATAACGGACAACATTAAGGATTCACTTAAATTGGGATTTAATATAAACATAGTCAGGGAAATGTCACACAAATATAGACTAAATTTATAAACTGATACAGCAATAATATACAAATGATATATAATCTCCACTCTACCTTGTTTAACCGCTCCTTCGGCAGCCAATTGGAATGAATAGTCACTAGAATCTACAGCATGATGAGCACCTGAATAATGATACATGGACACCAGATATGAAAAGGAACAGTTTATCACCACACACACAGACATACATACACCATCAGTCAAAATGAGCTGGTCTTGGGAGTTGACATACTGCACATTTAATTAGTGCACCTCTATCTTATGCCACCCCAATAAAGTGCCCACCACATTTACTGCCACAATCTTCCTTAGAATATTTGGTTGGCACATTAAAAGTGTGCTGACCCAAATAAATGTGCACTCTATGCTATTCAAGGTTACAATAACCTGGCCTCTGATGATGTAGGAGCTCATTTGTAAGACAACTTCATGTATCAGTCAAATTGGATTTATGTTCACTTCAAAGGATGTTGAGTCAAATTTTTGTGTTACTTGAGTAGCTAACCTTCATTTAACATGGAAAAATATCCCCCCAAAAATCTCATTTTCATTCTGTTTAATACACAAGTATAAATATTCTTTACTAATTATATCATTCTGAATTAAAATTATTAACGAAGTTATGCTAATTTGACCACTGATATGGTTTGGTGACAAAACACTAACAATTATATTAGTATATATTAAATTTACCATATCTCCATGACCCACAGCTAAAATATGTTTTGTTAATGTTCCCGCAGTCTCCTTAGTAAACATGCTTAAAGGGATAGTACACCCTCAAATTTTTTTTAAAAATATGTAATGCTTAGAACAGTACCTAAATATTCCACAATAATAATCACAAAATATACCTGATATCATAGATATAAGGAAATAATCCAAATTACTGGAGGGCCGCCATTACGACTGCACCAGAAGCCAGATTCGAAGGCGGGAAGGGGCAAACTGAATATTTAATAACTGATATTTAATACAGATTAGCTGAAAATTTCAGGTAATATACACATTACCTGATTATACAGATTAACTGTAACAGACACACACACACACACACACATATATATATCAGAGCCCAGAATCAAGCTGGTTTTTAACATTCTAAATCAAATAACTTACCATCTTCCAAGATGAAGCGGACACCAGTTACTTTATGACCAATCAAAGAACCTTTCTCACAAGCTATCCTGAAACCCTATGAGAAATATGGTGAAGACAGACGATGAAACAAATATTTCAATCATTATCATTATTATTATTGGTCATTGTGGTAAAGTAGTACACAATTTGAATGATGTCACCCAGAAATCAAGTTGCTAACTGATGCACTGGCATACATACACATTTTCAAATTTGCCATTTCAGGCAATACAGATTAATATGAATAACACTATGCAATTTGATTTATTAAGTTTTTTTTATTGGAATTTGATAATTATATGATACAAGATTTAGAAGAGTGGATCATTTGTATTGAAAATGATGCCAAAACATGTAGAAATAAAGCACATTCACTGACAATGGTTTGATGGAAATATAGAACTTTTAACTTTATTTGTACTGCACAATATTTAAACTTCACAGTATTTTACGAAGTTCCCTTTTAATTAAAAGGTGAGAAACAAAATAATAAAATATAACAAAACTATATTGCTATTAAACAACCAATATAATGTGTTAAATGTTTTTCTCATTTCCAATGCTATTAATAAAATAAATAAAAGCTGTAAAAAATGTATTAATAAAATAAATAATAACTAATAATTATTAAATTTTCATTGATAAAATAGATAATAACTGTAATAATTATTAATATTTTATTAGGCCATTGTTTTTTCGACCACAGCTGAAACTCACGGCCAGTAAATAAAATTGAATTTTGTTCTTTTTATTATTATTTTCCCTTATATAAATCATATGGTTGGATCCAGAAGTTTACGACCTGGGGTCATAAGCTTCTGTATTTAACAATTCACACCAATCGCTACATGGAACAATTGGTTTTGTCGCAGATCGCACATGTGAAATCATGCTCTTACGTTTAAATGTGTTCCATTTTTGTCGGATTCGCATAACCGAGATATGGAATATTGGCTGCAAGTTTATTAAAATATGCAGATCAATTTGGGACAGTGCTAGCATCAACCAATCAACGACTGCGTAACAATCCGTTGAAAGATGGCGACCCATGCCAGTGCTGACCACTATCAACATGTCTATTGTTTACTTTTTACTGATGATTAATGACAAAAAGAAAATAATAAAGGCCAAAAAAGCAAAACTAGTGGAGAGATTGTCAAATCACAACTAACGGAAGGATATGTTACACAAAACGTTGTCATGGGTTTTTTTTCAATTGACCCTATGTTTTCAGTGAATTGTTTTTTATTGTCCCGACCAACCCTAATTATCAGGAGGCAAATTTTCCATAAAACAAGTATTAAAAAAACAATGGTCTTAATAAAATAAATAACCATAATAATAAAAAGTGTTTTGATCAAACACATTTTTTAAATGCTGATCTTTGAATGCAGATGTACATTTATCATATTTGGGTTTAATTCCAATATAATATAGAGATGAAAGCAAGTTAGCTTCAGAACACTGGACGATGACGAGAATTGACGTTTTACAGCCACTTTTGTGCACATGGTAGGCTAAATGGGCCGAACGACTTCCAACAGTAATGATGAGAACTCAAAGATGAAACAACCTTCAGATATGCCAACACCGAGATTCAAACTCAGGTGATAGTGATATGTGGTCCAATGCGCTAATAATAAATCTGTGTCTACCTACCTTTTCTATGGCTGGTACAAACTGTTTTGGTATGTTAGTTCCTGTTGTAGCATCTTCAAACTCATTAACTGTAAATTTCTCCGGTGGCAGGGGCTACATGAATGGACATTTATGAAAATTTATCACATGCAAAAAAAATTAAAACATAATTTTGTGACACCGGTATGATAGATTTACATTTATTTTAAATTATGGGGCAGTTCATTATGTTCACTAACCAGTATACCAGTGATATAATAAAATAACTAATAACGTTATCATTCATTAGTCACCTATTAAATCAGAGAGAGAGAGAGATGCACCAATTTATTCTGAAATAGATAATAACTCATCTATAGACGTACTTCAAGAACACCAATAACGCGACCATATTGTCCTTGTCCTCCAGACTGCTTCTTGTGCAGATGATTAAATCTGTCATGAAATAAAGTGGCATCAGTATCAAATTTAAGAAACATAGGGAACATTTCAGATAAAGGGGGGGGTGAAAGAATTGCCCAAATCACTTATATTCTGATCAAACGTTGGAAACATTTAGCAAATGTCTACTACCTGAATTTCTTTTCAGACACGAAATGAAATAATTTTCAGTTAATTTGATGGAACTATTTACATGGAATAATTTATTCATCAATATATCTTTATGTGCATAATAATGATGAATACAAAAATTAATATGCTCTGCTGTCACGTGCTATAAATATGAGAGAGAAAAACTTTTATAAATCTCTTTCTGTAAATGAAAGTACTCATGACAGAGATGGGAGCTCATGGCGGCGAATGTCCAACCAATGTACAAACTAGTGTTCATTCGTCTCGTACTAAATCTATTCTGACCAAGTCAGTGATTGCTGATGTCAAGTTGGTAACCAGAAACTTTGTGAGACTCTGTGCTGAATACTGACCACAATCACAGTATTATTTTCTGGTCATCAGGTTTGGAAACAACAAAGTTACCGAGTATGCCCGGGAACATAAAAGGAACTTCCATCACGTACAAATAAGTTTATTTATCAAACATTTCAGCCAACTCTTATCAATGAATGTCAAGAATGAAAGCATAAAGTGGAATTCCCAGAAGATTGTGCCAGATCAGTTAACGGATTTGAAATCCAACAGAAGGCAATATAAATAATGGCTAGGAACAACCACAGTCACCTTGATACTTACTCACAACGCTTAACTATTGTCTCTCTGAAGGCAACCTTCGGCCGACCTAGTATACACTTGGCACTGTACTCTCTCTCTAATCTCTAAAATAAACAGTAAAGTATTATCAAGCCATACACATAATCTATCATCAGAAAAAAAGACAAGTTTCAAACTGTTTAGGAAGGTGCAGTTAGCATGTCAAATAAATTAGATGAGTGAGTGGTTTGTGTTAACTTTCGGGTTGGTCATTCCTGGGACAAGTGGCTGAGTGGGTAAATCCATAGGGAAAGATCCCACAAATACAGCTCAGTTGAGTTGTTGGGCCTTGGTACTGGTCACGCCTAGGACATATCCCTATGGAGATATATCCACAAACATATGTATAAGTCAGATGTGAACCCACAACTTGGAGGTTTACAGCGCAAAGCTCTAACCATTTCACCATTGGAATTCCCTCCCCAGATACAAGTAATTTGATTATATTTTAACGTTAATGTAGAAATCTGCAGCACAGTAATCTAATCATGGCTCTCTCAGACAATCCTCCAAAAAACTAGATCCAAACTTATAAAACAATACTAAATCTAAACAATATTTTAAATGCAAAAGTACAATCTGCTTTTGACTATTTTATGAACCTCGGAGGTCACAGAGGTCCTTTTAAATGAATTACACGAATCAAATAAAGTCCATTTTAGAGATATAACCTCACGCCAGTAAAAGAAATGTTCAATTTGGGCTTCTTGAAATGTGACATTTCAAAACATTTTATCTTTTCAATTATTTCAACTATGGTGGTTCTTTTTATTGAATTGTAAGAAATAAAAAACAATTACTGATGTGGACCCCAGGCATAGTATACACCGATGCTGTGAACTTGTCTCAAAAGTCACTTAGATTAAAAACTACCTAACAGTTTGATTTGAATTTATTTAAATGGTTACGGTTTCGGTCTTTACACTGAAAATTTGTTATCATGTTTTGCTAACATGTTATACTTTTACCGTTGATAATATTATCCAACATTCCACTTAATAAATACACTGAGGAATATGAGATCTGGAAATTGGCAGAATGAAGAATGGACAAATGGATAGGTATTTTGTAATATATCAAGAAAACAACTAATTTGATTAACGGATAGGTTAAGATCCGGCTGTTCTCCGTTCTATTATTGTATTATTATATCATAGGATAAGAATTATAGGTTACCAAACAAAACAGTGCAATGAACAATATGGCTAATAAGGTGAATCATATGTTACACAGGAACATTTACTTTTACCGTTTCACCAACGACCTCTCCATAATAAAATAATAATAATATGTGACATTTATATTGCGCTCTATTCAGCTATATAGCTGCTCTAGTGCACTTTACAGTATTATTATTCCCCACTCAAACGTGTTCCAATCCAGCACATATCTCAACTCCCAAGGGAGCATATAATGCATGCTGCCAGTATAGGTGCAAAGCCTCGAACACACGACCCTTTGGCTATGAGTCCTATGCTCTAACTAATTGCCTGTTACTGACTTGTACAATCCAATATCAACTTTATCTGTCCTAGGCCTTACCAGTTCATGATATAGAATCCAAATTAATTCATCACATTTAACCAGATACCCGTTTATGACTGAGTCTACCAATCAACTCAATTAGTGAATAGTTGGTAATCTGAACTATTAATCAAAAACCACATTCCCTGTCATGTTTCCAGTTTGTAGTATCAAATAGGCTATTCCTTTTCCACAGAATAATTAAATTTGTTGCATTGGTTTTATATCATAAAAATATATTTAAATAGCCATATGAACCTGAATTGATAAAAAACCTACTGACCTGGGCATAGATATCCAGATGTAGCTCTCCCATGCCAGACACAATACTCTCCTTGCTCTCTGGATCATACTGTATCCGGAATGTGGGATCCTCTCGCGTGAAGCGCTGGATCCCCTTTGAGAAGTTGTCCAGACTTTTGTTGTCAACAGGTTTGATGGACATTGAGATTACAGGCTCCGGTATATAGATAGACTCCTGCAATGCAAAGTTTTTAATATAAAAGTTTGATGATACAAATTTATTTTGTGGAGAATTTCACAGAAAGAACATGCAGGACTTCCACAATGATATGGCGAGTGCTTTTTATTTGTTTATCGTTAATAATTGAGTAATATTTTGGAAACTCGAATTGAATGCAAAGTGCTATAGAAAACAGGTACAGTCATGAAGAGAGTATTGGTATGTCGATAAATAAACCTTTCTGTGATATAGCCAAGAATGCATCATGAAACCTTAATTAGGGACCACCTCTTCTTTAGCCAGCTGAAACCAGTCTATTCCTTCTGTCTAATAATAAAAAACTTCTATAGTGCCAATATCCTCGAAAAGAATCGAGCTCAGTGGCACATCTAGTATAAGGGGTTAGCCGATTTCAGTCAAGGTACGATGCAAAATTCATCAACAAATGAACGGATTGAGGGGAAATGTGCAGTCTACCTAATAAACTAAAGATAACACACAATCATGGCCAATCTTAATGTGTGGTTGGCCACTCACTTCTATCACTGGGGTTCATATTCCAGCTGGCTTATGTGTGAAGGGTGTTTCAACACACTGCCTTTAGAAATAGATTAACCATTTAACCTACCACAATGTGCATGTGTGGGCCATATAATACCATTAAACAAAAAGTAGCCAAGAATCACTCTGCCCAAAGCCATGCGGGAGGTCGGAGGTTCGAATCCCGGCTGTGGCACTATAGTAGGAGGAGTTTTCCAGCCAACCAGCCAACTGGCAAAGTTTACACCACTGAATATGTCATATATACTGAAACTTCTAAATTTATTTAGAACTGTGGTGAAGCAGTAAATTGCAGACAATATACATCTCCCTCATTTGAGGTAGCTAAGCCGCATAAAATAACTGCCATTTCGGCCATTATTATAATAATATCAACTTTCGATATTATCATCATTCAACAAATTTCACATTTTAAACAATTAATCGTGAAATAGAAATGCGATAATTACCATTGATATGTTCGTATTGCCCTTGCTAACAAATGTGTCACCACTAGCACAGTCTACACCAAATAGTGCACATATATCACCAGCATAGGTATCTTGGATCTCCTGAAAATAAAAAATAAAATTAGAAAACGTGAAATAAATAATAATCGACCAACATAATGGGAAACTGTTACTACATGGCTTTAAGTATGAAAAGAGCGCTTTACAAGTTTGGTTTTATAATATAATAATGATCAAATAATAATTCAAGTATGCATCACATTTCAGTCTCTCGCTCACACACACACACACACACACACACACACAAATGAAAATAAATTTAGATTATAGCTATGGGTGTTACTTGTTAGCAAAATATCCCACCACTTCCACCTCCTGGCCCAATCACATAATCCGCATCTTACTCATCATCTAGGTACACATTTACCACTTTAATGCCGACTGATCATAATTCAGTTAACAATATAGGTAATATTTCCCTTTAAACATTACCATACCACATGCTAAAATAAGGGTGTCAAAGGTACACCCTTTGGCTTTCATCTTCACCTACTTCCATTCACAGTTCACCTACTACAAAGGCCTATGGACACACCATGTCTGATTGGAACCATAACAGAACCAAGGTGTCACACAAAGATGAAGACTGATGTTTTACGGCCACTTTTGTGCACATGGTAGGCTAAATGGGCCGAGCGACCTCCAAATGCAATGAAGCGATGTCAAAGATAAAACACCCTTCAGATATGCCCACACCAAGATTTGAACTCAAGTGGTAGTGATCTGTGGTCCAACGCACCACCAACTAGACCACGGAGGTGCTCCTATCATATAAAAATAACCATACAAAAATAACCAAATAAGAACATACCTCCATATTTTGTGCATGCATCCTGGCAAGTCTGGAAATTTTCACCCGTTTCCCCGTCCTCGTGTTGTAGATCATATCTCCACGGCTCAGTTTTCCCTGATAGACACGGATGTAGGTCAGCTGACCAAACCTTCCTGCTTCCAGTTTAAAGGCAAGGCCAACGAAGGACTTATCTCCGGTACGACTTGAATCTAGCAGAACCTTTTTACCCTTTTCTTCCCTGCAAGATAATAATAGTAATAATGTATATTTAATAAAGGGCCCTTACTAGCAGGGGCCAACCAAAGGCACTGTACAAATAATATATAATATAACAATACCGCTAATAATGTCTGTAAAAAACTCTAAAGTGATTTTAAATATAATTATTTATTTGTGAAAGTGACCTTGAACAGGTGTGTTTTTAGAATGGACTTAAAATTTTCAAGAGATGATGCATTTCTAATATCCACCACCAAACTGGGGGCTGCAAGACTAAACACACAATTACTATATAACTTAAGCCGAGATACAGACACCTGCAACAGTATCTGACGGGTATTCAGGTGCCGTAACATTAATAGATTTATAAGTTATTAATAAAATCTTGGAAAGGATACGCTGCCTCACATGAGACATTTTATACCATGTCAGAATGTCTGCATCAGCAGCCCAGTAATGACAAAAATGTATCAGTGTATCAGGCTAAATGAGTCGAAATGTAAAACAAATTACATTTAATGACTTTATTTATCACACGTATACCATTATGAAAGCACTATTTCACATCTGTATTTGATTCACTGTAGTAACCTAAGGGTATTACAGAATATATAAGAATGAATGAATGTAAAACCCTGTTTGACAAAAAATTAAATTACTCCTATATCATACATGTTAATTTTCAAAAATGCCAAAACAGTAGATTTATATATAAATGGGGTTTTTATACGTAAATTGGAATATTATAATACTTACTATGGTAACATAACAATACAATCAAGTTTTATTATTACCAACCAATACCTGCCACCAGATGAAGCACAAAATGTCGATGTTCCATGTATAACATACAATATCAAATTATTGCACTTTATAAAAACTATTGTACTGAAGGAAAAAAACATATGATAATAAAGTATATGTCAGTGCAGATCTAGCAAAAATAGCATAAAAAACCTGTTAAATACACAATCTCAAATTATTACACGGTTTGGATAATTTTTGTTGACCCAAAAAAACACACGTGACAATACTCAGGCAAAAATAAAAGAAATTATTCCACACCAAGTTTGAGAGTTAGAAACTTAGGTATTTTTTTGTTCGGGTTGCGTAAAAACCAGGAGATTTCCCAGTGAAACAGGGAGACTTAACATGTCTGCCTATATTAATTATAAGCTGGTAACATTTCTAATTCAGAACCTCTTGGTGTTAAGTAATCTGATAAACAATGTCATAGCATTAGTCAGTGTCTTTTATAAAAGCCAAATTAGTGAGAGAAAAAAATGCTCTTCATTATTTGCAAGAAGTCATATTTGTTTTATTGTTGTTTATCTAATGTTGGGGTGTTTTTGTGACAGATGTGAACTGACTTATAAAAAAAGAAAGCTATCACGTTATGATATCATCAACAGGGGCAAGAAAATGATTTTACACCAATCTTCATTGGTATGTGTGCATTATTTTGCATCTCACAATCAGCTTCTTCACCCAGGCAGTGATGGTGAATGCTCTTTGAATCATTTCTTACCCTACAAGACATACGCACACAAAAAGTACATTAAGGTCTCCGAGGATGACTGCTCCCAATCTTTCACTAATCCCATGATATTAAGCTAAACACTTACTCTGATTCATTTAAGGCATAGTTTTCCACTTCATTTGGCTTTGGCAGGTAGTCTAAAACAGCGTCTAACAGTGGCTGTACCCCTTTATTCTTTAATGCTGAACCAACTAACATTGGTGTGAATAATCGCTTCAAAGTAGCTCTTCTAATGGCTGCCTGGATACAGAAAACACTAAATATATTACATACATTGTTAGCTTCAAGATTATTATTTTAGAGAATCAATAACTATCCAATGCAAACACCATATCCATTTGTTTACATCAATCACTGCCCACAAAAGATGTGATGCTACATCCTTAATTATTTCCTGTTTTCGCATCAGAGTTGGGTTTTTTTTTACTGTAAAAAAACTATTTTTTACATTGTTAATAAAGTAACAAAATGTAAAACATGTCATTCATTATAACTATAAGCCGACTAGTCTTGGTGGATGCCACTGAATACATTTATGCGATAGTTTCTTTCACATACATCAATTTTTATTAACACACTATTCAATATTTGACACATGAATTTGTACCTGAATACTAGGAACATAGCAAAATAATTACATTTATTGTTCTTCTCCACACAAAGTAAATATTCTACATCTGAACAGCTAATAGTCTAATTCAACACTGCCTCCGAGAATCCTATAGAAGAATACCAGCTTAAAAGCTTTGCTGTAGCTGACAGAATGATGGACTTCAGTGTGAATATTTCCAAAGTTGAAAATATTCGCTCATTTGATGCTGATGAAACTGAATATGTTAAACATTTTGTGTAGTGGACTTGCATTCTGGTAACATTGTTACCTTGCTGAGGACAACACTTTTTACACTTTGCATGTTTTTTATTTCCAACAGTAACATATAAAAAATGTTCCAATATGGAATTATGTGGCCTTCCACCTTTATACACGACTAAAGGCTGAATATCAAATATTAATCACAGTATTATTTCCAACTTTTCTCTAATATAAGCCAACAGGCAGGTTTGTATCAATGTGATCATGAGAAATTGTAACACTGCTTCATATTGTTTCGTTTTTCGGGGAGAATCCCTAGACTGTCACTTATTCGGCACAGCCTCTATGTTCAAGTGGTTGAGAAACCTCCTCCCCCACCACTCACAGGGGAGCAGTATGGAAAGATGGAGCCAAAATACCCTGAGTGTGGTCACTGCCAGAGTGTTTTACGTCCTCAGGGGGTTTTTAATGTCCCCCTTTTAACATGCTTCTAAATAAACTCAGGATGCCTTTATGTACTCAGGCAAAATGAAGTCACATCTTAACACTATGATATGTCACTTGAGAAATGAAGTCACATCTTAACAACATCACAATATATGCATGTGTCAACATTGGATAGTGGGCTATTCTGGGACAAGTAGATTATCTACAGTATATACAAGTAATAATTACCCACATGTCAGATATAGTTAAGTAGTTAGTGAGGGTCAACTAAACTGGATATTGGGTTATCATAACGAGGATTAATCTGTTAACTTAATTGCTGTTTATGTATTATAGTCGTGCTGTAGTAGATGTTGTTATATTGTTATCACTTTACTACTTTATAGCTGCATTTTGTTTAAACTGAGTTATTTAAAAGTTAATGTAAATAACTTTCAAAAAAACCTGTTTTTACATGACGTTAATAACCATTAATTAACGGTGTTAATAACGTCTGTGTAAAAAACCTGCCAAGCCTGCTTCACATGTAATAATATTACCTACTTATTCTCTCTCAAAGATCTGCCAGACCGTGAATGACCAACTTGTTCAGTTTAAGAGCCAGGTGTAGTTTATAAGCTAACTTATAGAAATACTTCCATTACCTTCATTACTGATCTTTAGTTGACAATAATCATATGTCTTGTATGTATAATAATGTCAACAATATCTAGTCAGGATGATTTAACTAGACCAAAAAAAATGATGTAAACATCAAATACCTTCCATATCATTACAGTAGTAGCAGAACCCATTAGAAATTCTAGTAACAGTAATGGACATATTCGAATAAATTAACAACAGTAACACATATCTATCGGACACTCCCCCAAACGACAGTGCATCAGGTATTTCACTAACGAAAACAAATCTCATCCAATAGGTATCTCAATAAACAATAATACAAACCTTGATATCATCTTCGTTTGGTGTCTTCTCCTCTAAGAACATCTCTCCCAATGTCTCATCGGCGTTAGCAACGCATTCTGAAGAAATGAAATGGCTCATTAGTCTGTTAATCCGTTGTACATATACATATGCGCAGTCCAATATATACACCTCATATCACAAAATAACATACCTATTAATTCTTGTCTGCGATCTTCAGACTCAGCCCTTAGATCCTGTGGTATTTCATCCTCACGTATCGTCAAACTGAAAAGAAACAAAAATAAATTAATATAATCCACAAATGTCCCTCTGTTAGATAACACACTGTTTACAGAAATGGTCAATTTATCATTTGAAAATGGTGGGACTAATCAAGAAAGTAATATCTAAGTCTTCAACATCTCAATTCAGAATATAATTCTCTTTATGTTTATCAAATGGCATAATCTGTGGTCACTCGATGTGAAATTGAATAAGCTGTCTCATAAAAACTGAGCAGTATTCGCAGAGCTTCTTGGCAAAAACAAACCATGGTGGTAGCCAACTTATTTTAAAGTAAAATCAAGAATAAGCAGATATTCTTAAAGTGACTGTCCGCCCTCAAAATTATTTTTAAATCTGTAATGCTTGGAACAGTAACCAAAAATTCCACAATAATAATAAAGAAATATATCCAATATCAGCGATATAAGGAAATAATCGAAATCACTGGAGGACCATTATTACAGCTGCAATGGAACTAGATTCGAAGGCGGGAAGGAGAAAACTGAAATGCTCTAACGTTACACGGGCGATCTCTTGACTGACGTGGATTATAGTTTCTCTTGAGAGTTAATATCTGACCCATTTTGAATCATCTTCCTCTTATAAGGTTCCTTCTGGCTCAAATAGATGTGGTTGTATATCATTCATGACGTGATTTTAACAAGATTATGCCATTTAGTTCTGGAATAATTCTTTGCTCACACTTGTTCACATGCTTTAGTATGGGCTCTACAGACTTCAGGTCAACCGGATACGCCCAAGTGACCTCAGCATTCAGGAGCTTCAGGTCTCTGTCTAGCTTCAAAATGGCCATTAAAAGTCAATTGATGAACACTTTGAACTGGATTATTTAATATGTGGGTGACAGGTTACACATTTTGACATTATTTATGATATTTGTCAGTATAGCTGTATTAGTCCTGAAAATCTGAAATGGAGGTGGACTATCCCTTTAAGCATGTAGGCTTTACAAACAGACCAAAATGACCAACTTTAAATTAATCCTATTTTATTTCTGATTTAATGAACTTCAAATATGAGATAGGAAGAATATAGGAGGGGCCAGGAAACGAAGTTCAGTGCAGAAATCTCTAGCAGTCAAATAATGCCATATATGTCAAAATGTATTTCATCTACCTGTTATCGAAACCGGTAGCAGTTTCTCTGAAATGCTGTGCTTTGCAGAGCAACTTGTCTAAATGTGCCATAAATTAAGGATAGCAAGAATAGTAATGATGATGATTGATGTTTTACGGCCACTTTTGTGCACAAGGCAGGCTAAATGGGCCGAGCGACCTCCAAAGGTAATGAGACGAAGTGAAAGACGAAACAACCTTCAGATATGCCCACGCCGGGATTCGAACACGGGTGGTAGTGATCTGTGGTCCAGCACGCTACCGCTAGACCACGGAGGTGCTCCTAAGAATAGTAATGAACCTTTATCATAAAATATAAATCCAGGCAGTATAACAGCTTACCCATATGGCTCCTCAAAATATAAAGCCTTCATGTGGATCAGATCGATGATGCCTTTGTTGTTGGCCTCTAGACCAATAGGAATCTGGAGAAATGCTGTATTATGGCCTAACTTCGACCTGTAATTCAATACAGAGATGACGTATTTAGTGAATATGATACTAGATAAGAAGATTGCTTTCATTGTTTAAAAGAATAATCACAAGTGTGTGTGTGTGTGCGGAAAGATAGTTAAGAAACCTTTGCAAGCATAATCCTTTCATGAGTGAATGATTTCACAGTGAACGCAATACAAAATCCCATTATTAAGTGCTCAAATGTTAATTTCTTTCACTTATTGATGCTCCATCAATACAAGACCTCGCTTGTTTAATTTCAGGGATAGTGTGTAAAACATGAAAACTAAAAGAGAACATTCCCTTTCAATCAATTGGGCTGCACTTAAAACCAGACAAATTACACCTCTACCTACAGATAGCATAACCTCAGTAGAGATCACACGCGGACACACACCTCATTTGTTTCAAAACATATACCTCATTTGTTTCAAAACACACATTTCATTTGTTTCAAAACACACACCTCGTTTGTTCCAAAACACACAGCTCATTTGTATCAGAACACATACCTCATTTGTTTCAGAACACGTGTGTGGTTGGCACCCATTCTGTCCAGTTTGTTGACGAAGGCTACACATGGTACATGGTAACGAGCCATCTGACGATTGACAGTAAAAGTCTGACTTTGAACACCACCGACGGCGCAGAGAACCAGAACGGCACCGTCCAAGACACGGAGAGCTCTCTCCACTTCCACAGTGAAATCTACGTGACCTGAATGGTAAATAATTGCATTTATTAATGTGGAATCTCGTAACAGCAAAATCTGGATAAATATTCATTGTTTTATAACCATTTTAGGGCACATGGTAGGTTAAAAGAACTGAAGGGTAACGAGGCAAATTGAAAAACAAGATGAACTTGACACAAAAGCACCAAAGGACAGTGAATTCATTCAATTTAGAAATCATGACAATTCATTTTGAGGCATTCTCTTATCAGCTAATTGGCTTAAGAAATAAAGCCTTGCGTTGCCTGAAGATTTTTAGCATCTGAAGTTTGTTCCACCAAGATATATTGCCATTTGGTGTAGCATTTTGCTAGCTAATGGCCAAGCATGAAATAGACCTATAATGAGTTTAGGTTTGAATTGTTTACAACAACTGAAGTTATATAGAAAATATAATATAATTGTGCTGCTGGTAATGTTCTGTAAAATACGATATGTCTGTCTGTGTGAAGATAACCACCGAGGTACATCTCTTCAATTATCACCCATAATAGTTTGGTTAGATCATCTATAAACTCTATGAAACAGTTTTATGTTTGGGTGATACTCATGTATAATATGACAAGCCTTTAGTATAACAGATTCTAGGACTTTTTCCTTGTTTTACACTCAATGATATATGATAGTAAACCTGCACTGTTAACCCAAAACTGTACAACAGAGTTGATGATGATTGATGTTTTAAGGCCACTTTTGTGCACAAGGTAGGCCAAATGGGCTGAGCGCTGTACAACAGAGTTGTTTTGTTTATTTAATTATTAAATCACTACAACAACAAAAATTTATGTTTTATTTGATTTTTATGATTATTGCATTTATTTTCATTAATTATTTTGTAAATATGCGAGTTATCAATTAACTTGCAGTACAAAAAAATTATTTTTAAAAATCACTTGTTACTTATCCTGGATAATTATATATATATATATATATATATATATAATTGAATTGCAATTAGGTTTCAACACAATATAATGTAGTCTGAACAAGTCGTACAGTTGAGTGACAATTCCCTGAACTCTATGATGGTTATCTCATGCTGAATACATACCAGAAGAAATGTTTGACTATTGTTTTTTTAAATCAATTGAAATCAAAATAATCTGATTTAAATAAAAAATCATTATTTCTTTACAACCCTGCTGTACAAGATGAGCTTTACCTGGTGTATCAATAATATTAATATTACAATCCTTCCAGACTGTGTATGTTGCAGCAGACTGTATAGTTATTCCACGTTGGCGCTCCAACTCCATGAAATCCATAGTGGCACCAACACCATCCTTGCCACGTACCTGAAAAAAATGAACAAGATTCAGTGAAACTCCTCATTAAGTGTAAAACATCCCACAAATACTGGTGTAAGTATAACTCAAACAATGGTCTGTATATTTGGAATACAGCACTCTAACCACTGCAACATCAAGGTACGGTGATGAAAATGACATATAATCACTTCAGTTACAACATTCCGTCACATAATCTATGTTCATCTCTAAACTGAGCATTAAAAAAGTTAACAATTAACCTAAACATTTGATAATTCACATACTGATTAATGCTACAATGACCTAAAAAGTTATACATACTCATCAAATCACATAATAATGGATAACCAATAGTTATCATTAAATTACAATAACGTCATCAATTAGGTGAGAGAAAAACACAATTTCTTGTGCAAGATAAATTTATTTAAAAAAATGATCATCTCACTAGACTTGGCACGTTACGTGATAAATCATATCCATCTTGCACAATAAACAATATTTAACCAGCTGAATAAATTGGTTCAAAATATTAGTGAGACAAAATTCAAATAGTTTAAAAATATTTAGTCAATTTTCAATGACTTTTCCATGACAATCTATGGCTCGTCTATTCCTGTGATGAGCCAAACAGTTGTAGGATAACACAGATAACAGATTTATTGCGTAATTCAAATAGTTTTAAAATATTTAGTCAATTTTCAATGACTTTTTCATGACAATCTATGGCTCATATATTGCTGTGATGACCTAAACAGTTGTAGGATAACGCAGATAACAGATTTATTGTATAAGGATTAAAATCAAAGAGACAAAATAAGAGTGCCAACATTCTCAGTGTAGCTTGTCAAATTAACGTTGTACATTATTATTTGAAAATAAATTGGATGTTGGATGATCTTGGAAGTTAAAGACATTTTACAAGGTTTTTATGTATTCTATTTCTAAGCCAAATGCTCTCTCAAACAATTCAGACACTCCTTAAGGCAATTGTCCAACACAATCACTTCCAGAAACTGTCCAACTAAAAACATCACACGGAAGATTTAACTTCTACATCAGGAGGACAGAGATACTGAAGATGATTCACACCAACAATTAATGACAAAATTCAAATTAGTTATAGCAAGATGACACCATAGTATAAATTAGAAGACAACTAAAATTTGCTCTGACATAAAGCATAAGATGATGATTGATGTTTTACGGCCACTTTTGTGCACATGGTAGGCTAAATGGGCCGAGTGACATTGAACGGTAAAGAAACTCCCACAAAGATGAAACACCCTTCAGATATGCCAATGCTGAGCATCTAACTCAGGTGGTAGTGATCTGTGGTCAAACATGCTACCATTTAGACCATCGAGGCACCCGCAAAAAGCATAAGAAAAAGACAACAATGATGATTGATGGTTCTATGATGATTATTCAAAAGAGATATATAGATTTAAGCTAATAACAAAACAATGTTGATGTTATTTATTTATACATAAAATTGTAGTTTCTTGCACTTATTGTTCTATAAATATAACTGAAATATTTGTAAACATATTTAATGAATGCCCATTTAATCGATCCCAGTAACATAAATAATATTAAATGCATTTTACACATCTCTTTAAATCAATCATCACTGATTCAAATAATTCACAGGACAAATTACCTCATGCATCTCATCGACGCGTCCAGTGTAGAAAAGTATTCTCTCTGTCAGGGTTGTCTTACCAGAGTCAATGTGAGCAGAGATTCCAATATTTCTGATGTGATCAACATCTTTAAATTCCTGCAATATTAAGATTTAAGACAAAAGATAAAGTAAGTAATGCCGCTACAAGAGAGACTTTCCTGGTCAGAAAAGTACCGTTCCATATCAAGATTACCTAAACTCTAATTAGTAAGGTACCAACCAGAACTGTCAACATTTTCTCAAGTAAAGATAATACGATGTTAAGTTTAGCGAGTTAGGAAGAAAGTATGCACTGCATCACAGTCATTGTTCTCACCAATTTATTTTATAATGTAGACTATAAAAATTAAAAATATTTGATACCAGATCAACAGCTAACAAATACCATAACAGACAAGATCAGTCTAAAGGTACTGAAATCACCAATCAAACCATAAATGAATTAGTTATACAACAAAAATACTCACAGTTGAAATCTTTTTGGCATAAAAGGCTGCACAGGTGCGCTGAATCTAATAACATAAAATACAACACAATATTAATATTATTGTGAAATTTAAATGGTTTTGTAGTAGAAATGACACATGTTTCACCTTCCGCTAGCTACCAGGTGGATGAAAAAATATTCAGCAAAATGTGCACAGATGCTTCATGGTTCCCACAGCCAAGGAAATATTATTTTCCAGGACAAATTTACCATTTTCCAGCACAAAGTATACAAGATTTAAAGGTAATAAATCAAGATCTGTGCAAAATAGCATATCTTATTTATTCAAAGTATGATCAATTATTGACATTTTATGGTACAGTCTTCACATCACCCCTTCTAGCTGTCTGAACCACCCACTTTTATTTATTTAAATTTTAACTAACATAGGATATGAAGATCATGTACCTTTACTCTTTTCTTTACTATATCAAAGTATTCTTCTACAGACATAATATTTATTTACTACCTTTTTTTAATTCTAAGTGGATTTTTTCCCAGGCAATTATTTTCCAGGACATTTTCAGATTTTGAAAAATGCAAGGACATTTCCAGGACCTAGAAAACGAGTTTGTTATTTTCCAGGATGCATGGGAACCCTGATGTTTAGGTGTAGGTACACACAGAGGATGGTGATGTTATATCACACATACAACCAACCAACCAAAACTATATCATAAAACTTGCATGTTGACGACAGCAGAAATTGTATAGTGGAAACAAACAGAACCAAATATTAATAATAATGTCTGGCAAATGATTAAATTTCCCCAAACACAATTAAAATATCCACATAGTATAATATCATTATATTCTTATAACTTCACAGTTTTTCATAAATTAATAAAAGAATTAGTCTTATCAGCGTACTTCAAATTAGAATAAAACATTCCAACATCAACCAATGAAATTTCATAAAACTTATTTCTATAAATTATGTCTCTGAAGTAGTTAACTTTGAAGTTTTAGTGTTGTCATTATCAGTAAAACTCAAAATCTGCCTCATTTTGTGTGACTTTTTCAGATAGACTCCTCTGCTATGAAAATGCGTTTTTATGACATAATCACTGCAGGTGTAACTCAAGGTATCTTTATCAGGCACTTCTATGTTTTTTCTTGTGAAAAATCCTTTAAAACCCGCCTTATTGCTTCAGTTTCAATCTTAAACTATTTTATACATTTTCCACTCTTCTTCTGACATGGTGCATATGTATTCAACAACAAATAACTGAAGTGATTTATGATAGTCCCATCCATTAGCCCAATCTAAAAATCTTAACTTTTCCCTGTGGTATTTTTAGGTGATAAACGCAGGAAATAGCAAAAACACTTCATTGAACATTGCACTTGTGAGCCAGAAAATTAACCATGGGAACACATTACACAATGAAAAGTATTTAAAAGACAAGATTGCATTGTGAAACGATTATAAAACTGATTTGTTTTGTTTTCAATAATCCTATATTATTACTGCAACAATAAACACGCTCTTCTATGAAACCAAGATGTCTCTGCTGCCAAACAAATGAGATATGAGGCTTTTGGATACGGGATGTCTTGGCTACCAACGCTGCCTTCAAATTGAAAGTTATGAAATGCACTACTGAAGTCCAAAAACATTTATCCGTAATTACACAAATCAGATAATTCTACATATAACGATTGATAAAAGTTGTTTCACTTCTATTTTCACTCCATGACTTTAGATCAAAATAGCGATCGATGCCTGTTTGCATATAATGATACAGACTAGATCTAGATGGCTACTAACACCTTGAATTTTTACCACTGTAATAACACCGGCCAATAAACCGACCTAAAAATAATAAGGATAATAAAATTGACTGAAAGTTTTGGCTTAATGGCCAGGACCTACGATATATGTGGTTTATTTCTCTTATGATCAGTTTAATTAATTTTGGCTTGTCTATGTTTAATTAGCTGTTAATTGAACAAAATGAAGATAAATGTTAGAAGATAAATTGACAAAACCCCAAAATAGACCTTTCATGGTCTCTACTGTCATGTTTCAATATTTACCCATGAAGTGCTCAGTAAAATACAGCATGTTAAACTGTAGGGTTTGTATGGTGGATTCACTTGAAGATGGTAGTGAGATAACAGGTTAAAAAATCTTTATCAAGACTTCATTATTTGGATTAATAATTTCAAGTGTAGTGAAACCAATTGGTGTGCGTAGAGTTTACATTAAACATTTATTAGTTTTCTTATTAGTGCCTAAAAGGGGGAGAGGAAAGAGAAATAGTTTTTAATTAAACCATTACTTCAGAATAAACATAATTATAAATTCTGGATAATTTCTATCATAAATAAGACAAAATAATTTCAGTGGATATGCCTAATTGCTGCACTTGTGGGCCATATTTTTAAAAGCACTTGGTGAAACGTTTTCTGATTTTAAATGACTTACATCTCTGAGACCAATAAAGATATCTTGATAATTTGAAATGCATTATGTTATTCACAGTAAAGTCATGAATTTAAAAGAAGAAATTAGATATTTAAATGTGGTCCTACTACACTATAATGCCAAAAATAAAAACATCGCAATATGTCGACTCAAGCAGCTGATTTTGATTTTCTTTCATTTCATGAAACAGGGAAAGCACTTATTTCCAGTTAATTCCCCTTTATTGAGTGGTTGTTTATATCTCCTACCCCACCACTCACAGGGGAGCAGTAGGGAAAGATGTAGTCAAAATACCCAAGGGCTATTACTGCCACTGTATTATGTCCTCAGGGGGTCTTTAATGTCCCCCCTTTTTTAATTAATTCAGTGGAAAACGCAGTGCTATTCAACTTGGGCAGGCACCCGGCGGGATCAAACCGGCGACCGTGGGCCTGCCATTGGCACGGTGAAACAAATCACCTGTATTCAAAAATACAAAATTAAGCTAACTTCATTCAGTAACCTCTGTCTCTGACTCCTGACCCGAGTTACTTTATCAAAATATTTTGTAAACAAATGTCAAATGGCAGGTTGTCACTGTCATCTTATTATGACTTATTATACCAGAATAAATATTAACTTAGTTGAACTAACAAGAAACTTCACTCCAGATAAGGATAACAAATACTGAAAAAGGGCACCTTTATCAATAGTCTGCATCCAGTCACTTTAGTGACGTACCAGTACTAAGTAGTAAGTAGATCTAGTAGTGCCAGTGATCGGGTTATAAAATATGTGCTCACGCCGTACCGAATAAACATTGGAAGGTCACCTACCTTTGACGATAACGCAACTCTAGACGTTAAAGGAATAACTAAATTTTTTCCAAATCGTGAGAGAAGCATTTTGTCAACGTGTCAGACTGATGTAAAAAAATAAAAGACCATCAACAATTTTGTTTTAAATAAAAGTTCATCTTCTCTGAACTACAACGTCTGCTACATCCACATGGTGTCCCTCTATTAGAAAGAAGTGCGCATGCGTATAAATACAATAACGGAGTTAATGTTGTTTTGTAAATATACTTTTCACGTTGTAGATGTAAATAAATTTACTTATATTTTTATTTATATTAATATCTCAAAATACAATGTTTTAACGGCATAATATATGGATTATTGGAACATGTTTTATGTTTCACATTTAAAATTCCTGTTGTAAAGCAATTTACCACTGCAACCGTGGAAACAACAGCAAATATATTAAAAGCACCACAATTATGTATTTGAACAGAGAATTGAGCTGCGTTGAGTTGTATATCGCACAAACACAGGTACAAGCAGATATTTGTACGTAGTAGTATCATAAGTAGTAGTATTAATGAAAAAATCTTACTTTTATATGCTGCTTGACTTATATATATATATATATATATATATATATATATATGTGTGTGTGTGTGTATGTGTGTGTGTGTGTGTGTGTGTGTGTGTGTGAGAGAGAGAGAGAGAGAGAGAGAGAGAGAGAGAGAGACGCACACACGCTAATCCTGATACGTTTATGTTCATCACATACTGAACGTCCATCCACGCCTAATTTAGTGGCCCTTAGTATGCAGTTAGATGTGATAAAATCTAAATTTCAGGCAGATCTCTGATACTGCGAATGACACGTCGGGATTATAATAGCTATACATTAAACAATGTTCTTATAATAACAATTATGATAAACTTAAATTCGATTGCGCCAATATTCTCGAAAAGAATCGAGCTCAGTGACACACCTATATAGTACAGGAGTTGGGCAAACTCATAGTCCAGGTACAATATACGATTGTAATTAACCTAACTGTTTACAACATGGAAGGAAACTCTGTCCGCACCTTGATACGCAAGGAGTTTGCCGGAATACCAAACGCCTCCAAGAGTATAAATCCACCAAACAGTATTGCATTTTATTGTACTTCTTTCACACGACCACATAAAAGGACAACAATACAGATTCTACATTATACATGGCAAACTAATACAGTGAAACATGTTCTAATGACGTCATAATTTTCTTACATTGGCGTAGTAGGATATCTGGGTGGAAATAAGTCTGATGTCTGTCACAAACAATTAATGTTTGAGGATGTGTATGTTTGTGGGGAGGTGCTGCCGCGTGTGTGTCTTCTAATGCATTTCGGTGCTATTCGGTTTCGCTAAATAGTTAAAACTCGTGTCGGCTAGTTATGTGGTGGGTTGTACCGAAACTGGTTAAAAGTCGCTTTATATCGCTCTTTGTGAGCAGCCTTGACTAATTCTTTGAGCGTAATAGTAAATTCAAATTGAAATGCATTTAGATTCGCAATTATTCAATAAAATATCCGTCACATTGATTACAAGTTAGTTTCATTCAGCCTTTAAATTTAAGTGTCTACTATTTACGATAAACGTTAATAGAAAATTATAGCCAACAAATTTGTTAATGACTGATATCTCATAGAAGAGTGTTTCATCTTCCTTTCTTCTCGGTGCCTTTAGAGATTATTCAGCCCACAATAGGATCACTATGTGCACATATTATATAGGTGACCTTATTTTCTAAGACTGGCCAGGCAAATGCCATAACTTGTCTAGGAATTTCCATTATTTACCACACACAGTGACACACACACACACACACACCCACACCAAATGTGCAATAATAGTAAAAGACATAGTTTGTTTCCTCATTCATTAATGGGTGTATCCCCCAAACTAAATTTACATATGATAGATAGGCTTATACTAAATGTTTTACAGCAAAATTATAATAACAGCTGATAAAGTGATATATATATTTATTTATGGACATAGTCATAGAGCAAGCATTGGTATTTTTGGACACTGCCAGAATTCGGACATTTAACACACATGACTCTCCTCTTGCTGTGAAAAGCAAAAATTGTTCAGTGGAACACTCGGTATAAAACAATTTCAATTACTCCCCAATTATTCAGAGTAAGAGACGTTTCTTGCTCTTAGGCAGCGCAGTAGTAGTAAGAAGCTAGGCTTCATTTGAACCATCTCACAGTGTGTTATTACTCTTATTTCATGTGTTAGGGGCCAAAACATATTGACTAAGATCTGATCTATTCAGATGCTGCCATTTTGAAAATATTTTCAAACGCAATCTAATTCGTTGAAGGTGTCGGAATACTACAGTGTGAATAAAGATACCTTTCCGTTTTTGGACACAACAGCAAATTGAAATATCAACTTCACAATGAATACAATAAAGTTGAATAGAGTTCAATGACATGAGATTAATTAAAGAAATAATGAATAGCAATAAATACTATTTGATCATTAATAAATTCACTTTATAATATGATGATGATTGATGTTTTACGGCCACTTTTGTGCATATGGTAGGCTAAATGGGCCGAGCGACCTCCAAAGGTAATGAAGTGAAGTCAAAGATAAAACAACCTTCAAATATGCCCACGAACACGGGTGGTAGTGATCTGTGGTCCAACACGTTACTTATAGACCACAGAGGCACCCCACTTTATAATATACAGAAGACCAACAACTATCGGTAGAAAGATAAGCAAGTACCAAATTGTGATTGGTGACACTCCAGTTATAAGGACTTAATGTCCTTGTCTTTTATATAAGTCATATATGATATTCATTAATAGTTCCTCTGGTTGTTTCCTCGAATTTGCAATTTATTTTTACAAATTGAAATGGATCCTCCTTTGTAATATGAAAACAATAAATTTTGTGGTTAATTATGTGTTGAGAGTCCAAAAACTGCCTTAGATGGTCTATGTACCTTCAGAATTTTTATCAGTATTTATTTCACAAAGAAAAATATTTCTATGATCGGTGAATGAAACGGCCACTAAAAGAAATGCATTTTCAATCACTTTGAATAATGTAGCTATTATTTTTTCAAAGGCTATTTTAAACACATAATTATACGTGTTTACTTACAATAAATATACATCCATGGGGATTATCTATACAAATCTATTGATAGTGACTAGAAAACCTCAAATATAATGCATCCAAACTAAAATATAATATGTGATGTTCAGTTAAAATTACCAAACAGATTATCAATTGCCTGCATTAATATCTTTTGAATCCATTGACAGTGAAACTGGATTTTGTTTTGTTCATCAGAAAGTTATAGCAAAATCTTAGATGATCACGTTATCAGGGTTCCCACATGTCCTGGAAAACCTGGAAAATAATTAATTCATTTTTCAGGTCCTGGAAATATCCTTGAATATTATGAAATCAGGAAATGTCCGGGAAAAACATGAATAATTATTATGCCTGTAGAAGAAAACTTCAATTTTAGAAGAAAAAGAGTACTGGTACATAGTCTTGATATCCCATGGTAGTTAAAATTTAAATAAAACCGGGTGGATCAGACAGTAAGAAGGGGTGATGGGGAGGCTGTACCATAAAAATGTCAGCAATTGATCAAACATTGAATAAGTCTTGTCTAATTTGTCCTGCAAAAAGGTAATTTTGTCCTGGAAATATCCTGGAAAATAATATTTCTTTAGCTGTAGGAACCATGCATTATACATGCCTTACTAATTCCAGGTCTCAATGTGACTCTACCGTTTGCTTTGGTAGCCTTCATATTTTAGAATAAGTTCCTGGCAGATAACAGAAGTGCATCTTCTTTTGAAAAGTCAAAATATTTGATTCTACAGAGGTTTTAAATGTTTTTAGTTAGTACAGAGTTTAATAAGTTTACAGTACTATTATTATTATTAGGTATGAAATGTATTTGATCTATATGAGCTCAGAATATGTTTTAATTGTGTTTTAAATGTTAAGCGCCATAGAGCAATTTTGGTTGAATAAGGCGCTATATAAAATAGTATTATTATTATGTGTGAAAAATAAATAATTATATTTCAGAAACAATAATATCGTGTATACAATATACATTTATGGCTTGCTAAACTATAAATTTTTTTGGTATTCAGTTAGATAGCCAGTCGTTACTGCGCTATGGGCCACATCATAACAAAATTTCTTGGTTGGCATGTGTATAACGAGGTGATTGATAATGGCATTGATGGTGGAGATCTTTTGATTGATGACCTGTGTTCTAGGATTGCTGCCAACCAGACAGCTGCTGCAATACGGATTATTAAGTCTGTGCCAAGTGTGTATGACTATTTGTTTTACATATCTATGAAAAGCAGATACAATTAGCTTTGTTTTAAACATAAAGATGCCAATTGTATATTTTGTTTACAATGCATCAGCCTCCATGATCATATACAATTTAGCAGTTTCCATGAACTTATATTGTTAACCTTGCTAATTTTGACCATTGTAGGATTTGCCTTCACAGTCCCAATATTGAATTACCAAGATATCTTTTATTTTTATTTTCTGCCTGAATCCAGTCATGTTAACTTTTTGCTTTCTTCCATAGTACTGTCTCCACACAAAAATATGCTATGATATACAAAAATTAATTATCACAGGTTATATATCTGTCAATTTTTATGCTTTTATTTAAAATGAACTGGGTATTATTGATTAAAAATACATTTATCTACAAAGATGACTCAAGAAAAAAAAAGTTGCCCCTGTTTTTTTAGAAATCTGTTGGTTAAGAATTTATCTTACAACAGCATCATTATCAATATTTCAGATGTGAACAAGTTAAGTAAACGTTTCCATCTGTCACCACTACACATGGCCATAGAGACTGGTAATGTGAATTGTATAGAGATGTTACTCAGATATTCAGCTGATGTGAACATTAAAGACTGTCGTTTGTTTTCACCACTTCATATAGCAGCTGAAGGTATTAAATTATGTGTGTGTGTGCGTGTGTCTGTTTCCGAGAGACCAAATAGTTTAGCCGTGATTTGGGTTAAAATTATTATCATTATTGCCTAATTTTTATTTTAGTTTTAATAAATATATATATTTGGAAAAAAACAACTAGAGAATAATCAATTAGTTGTGGTGTATAATATTTCATAAAATTCTTATGTTTGTCAGACTTCTAATCAGACATTTTAGTAAATTTTGTCCTACAAATGATAATATATATATATATATATATATATATAATGAGAGAGAGAGAGCTAGCTAGCTGCATAATAAATATAAAACAGAGATATATGTGGTACCTAACATTATCATCCTCTGGAGACTCTAGAATTTTTAAATATTTATTAGTTGCTAATACAACCTTGCATTTTTAAGTATCAGAATTATAATTACCTTTTTAGGTCATAATTATAATTGACCCAGATTAGTAAACTAATTGATTTACATAATGATATGTGTGGTTACTTTGTTAACTGTTTATGTTAATCTCTGACAGATGAATCAAGTTGTTATGATTGAGAAATGAAATTATAATAATTGTTAGTTTTATTTGTGAGACTATATTTGTAATTGCCAGTAATGGCTGTTATCAAATGATAGTCTAATCCCAGGGACTGTATTAATACTCCAGCCAGGAGAGTCACGGCTTTCTGTGTCCAGATGTTGCTCGATGCTGGTGCCGACGTCGCTGCCAGGGATGTCTGGGGGAAGACGCCGCTGCACCGTGCTGCCATCTGTGCACATTACGAAGTGTTGCATATTCTGCTGAAATCAGGAGGTGACATTAACATGAAGGATGGACAAGATCGCAGCTGCTTCATGTATCTGGCCCACTACCCGCCTTCAAACAATCTGATAACGGAAATGGTATTAGAACATGGTGCTGACGTGAACTCCAAAGATAAGAGGGGCCGTAGCCCACTCTACTTTGCTGTTCTATCCAGACAGCTTCCCCTGATGGAGTTGTTGATCCAGAAAGGGGCCGACCTGAATGATCAGGAACCAATGAAACTTGCTGTCTCAAGATGCCATGAAGACTGCGTCCAGCTGTTGCTCAGTCATGGTGCTGTGTTGTCTTTGGACATAATTCAGATAGTGCTGAACAGATTTAAGTGTGGCCATAGGATAGACCAACCAATGTTAGATGTACTTCAGAAATACATCTCCTTGCTGAAGCTCTTGCTGGCTGCATTTGGTGAACCTCTCTCACTCGACTGCATCAGAAGTTCAATCCTGGAACTGCTGTTCTTCATCAATGCCCTGAAGAACCAGGCTTCAGTGCAGCCAGTCATGTTGTCAGCTGAATTATCACAGGTGGTACCCATCATCAGTCTCCTGGTTTCAGTTAATTCAGTTCCACTACAAGTTATACAGCCACTGCTGTCCATGTTTGAGGAGCACTGTCTGCTGCAGCAAGTTGAAAAGCAGCTCGGTTACACCAGCATACCACCGCTGATGCATTATTGTCGTACATGTGTAAGACAGGAGCTGGCCAAGGATGGAGTAAATCTGTTGTATACCATTGACAAGTTAACATCCCTGCCTTTGTTGATGAGAAACTTCATTACAGTTAAGGAATCTATGGACTAGCACTTTGGCAGAATTTTGTGTGTGTGTGTGTGAGAACGTTAGAAATAATGTTGTCTGCAAGAAAGAGAAAGCACTACCTCGGAGTATTTCAAACCGGTGATAATCTACCAAGTTGTTCATGTAGAAGCAAATTTTTGTCTCACTTTGATAAGAAAATGTAACATTGATCCAAGGGAGGCAAAATACTGATGTGTATATACCCTTATTAACTTACTCATTGTAGATTATATATACATGTGAGTGTCTGTGTAAGCGGAGAGGAACAGTTTCTGAATGTGGGTTGTGTCATGTCATATTGGTACTGCTTATTAAAAGAAACGGAACATTTATTTTATACAGTTAGGATATATTGTGATTGCCATTGTTTAACGGTGAAAATGCAAATTATGCATTTTCTGGCAGTGCATATTAAAGCATTTTACAATATATTATTGTTATATGTTACATATATAACATGACTGTATTATTCTAATGACGATATATATGTTTCTAGTATTGTTTGTGTAAACATAATTAAAGCATTTCATATTGACCAGACTGATTTCATTTTCTTTAAGAAGTGGTTCCCCTTCAATCTTTCTTCCCATCTGTCATTCTGTTGGCCTTCCCAGGAATACATTTCTCTCCATTAGCTGCCACTTTTACCTAACTCTGTGCTAAACTCAGATGCTAAATGTACTTCATATACGACGATCCCTCTGTCCATGACACACTCCTTGTGTTCTGTAATTTTCCCCCCTAAAAGCATCAAGGACAAAGATAGTTTATGAATTCAGTTGTTTTACCCTATATTATTTATATCACCACAGGCTGTATGGTTAGCTGCCTGGCAGAGATTAGTTATAACATGTACGACAACAAAACCCACTGGAAACTGGGAAATTATAGGACTGTCAGCCGCAATAGTAGATAGGCATGGATGGATGCAGTTTTATGTTATATCGGCACAAATTATGGTGTTCAATCTCTTGGAACATTTCAGTTCCACTGCAAGTTATACAGCCACTGCTGTCCGTGTTTGAGGAGCACTGTCAAAGCTGTAGTAAATCTGTCATAAACAGAAATAGTCAAAGAGAGCCAAAACATTTTTAAACAAAATTACAGCAGTTAGTGAAATATTATCAAAATATTTCTACCAGCAACTGAAGATGAACAAACAGCACTGTCTGTCACAAGGCTGAGCATCTCATATTCACTGACACACACACTATATCATTTATATGTATATATATATCGGGGGAAGGGCATTAATGCTTGTCCAGACAAACAGTTTTTGGTGCCAGACAACCGGATCATCTCCGGTGATAATGGTTATTCATTAGCCTTAAATATTTCAGTGTGTGAGGTGGCCAGATATTTCTACAGACACATCAGCTTGACCATCATCGAAAAAAAGCTAAACAGGGAGGGGGTGGATTCTACTGTTTATAGCTGAAGAGTGGAATTGGACTAGTCTGAACACTCCTGTATATATCATACATTGCAATATACATGTATATTTGATAGTATTGGCATTCTAAATTGACTATCTAAGATAATGGTATCTCCCCTCATTTGAGAGAAAAGGTACATACACACACACACACACACACACTGTGTGTGTGTGTTGATAAGAAATGCACACGTGACAAACGTTTTGATATTTTCTGTGATCAGAGAACCCACACACCTGGTTGTTAGCAGATTCTCCATACACCTTGGACAAGCTGCAGTTGAATTTATTGTGTGTAATATTTTTGGCAGGTCCAGAATACCCTTATGGTAGTCCATTTTTAATTAACTAACAATGTTTGCTGGATACAGGAAACTTTGGTAACAGGACATTGAACTTGTTTCCATTCCATACACAATGTAGAGTACGATGTTCATGTTTTAATGATATGTACTCTGTATGACGATTTTCAATAGGAATTAGTCATGAAGGTCATGTTTTTAATGTTATGAATGATAAAGGTAAGTTCATATATATATATATATATATATATATATAAAGTGTAATATTGTTGGTTCCACTGCCAAAACAAAATCCTTTATTGAAGGGTTTAGTTGGTTGACTGAATTGTTTAGCCTCAGCACTGTTCACATCTGGGACATATATAGCTGACCTTCATTGAAGGGAAGTTTTATGCGTAACGGCAACTCTGTGATATTTATGATTTTCCAAATGTAAAATAATAAATTTATTTTTTATATCTGATAACTCGGATAGAGTATTCTGTTGATATATTTTATTGTCATAACTCTTAATGTTAAAATTGTAAATGTTGCTGTTTTATGATCACTTTTGTGCACAAGCTAGTAGGCTAAATGGACCGAGCGACCTGCGAAGGTTATGAAGTAAAAGATGAAACACCCTTCTGATATAGCCTCGTTGGGGTTTGTAGTGTATTCACAAAGTGAAACCTTAATTAATAATAAAGAACATAAGAATAATAAATAAACCATCAGTCTACCAAAATTAAATAATAATAATAATACCATAAGAAGATATTTAGTGCATTAATTAACACATTCTCACTATGCAGTTAAGAATTTGCAACTAAGTAGTGGCTATAACATTCAGTCCATGGGTGCATTCCAACCATGATTCACATAAATAAACACATTGATAATCCGCTTCCTCCGTATAGAAATACAGAGTTGTATATATATATAATAATAATATATTAATAAAGTACACAGAAAAGACACCAAAATAAAGATGCAGTAATCCCAATTAATAATACATGTACAGAATGAGCCAACAACCTGGAAGTTATGCAGCACAGTGCTCCAAGTCTAATCATGGCTATATCGGAGTGCCCACGCAGTCAATGTAATATTTTGATGATCGGATAATTTAGAGTGCGACATATTTAGTCACTATATAACGAAGCGTTTGTTATTTTTTGACGGAACATGTCTCGAACAAACGATGGAACGTGTACGGGCATAGTCCACGGGTAAGTGATTTATGTTTTAATATATAATATAGACTCTACCATCCACTGTGGGTTTTATTACTTTCATAAATTAAATAATATAAAAAATTTGTGACCTCTATCATTCTATGGTAACGTAATAATAATTTTTTTAAACTTCATTATGATTATCAATATCATCAATCATGATCATTATGTCATGATCATATTTGATATTGATCGATTAATTGATTTCGTTTCATGATCTGTTATCTTGAAACAAGGATAACACACGAAATTGCGAGCACTTCTTTACAGTCACAGTGTGCACCCTTTTATTGATTGGTGTTTTATATCACCTATCTATCTCTCACACTACTCGTCTAATGTCACCGTGACAGGGGAGCATGATGGCTAGATCTAGTACTGAAAGATGGGGCCAAAATAGTTAAATACCCTGAAGCCGAAGGAGGTTTCGGACAAAGATGGTGTTAGGTCCTCAGGGAATCTTAATGTCCCTCTTTTTAATTAATTCAGCGGAGACGGCAACGCCATTTAACGTGTTCATCGACCCACGGCCACGATGTTCAAGTTGTGAGCCAAGAAATTAATCCCTGCAAAAAAGCACAGGTGTGTATATGTCAGTTACTCCCCAAAAAAGATTTACACATTATAAATGCCAAAAAAATACCTATACAATTATTGTTAAAACAGTATCCTGTTGTTACATCCTTAGAATGCTTATTCAGGATTATGCTAATAATTTTCATGCCAATAACATGGCTAACCAGTCCAAATTGCAGCTCTTTCTGTTGGAATTGGAGCAACATAACTTATTACTGATTGCTATTGCATATAATTAATGCAATTAAAAAAGATAATAAGCAAAGAAAACACTGCTGGTGTGTGCATGACATAAACAGGAACCAGTTTCAAGTAGGAGCATACCATAATAAAAGGCTACTGCACATGGTGACCAAAACCAATGCTACTCCATTGAAATCATATACCACATCCAAACATATGGAAGTGCTCTCGTCTGTTTGCATGCTTGTCCATTTTTGCTGTATCTGGAATTTTAGCTTGCAGAAATGTTAGCGATTTTGTGGCATTTTATACCACTTTCTAACAATGAAACTGTGAAAGAAAGATATTGTGTCACCGAAATAGCAATTTTGCCATATTTGTGGCGAGGTGGCATAGAAAATCAGTGATGCAGGCCACCTTGCTTGTTATATAGCAGGGGAACCCTATATATATATATATATATGAAGTGAATTAATTATTTTGAACCCCACTATGTTTTGCTAATTTCTACAAGCTATTTTGATGAACTGACAAAAAAATCTAAAATATTTGTGATAATGCAGTAGACATAAAGACACAAATCAGTGATTATTAATTATACGAAACATTCATTGTACCATAGATCTTACATGACAGTAGCCATAGATTTAGGTACATGTAAATGAAGAAGTAACAACCCCTCAAAGATCACTAGCACCTGAGTTCAAATATTGGTGTGGGCATATCTGAAGGGTGTTTCATCTTCAACTTTGTCTCATTACCTTTGGGGGTTGCTCAGCCCATTTAGCCTACCATGTGCACAAAAGTGGCCATACAACTTCAATCATCAACAACCCCTCAAACTCCAGGAGAAAATCTGGTTGCTTCTTGTCCTGTTCTGATCAGGATTGTGTTTCTGCCATCTAAAAACAATTTTGTCAGGATTGCGGTAAAAACTAGCAAATATTCATATTATCTGTTAAGTCCAGATAAATGGCATTAGTAATCAGTATTCAGCATGTAACATAAAAGGGAAAAACAAACCAAATAAAGAATTTTTTTATTTCATTTATTAAAGCAACATTGATGAATATCAGATGATAATGATATACACATGTGATGTCATGTGGTAGTGTTCATAACATTTCACTGTTCATAAACACTGTCCATGTATTAAGAGTCCAGTTTGTGTTGACCATGAAGCTTGAGATAACAAAATGTCTGTAGCATTATATTGGTCTGTTAAGCAGTTCAATGACAGAAATGACAATGACTCGCATTTGGGCCCTATATTAATGCTGGCTATTGACTATTGCTTTATGAACAAGCATAATGAGAAAATTGTTTAACTTTACTGGAAAAGATCATGAAAATTAGTTACTGCTGATTTTCGTCACTTTAATATGCATAAAAACTGTTTTTTGTCTGGACAGTTTTTACTGGGGTGGCAAAAACTGGCTGATTCTGATCGGCTGTACAGAAATACAAAACAACTTGTTTAATGATTTAATTAATTATTATGTTCTTGATTTTCAGAAGAGAGAATTCTTTGCTGCCAACTTCTATGAGACATCTCTTATAAGAGTTGAGCGTGCAATATGTGAAGGCAAGTGTGACGGCTTCTTTGATATCATCAGTGGCATTAATACATCATCATTTGCATATTATCTGAGCATAGGATGTTATTATGTTAGTAGACAATGTTAATGATATTTGAAAGATAGAAAGAAATACAATGCCTGTTTTGACCAGGAATCATTTGGCATTGTTTCATTTTTAGTTTTATCTGTGTCATGGCCCATGGAGGGAGCACCCTGGTTATGTGTATGTAAATATACTCCGTCCTAAGTGGAGTGATCCACACACAGATATATATATATATATATATATATATATATATATATATATAATATATATATAATTTTATAGAAATGAGTGATCTAAGTGAGTTGATTAGTACATTACCTGTTGTTGATATATAATTAACTACATATATATATATATATATATATAATATATTATATATATATATTATATATATATACAGAGTAAGGTTGAAACTGAAATTAGAACTGATAGAGATAATCAGTATGAGTAATGATAGGTGTTGTGTACATGCAGTGAGCTGTTACTGAGTTCTAGACTACTCGTACCCAAGACAACTCATACCCCTGACAAGCCAACTCATACCCCTCTCTGAGACAACTCGTATCCCATTCTCTCGGGCGTATATTTTCCTGCATGCCTTGAGAAGCGTCGATGTGTTTCCCGCGATGTATTCACCCCAGAATTTAGATAGTAAACCCTGCGTTTATTTGGCAGCCTTGTGCTGGCTGACATCGCTGCAGTTTTCCTTCCTAGCTGGAGGAGATCTGACTCGCAATCCAACAAAAGGACTAATACAGAAAAAGGCGAGTTCCCATTTCCTGCTCTATAATTCCGCCGTCCGTGCCGTCCCTCCACATCATTATTCGTCTTCGCGCTCTCGTTTGTCCTCACACATTGGGAGTGGGGGCGTACTGTGCCTTCAATCCACGTAGAATGAATGTAATCGCAAAGAGAACGAATGTAGTGAATGCCTCTTGAATATGTTCACTGGTCCTGACATTACCCCCGCAGTATATACAGAGATCACGTTCTATCATTGGTCATGGACGATTGGATCGGCGATTTGTTGGTATTATATTATTAATATGTTTGCAATAGTATTGTAAATATGAATATCAAGGAGCAAGTAAATACAAATGTAGGTTGGTGAAGTTTATATACAACAACAAAAACCTGCCAAAACCTCATACGGAGCTTAAACATACATAGTGATACAGATATTATCTATTCCATATAGTAACAGGGATCCGAAGAGGATACGAGTTGTCTCAGAATGGGGGATACAAGTTGTCTCGGAATGAGGAGTATGAGTTATCTCAGAATCGGGGGTGCGAGTTGTCTCAGAATGGGGGGTACGAGTTGTCTCAGAATGAGGAGTATGAGTTATCTCAGAATCGGGGGTGTGAGTTGTCTCAGAATGGGGGGTACGAGTTGTCTCAGAATGAGGGGTACAAGTTATCTGAAAATGGGGGGTGCTGGTTGTCTGAGAATGGGGGTTACGAGTTGTCTCAGAATGGAGGGGTACATGTTAGCTCAGAATGAGGGGTACAAGTTGTCTCAGAATGGGGATACATGTCTTGGATATGAGTTGTCTTGTTACCCTAATTACTTACACTCTGACACAAGATAGACTAAATTACCATTAACATAGCTTTATAAATTACTTGTTTATTGTTCAGTGTGAAGTGGTTGCTAAAATGTCTAAATATGGACTAGCTCCGCATATTTTAACTGGTCATTTTGGCGAATTGCCAGGTGATCTTCAGATAAGTAGGACTGGACAAATATTGATTTATTTCAAAATTAACAATTAAGTATATAATATAAAGGGGTGAGAATTCACGGTGGATTGGAGGTTTCCCACATGTTTATAGTCCTAAAAACATTTTGTGATAAGTGTGAATCCATTGAGAAATCTATAAAGGGGGGGATTTGTAAGAAAATTTCACCACAAATGATGACAACAACGTTTTATTTTAACACATCCGCCAGTTTGACGGGTGAGACATGCAAACAAAAACACCAATCTAAGTAGCTTTCAAATGGATCCTCTCACTGGCTGTTGGCCTAGAAATCGTTTGTCCCTCGTCTCACCTGCCTTATTATTTTCCCGCTGTTTTCTTTCTCGTTTGTTCTCACTCCTTAATTTGTTTAAATGGATGATTATTTCACGGTACTGAACTAACATTGGTCCTCATTCTGGCAAAATGATACAAAATTCCCCAAATGATCAGTAACTAAATAATTTAATTATATAAGTGATTAAATGATTTTTTTAAATAATAATAAAGTACTCTTGATTGACCTTTTGTGCTTGTTTACTTTGTTTACTTTCTTTTATAATTACAGTCTCAGCTGATTAAAAAAGTCGACATATTTAAATTTTATTTGATTATTTCCTTAATTTCAAGGCTTTTTAAAGATTTTAGTGGGCTTTCTGTGTCCTCTCTTCCTAGAAAAGAAATGAAATTTGAAGAAAATTGGCTAGTATATCATATTAGAATGTTTATTTAATTATTGCCTAATTATATAATTAAATTGTTTTTGATAGATTTAAAGTACTATCAATGATCAATGAGGTTTTTTCTCTGTAGTTCTGTTAGATATTATTGAAGGAGTTATCATTAAATAGCCATAAATATTCAATGTTGGAACACAAATTTTGATATCTCTCACCTAAATTATTTGGATTAAATTTCAGGTTTAAAAACGATCATAGCATTTTTCATCTATGGTCTCTGTGATTTTAATATTTCTTCCAAACCTTTTTCCAATGATGTCATTCACAATAATTTAAAACTGTTTAAATTTTTGGTCACATGCCTGATATATGTTGTGTTCAAGGTTTTTTATACATATATTTTTCATACTGGTTATTATTTCATTCATCCATTGCAGGATTATCATCATGTCTACCACCAAGCAGTATGTGGTAAAGAAATGTGGCGTTAGATTTGATCCGCCAGCAGTTGTGCTTATTTATCAGGTTAAATCAACAGGGAAACTGCATCGACGTACAATGCCACTACGATGTTTCAGCAAACGCTCCGTTGTGTCACGTTTTGCTGAAGAACTAAAAACAGAATCGCGTCACAAGAAATACTTGGATGACGTGCCAATGCAGCAGTTGGAGAAACTAATCACCATCATCAAGGACAAACTGAATGGTATCGACTTGGAAACAAGTCTCGAGAAGAACAAGGGATTAGACACTGTGGATCCTAATGAAGACTTAAATGTTGTCGATGAAGAGACGCTGAAGAGGAAGAAAGCAATCATGGATCAGACATTCGAAAAGAATAGAAAACTTCCAGGAGATCCAGACTTCCAGTACGATGTGGAGAAAGATTTTGATGTTGCGATCGAGTCGTGCGAATGGGATTCGGACAATGATAGTGATAACGAATTTTAATTGTTTGTTGCCTGACTCACTAATGTCAGGTGGCTGTCCTCAGGATCAGACATTGACATGACGGATGCTTCACTGTGTCCGTATGCGTTCGCAAGGATTGTTTGGTTGGAAAATCCAGAGACCAGTCCATTTCTTTTGAAGTTCTGTTTCATTTCCTAAGTATGTGTTCTTGCTGTCATAACTGCCAAATATGATATTGAATGTATTCTAGATCACTATGTTCACCATTTGTATGCCTGTCGTATAAAATTAGACGGATTATCATAATCATTTTTAGTCACGTGTTTTTGTCAACATCTGCTGCCAAGGGTCATCGTAGTGTATATGATATGTTTATTCTGTTATGGATTATTGTAATACCAAGTTAGCCAGATGATTATCAATGCAATTTAGATTATACACTAAATCATTGTCAACTCAGGTTTCATAAATCATGTTAGACAGACAATTAATACTGCTGCAAACAACTGATCATTACAAATTAGTTTACATTTGTAGAAATACTAATTCATATTTGTTGTTTTTATGTAATAAAATCCAGTCATCAATCCCAATCACCACTCTGACTTAGAGTTTCTTTTATTTTTGTATCGATTTAAAAAGAAATTAATAACCTATTAATAATTGTACCATTTAAGAAAAAAACACATCTACGCATAAACTTAGTTTATACAAGAATATTATATTTTTAATATTGCCCAACTTAACGGGAACATTTTCCATAATATACGGCTCAGTTGTGATATGGTGAAAGGTTTGGTGTTATCTTAAACACTTAATGACATCCATTTAATACATATGTGTTGAAATTCTATCAACTTAAAAAAAACATTCTCCTTTGCTTAGAAAAGTGGTGCATGTGAATTAACTGCTATAAATATGTGCTCAGAGAGTAAAGGATCATCACTGGATGTAATACTTTACTTGAGTAATGTGTTCGGTTTTGGAATGCTGTTGCGCGTTTCAACTTTCCATTGTCTTAATTGCATCACAGTTGGGCCAATAAAACTGCATCAAACTTATTATTGTGGATTTTGTATTCTACCTCCTGTACACCCTTCCTGTCTGGAACATGGGCTGCTAACAACAACTCGCAAGAACCATCTTTTGGTGATATTACATGGACTTCGTTGATATGCTCTACTGTCATAGATATTATACACCAATGATGTTATATGGACTTCGTTGATCAACTCTACCATCGAGGCTATTATTCATTACAAATTAACCCAATTGGGTAACTGGTATAGCCTGAACTTTAATTGAGAATATCTATATAATTGAAGTTGATATCAACATGCCAAGGGTCACAGGTTCGATCCCAGGAAGAGGTCGAAACCTTTCCAGGGATTAATTTCTCGGCTCACAACATTGTCGGTGGCTGACCATGTTAAATGCCGCTGCCGTCTCCACTGAATTATTAAAAATAAAGGGGGACGTTAAAACCCCCCCCCCGAGGATGTAAAACACTCTGGCAGTGACCACCCTCAGGGTATTTCGGCTCCATCTTTCCGTACTGCTCCCCTGTGAGTGGTGGAGGAGGAGGTTTCTCAACCACTCCAACATAGAGGCTGTGCCAAATAAGCAAGAGCCTGATAATTCTCCCCGAAAAACGAATCAATCATCAAATGAAAAATACTATAAGTATTTGGCTGTTTTTTATTTTATTTTGGTGGAATAAAATGGTGTCAAATCGAAATCAGATGTGCTAGGCATTCATCAAAACATATATTTAAAAATAGAGATAACATTATATAGATAAACTGTCCAAATATAATTGGAATGGTGTATACAATAGTGATTCTGACTAACAAAAGTATCACAAAATACAATACAATATAAATGTGCTCCGATCAAAATTAAGTCCCTTAACAATAAAATGTCATATTATGGTAATAAGGTCTTCGGTGTATACATTTTGATGGTCAGATTGTCCAAATTGTTTACTTAATTAGTTAATGTTGGTAGAAAAAAATATTTACATAAATTAATGATAAATCTAGAAATTAATGACATAAGTCCTACAGGGACAATATTGACCAGTGTTTAGAGAATTGCCAAATAACTAAATAATTATGAGAAATAAAACTCAACAAGTAACAAATCTAGAAAAAAAACATATTCCCAATGGTAGGAAAATTGCAAAGATAGTTTAGCATCATTATTCAGAAGTGGAGTTAAAATAATTTCTAATTTTAGAATATAACCCAATTTCAAACATAATTTACCAGGATACCATAGTACGGATTAAAAAGCTAGTACCTGTCGGGTATCCTGTCTTGACTACTCTATTTTTTTTCTCTATGCAAGTATTCTTATCATAAGTATATGGCATCGTGTACATGTCTTTCCGGTACTTGGCGATCCTAGACTTAAAAAGAATTTAGGGTAGTGACTGTGCCAACATATTCATATAATGAGTTCCAGTCCTCAACCACTCGCTAACTACACATAATTTGACCTGATTTCTCTGGTTCATTCATTGAGTGCTCTGTTGAAGAATGCCCTTGGGTCAATTCTGTCTATCCCACTCATGATCTTGTACACTTGTATCATATGTCCCCTCGCCGTATACTAAATAGGAATGATGGGGAGCCTCAGGGCAACCAGCCACGTTTCATAAGACTTTTTTGCATGACGCTGAACCTTTTCCACTGCCAACTTGCCCATCTGATAGTGTGGATGCCAAATGATGTTCCCATATTCCAGGTGAGGACTGACAAGTGCTTTGTACAGCCTTGGCAGAGTATTTTCACCTAGATACGAGAACATCTTGGTGAGCCACAACACCCTACTGGCCTTCTTAAGAGCAAATGATATGTGCTGGTGAAATTTTAGCTCATCATTAACATAGACAATGAAGTTATTTTCTACTTTAGTGGACTGCACCTCAGTATCTTGCATCTTATAGACTACTCGTCTGTTATTCCTCCCGAGATGAAGGACCTTGCACTTGCCGGCACTGAACTGCTGTTGCCACTTCTCAGACAATTCAACAAGTCTTTGGAGATCCGCTTGCAGTTCGGCGCAATCAGCCTCTATAGGCCTTTGTGTCATCGCAAATATATCTGCTGTGCTGCGTTTCATATCATATTTCAGGTCATTGATATAGATAACAAGCAGTACTGGCCCGAGAACGCTCCCTTGAGAAATACCACTGAGCAACTCCAGCCATGCTGACAGACAGTTATTCACCACTACACATTGCTTACAATCAGTAAGGAAAGCTTTATCCAGGCCATGACTTCGCCGTTGATTCCATATGCTGCTATCTTAGCATGGAGTTTCTGGTGCAGTACAGAATGGAACACCTTCCGAAAATTGAGGTTCACTGTATTAACTGGGTCACTGGAGTCGAGCATTTCAGTCCACAGTTCTAGACTGTGAGTACCTGGGTCATACATGACCTCCCGGGACAAAGCCATGTTGGGCATCACATTCCAATTTTCCAGGCTGTGGGAAGTCGTCCCTTACCGAGTGATTTATGGAAGATCACACTTGGGGGGGGGGATAAATGACATTAGCCATCTCCTTCAGAACTCTTGGGTGAATTTTGTCTGGTCTGGTTGCTTTATTTGGATTCAGCTTGGTCAGCTTTTCTTAACTAATTCTGTTGTTGTGTTTACATCAGACAGTGTGGGTCCACGGTACTTAGTTTCTAGTGATGGCATATCTTCCACATTCTTACGAATAAATACACTGGCAAAATAAGTTTTTGTACCATAAATACTCTTAATGTCCCATATCCTGGGTTTGTTCTTCAATTTGGAATTGCAGTATCTCCAAAATGTCTTGGGGTTAGACCACGTTTTAGCCCAGATCTTCCTCAAATTATTAAACTGATTTACACAGTTGACGCGTGAGTTTGGAAAGTTAGTTCTTGACTTGGCAGGCTCTGATGTAGTTAGCATCATTATTTGTTGATTTATATTATTTCCAGGCTTTGTGCTTCTTCTTGTGCATAGCCAAGGCTTCCCGGTTCATCCACATTTTTTCCCTTCTGTCCTTTGATGGTTTGGATATTGGTATAAACTGACGGATGTTAACTTCAAATATGTTCACAAAAAATGGCCAAGATTCCTACATTCATTTGGTCTAGTTCCAACCAGTTCTGTGCTGCTAGGTGGCTGGTCATCTCCTTGTATCTGCCTTTGTGTTGTTTGTTTTGTTGTTCGGGGAGAATCCCCAGGCTGTCGCTTAATCAGCACAGCCTCTATGTTGGAGTGGTTGAGAAACCTCCTCCCCCCACCACTCGCAGGGGAGCAGTACGGAAAGATGGAGCCGAAATACCCTGAGGGTGGTCACTGCCAGAGTGTTTTACGTCCTCAGGGGTTTTTAACGTCCCCCTTTTTATTTTAAATAATTCAGTGGAGACGGCAGCGCCATTTAACGTGGTCAGCACCCACGATGTAGTGAGCCGAGAAATTAATCCCTGGAAAAGTTTCGACCTCTTACTGGGTTCGAACCTGCGACCGTTGGCACCAAGTGCCGGGTGCTTAACCGCTAAGCCACCGGAGCTCACTATGCCTTTGTGGTAACGTAGTCTGTTTTTGTATCCATTTTAGTTTGTGTTTACGCACGGATATCCATCAGTAGCCACAAATGGTCACTGATAGCCAGTCCAGGTAAGTGCTCTATGCCCTGTACCATCTGATCATCACTGGTCATGATGAGATCCAGCAAGTTTTCTTTTTGACCATGTCTAAATCATATTGGTTTGGATACCTGTTGAAATAGGTACATATATCTCTGTATATGTCGAGAAACCTTTTACTATGGTGGTCTACCTGCTTGGAAGTTGTCCGCGTGATCCAGTCAATCTTGGGGTAATTGAAGTCCCCTCCAATTAAAACATGCGAGTAGCCAGAATACGTTTGGGTTATCTGGAGATCACATAGTTTTTGCATTATTTGCATCATCCTAGTAACAGCTGATCATTTCCTCTCAGTGTCACTTTTAGCCATACACCTTAACTGTAATTTGTATCAAATTTGACCTCAGTGACTAATGGATCAATGGTGTTAGAGATGTAGATGACTACTCTTCTGTCTTCTTCTCCTTCTGGGTTGTTGTAGACTTGATATCCTTCCATGTGGAAACTGATTATACGCATTGGGTCCACTGATTATTTGGGTTTAATCTCTGTAACCATAATGATGCCCAAACAATATTTTTCTGTGAGTAGCTGCAGTTCCTTCATTTTGTTTGTCAGTGTATCAGCTTCAGTGTATAACATTGTGAATGAGTCTCGGGTCAGTTTACCTGGGTTAATGTTCACTACATTGGTTTTATTTTCTGGTGTGGACTGATGTCAATACTATGGTTGTGGGTCGGTAGAAGCGCCAACCATTTTCCTACCAGATTGCACCATTATACTGGCATCTTCTGTAATGTTCTTGTTACGATTCACTGTGTTTTCAGTTACAGGTACACTATCTGTGTCATTTCCAGCATCACAAGGTTTGGTCAGTTGTTGCTGCCCTGTCCGTTACTGTATGCCTGACTGTTGATCTCTGTAATTTCGTGATTTGATTTCTTCTGATCACCAAATAAACTTCCCCTTCCTCTCTTCTCTTTTCAGCTCAGCCCGCAGTATTTATCCTTCTCTCTCTCTCTCTCTCTCTCTCTCTCTCTCTCTCTCTCTCTCTCTCTCTCTCTCTCTCTCCTGCACGAGTCAGGGCTAGGGATATGAAGATGTTGGCCCATCGATCTGTGTTGTGCAGTAATCTTGCCTGTTTCAAGATATCCCATTTCAGTTGGATGGTGGTGAGGGTGATAAAAAATTGTCTGGGTTTGGCTTCCCTGTTTTGACCTCTACCTCTCAGGTTTATCAACTTCTTGAATCTTGATTCAAAGATGTCGTCCTTGATCAGGTCAAGTATATTATAACGATCATCCGGGTTGCACCTTACAAATCCAGGGTAATGGTTTCCTGTATGATCAAATTTCTCTTTCTGTACTCCCAATCAATAAACTCATCCAAGATCTGAACTGCCTCTCTTTGGTATGGATTAGTTATGGTCTGGTAGGTTACATGTGTGGTGGTGGTATGAATGTTCTTCATGCTTTGACTACGTTGTTGGACTACTTGGGCATATGAATTAACCACTTCATTTTGTTTTGTGAGCATACCATCTATTTTTGTTTCTAGCACCAACATTCTGGTTTGTATATTAAGTACTTGGTCGGTATTGGTGGAGCCATCTTCAAACGGGATTTCAAAGCCACAATTGGACAGTACCAGTGCAGGAAGTTCCACTTTTGCAACTTGGACTGAACTTTGGGGGTTATGTGGGCACAATCAAGTCAAGACCAGTGACAGCATGCGACCCCCCATATGATTCATAAAAACTAAATACCGGTATATAAATGCTTCAAAGAAAATTACTTAAATTATTTATCATTAATGGAACTGATAAAAGGTAATTTTGTTAACCTGTATATACCCGTCCATGACTCCTGCTTCCCACATATCCCTTGTTATAATAACTTAGTATGTGTCAAGTTTGCCGATGGATTAAACATGAAGATCCTATAAACTTTAGAAGATCGTTTTATTGTGGGAATAAATAAAATGTAACGAGGCCTAAATATTTTACATACTTTTATCATTTGGGCATTTTTTAAGCGTTATCTATCTCTTTTAGGATAAAGCGTAATGTTCTTTGGCATTGTTATAAGTATAAAATAGATCCTCTTCTTCATAATGAAGTAAAAAATCCAAACTTAAATGTTGCGTACTGGTGTCTAGTGAAAATGATTACTCACAGTAAGATATTTTATTATGTAGTATCGGATATAATTATACTGGTCAACAAGATATCACACATTGTGGTAAATAGAATTATTCAAGTTTGCCAACTACGAAAAGTTTACTCTGCTGTGAATTTTCATTAGTTTACCGCTAAAATTATGAGACAGTATTATTAACTTTTAATTACCGTTGATTTCAAGGTAAATAATAAAAAGTGTCACGGATGTAATAAGAGCAAGGTTTTTACTGATTCAGTGTTATATAATGGCCATGTCACTTTTATTATGGTTAATTATAAAATGGGTGAAGATAGACATAGATCTGCTAGATCATCTACTATGATCTAGTCACTGTCATAGACTCTAGATCTAGATCTACTCTCTAGACTAGTCTAGGACTAGATCTACATGATACATACTTAACTTAGACTTAGTCAATACTAGACAATGAAAAGTTAGACCTAGACGGGCCTCTATACTAGCTATAGTCTAGATCTACTATAAGTATATACAGAGTCTAGACTAAAGTACTGATAGGCTCATTGACTGATTGAGTCGACCTCTAAATAAGGACTAAAATGGTTCTATTATCAATAGAAATAGAGGATCACAATCATGCCAATTGAAATAAGTTTTGTACTTTTTGTGTGTTATCTCCAGTTCTTTAAGTTTTTGTCGTCATGTAGACCTATTATTCTGTAGGCACTTTCATAAACATTATGATTGAACGCCACCAAGACTCAAGAGGGGTACTCCATTTCTCAGATTTTTTGCTATCTCTTTTTTGTTTCTTTAATGTAATCACATGTTGCCATTTTTTTAAATAAAAAACTTTATCGTCTGATTCTTTATCTGTTGAAATACGGCCATTTGTCACATTTTGATGTTGAAATGTATGCACAGCATATTTTCGGATGCTCATTACTCCCATAAATAACCATCTGCCACCAAAAATAATGATACAAACCTTGAACTTTTTTTCATGTATTTATCAAAAATGTTGGTATTTATATAATTTGTCCTTAAAAAACTTTTTTTCAGAACATAACGAAATAGGCAAGCTTTAGATCTAGTAATTGGTGACAGAAATTCATGAGATTTATCTTATTAAAATGTGTATAACTTTCTTTACCTGGTACTTATTGACGTAATTCAAACTGTATATGATTGTAGAAACTGAGCTTGTTAGGTTTGTATCATTTTCTTTATCAAACTACCAAATAACTTTTTTAAAGAGCCTATAATCTGTGATATTTAATGCAATGTATATAAAAAACACTATTGATAGTTATTTTACATGCCTGGCTACTTCAAATGAGGGAGACACGCATGGTGATATGTTGAAATGGTCTATAATTTTGTGCTTCACCACAAGGACTAATTCTATATATATTTAGAATTTATAATAGATGGCATACTTGGCAGAGAACACCTTGTAAATTTGTGGCTGGATGAAAGACTCTTAGTAATTATAGTACTATGACTGGGATTCAAACCTCCAACCTCTTGCACAGCATGACAGGGTTACCATGCATCCTTGAAAACCTGAAAAATAACAAATTCATTTTCCAGATCCTGGAAATATCCTTGAATTTTGAAAAATCTGGAAATATCCTGGAAAACATATTGCCTGTGAAAAAAATCCACTTAGAAAAAAAAAAACATGAATAAATACTATGCCCTTAAAAGAAAACTTAGATTATATAGAATAAAAAGTGTACTGGTAAATAGTCTTGATATCCCATGTTAGTTACAAATTAAATAAAAGTCAGTGGGTCAAACAGCTAGAAGGGGTGAGGAGGGGGCTGTACCATAAAAATGTCAATAATCAATCATACAGTAAATAAATATATGCTTTTTCACACATATCCTGATTTATTACCTTTAAATATTATATACTTTGCCCTGGAAAATGGTAATTTTATCATGGAAAATAATATTATGTTTGATGTTAATCTTTATGATTTTCAGTATGGAGCAACTTAAGAGTAATATATATTCACACTAAGACATTATATAAATTATTATAATTGCTACTATTACTTGAGTGAACGTTTAATTATATCTTATAAAATATTTACAGGATTTACAGAATGACAACAAGACCGAGGTACTGGCATGTTTATATAGCTCTCCGTATCTTGTGTTGTCTTATACCACAGACTGGCTACATTCATCCTGATGAGTTCTTTCAGACAACCGAAGTAGTAGCAGGTTAAGTTGAATGCAATATTTATGTAATACTGTCTAACACTGAAAATCTCTACCCATGACTTTATGTGTGCAATACAAATCACTCGCAGACACACACACACTCAAGTAGTAAATAATATTTTAATTGCCGTCGGTCATCTTTTTCCAGGTGATATTCTACAGCTTCACGTAGACAAGCCATGGGAGTTTAATGCCACCTATCCAGTTCGTAGTATAGTGCTGCCTTTTTCTGCCTATGGTCCATGTTACGTCATCTTACATCAACTCGTCAAACATGGCTACTTCGCGGGACAGCTGAAGCCTCCAGCTGAATTACTCCTAATCATGCCAAGACTCGTCATGCTTGCCATTAGTTTAGTAATGGATCTTCTCGTTGTCAGGATTGCGAAGAACCTACATGTGAACGTTTACGCTGCACAATGGTGCTATGGCACGTCCTACGTGCTATACGTGTATTTCACTAGAACCTTTACCAACACTTTTGAAGCATTTCTTTTTACTTTGTTGCTTTATGTTTGTACCAAGCAGTCATTGGGTGGACATACTGCCGTAGATTGTGCAAGTATTGCTTTTATCATAACTGGAGGAATTTTTAATCGTCCAACATTCCCTGCCTTTGCCTTGATACCAGTGTGCTACTGGCTGCTCCGAGATCGCCAACCTGCCGTTTGTGCATTTTTTAGAAATGCAATTCAGTGTGCCATTTTTATTTCTATTTTTTCTTTGCTATTCATATTCTGCGATACCTTATATTTTAGGTCTTCAACCATCGGGGAACTTATTCAGGAATTAGGTGATGCTGGTATGTCATTGGACAAGTTGCCACACATATTCGTTCTAACACCACTGAACTTCCTGTTATATAACGCACACTCCTCAAATTTGGCAGTCCATGGCATTCATCCTCATTACACACATCTGACGCTGAACCTGGTGTTGTTGTTTGGACCTGGCGCTATATGTTTGTACTACAGACTCTTCACGGCGCTTCTTTCAGTTCCACGTAGAACCCACAATAAGATGTGTCTCCTCCTTCTGGGCATCATTTTCTTTCCAATTCTCGTGCTGTCTGCCTTCCCACACCAGGAAGCTCGATTTCTCATACCGCTACTTCTGCCTTTCTCGCTTCTTTGTGGACACTTCCTGTTTAGCGACGAGAATCTGTCTTGGAAGTTTCTCAAGTTGGAGTGGCTAATTTTCAACATTCTAGCAGCATTGTTTTTCGGTTTTCTCCACCAGGGTGGCGTTGTGCCTTCTATTGCTTTTCTACAAAAATACATCAATGGCTTGAATGCAACAGAAGCATCATCGTCACATTATGAGTACCATTTATTATATTATCACACCTATCCACCTCCCTACCATCTGTTTGGACGACAGCATCAGTCAACCACGTTGGCTGCCAGCCATACGCATATTCATGACTTGCGAGGTGCACCGACAGAAAGATTGGGCGAAGAACTTGAACTTCTTAGTCAACGAAATCATTCCAAAATTCTCCTGGTCGCTCCATCTACCGTAAGATGGAGACTCTGTAAAATAAAACACTTGAAGTTGACTCATCTACATTCTGTGTGGCCACACCTATCTTTTGAGGATCCTCCAAGTTTTGATGCAATGGTATTAGGATCCTCCAGCCAACAGTTAGTATGTAGTTATGATCACAGCCAGCAGAGGGCGCACGTTTTGTCAAATTTGTTCCATCTTTTGCACCTCGATATTTTCTTTGTAAGTTTTTAATGTAGTATTGAGGAATACATATATTATTATAATGTGTTTGTTTATTATTACACCTAAGTGGCTGTAAATTTATAATGAGTCAGTCTTTAGATATGTGTCTGTTGGAGGCGAGAGTATGCTGATTTATTTTATTGAATTGTTCTTTTTACTCATCAGCTTCTCATTCACAAACCACATCTTTACAATTTATTTTAGAACTCCTTAAGCCGCCCCACGACAATTTGCTGATCGTACTGCAATTTGCTGATCGTATTGCTAAGCCAACCTTTTCCTCTACCGTCTTTTAAAAACTTGGCCAATTTCATGCCATTCTACATAGTATTCATATTTGACGAGGGGTAGAATAGCTGACTTTTAGGTTTAAGCCTAAACCCAGTATCCCTGTAGTATCAATGGTTTTTGATAATTTTTTAATTTATCATTGGCACATCACCTGAATATTTTTTTATGAGCATCCAGGCAGATATTCTTACAAAAGCCTGTGTCTTAAATGAGGTCGTGCGACATCTAAACCAGCAATACCCACTTTATTGAAGAGGTTATTAGAATTAAATCAATCTTTCGAAAGCTTTAAATCAAGGTCACCTTTTCTTCATTAGTATCCCGTTTATAACGGTTCTTTGGTAATTTGATAGGTTACTAATAGTGTATATTTAATAAAGCGCCCTTAATAGCAGGAGCCACTCAAGGGCGCTGTACAAGGATACCCCAAATAATGTGTCGGTGAAAACCCTATAAGATATTTGAACAATAATTATTATTTATCTGTAAAAGCAACCTTGAACAGATTTAACAAATTTAAGAGACGACGCATTTATACATGTGTGTGTGTGTGTATATATATATATATATATATATATAATCTGCCGGAAACCTAGCTGTTCAACAGATTGGGGGCTGCAACACTAAACGCCCGATCACAATATGACTTGAGCCGAGACACATAGAAGGTTGATAGATAATGAATTAAAATAATACATACATACAAAAAAACTGCGCATACAATCAAGTTCAGCACTTCTGGACTATCATAAAACAAATGGCTGGACGTTCGTCTCTGAATAAATAGAAATGAAATGGATTTCAAAGGATGAACAATTTGTCACAAATTGTTTCAAAAGAATGAAATTTCTTCTGATATAAAGATGTCTTTTCTACTCTATTGGGCTTTATTTTACACACCAGATTATAACCTGATCTCCATCATTCCTTTTATTTTTTATGTGGGTTTGTTATCAGTGTATTGAATATAATATATTTCGAATGTGATATGACAAACGGTTGTAGCTCTTCTGCTAAAAATCTAACGTTGAATTGTTTAAGGGAACAGTTCACCATCATTTAACATTTTCATGACACAAATATATTTACACACATTATATGTGATGTCCAAATACGATCAACCACATAGTTAATAATCTAGCACAGTGAGTGAACTATAATTGGTGTGTGGACCCCGCCATTCTGAAACCAGACACAGACCGGATGATCCCGAAGTCGGATGTCACTTTACAATCAAGCGTATTGTATGATCTGATTGCGACAGCTTTAACAAGTGTCAGTCAAGCTGATGAGTTAGGAACAAAAGCGTATTAATGGATATTACATGGCTAAAGGACATTACATTATGAAATTCCTTATCAAGATTGTTTACTCCTGTAACAGGAAGCGTCTACGGAGCTGTTACATGTATACAAATGAACCGACGACGTTGCCAGTTTGTAGGTTGAGAGCGGGGACAGGTAAGGTCATGAGGCTAAGTTAGAGCATCCCTGTGCAGTTAATGTCGTGACCATACAATCCGGCATTCCGGGAAGCTGTAATGGCGACCCTCCAGTACTTAGGATTATTTCCCCTATACCTGATATGAGATTAGTACTTTATTATTTTGGTGTTACTTTTATGAGTATTTTATACGAGAGTGAACTGTTTCTCCAAGGCAGTAAGTGTCGAGATATTTTACGCAATTATTTCAACGATAAACTATCATCTTTTAACGTTATATGGTCGATGAGCATGTTCTCAAATTTGTAAACAGAGACATTAATCTGTAAATTGTCTTAAACAAACACATACACACGTGTTGGTATGTGTGTTACCCCACTCTATTGAGAATATTTGGGCGAGAAACAAATTGTTGCGGGTGGAATTTGAACATCGTCGGATGGTATATGTCTCAGAGTACTGCTTATACCCACCACGTTCTTATATAATACGAACAACTGATCCAAACACAGGTACTTTGGCCTCGTCTCCTTAATAGACCCTGCCAATTAAGCTAGTGACATTTATCGGCAGGATTTTGAACTACTACAATCGGGTCCTAAACACGACCTGTTAATCGCAGAGTCTGGATCCCCGTTCCTTTTAAGTGTGCACGCGAAATTTGTTTGTATATTTTAACGATCATTGCCGGTGATAATACTCCAGGATTCCAACAGTCAGTAAAGGAAAATGAAAGATAAGGTGATATTTAGTTTATTTCTATTCAAAGAAGACTGATTTAGTAAACAAAATAGATTAAATTGTAAGTTCTATCTGGTAGTTCGCAGAACACATTTCCCGTGTACAAGCGGATTGCCGCATTCGTAGCGAAAGTTTACGTATAGGCGGTGGCTTTAACATAGTGTTTCTTCAATACACATCTTTGGCCATTTATAATAATATCGAAAATGGACATGGCAGTTGTAATATTATCATTTTACCAGGATAATTCAGCGATATCTTCAACGATTTGTTTTATTTGTGATCATTTTCCGTGTAGAACGTTCGCCATCGTCTAGCAGTAGACTCATGGCGCATGCGCACGTCAGTGATAATCCGCCGGCATACATGGCATAATTCTAATAAACAAACGGGTGTGCTATTTGGATCGAAAATACTCATCAAATCGGAGACATATTGTGTTACACAAAAGTATTAATTGATAGAGCAATAATCCGGCATTGGTATATTGCATTTATGTATTATTTCTCGTGAATTAAAGCAAACCATGAGTTGAAATTACAATGTAAATAAACCCCATTTCAATTTCCAAGCGATAACCGATACTAGCGGACTTCGCTAAAGAAATATTTACTCTAATTTTTTTCACTTTGTTGATAATAACAACATTTAATAATGGAATATGTTGAACAACAAGAAACTAATCTATCACTAGATGTATTTTCCTATCTGAATTCGAAATGCATTACGCAGTAAATCGTTGTTCAAACCGAGATGTTCAGAACAATAATCCGCCCCACATTGAAAACCACGAAACTGGGCTGTACCCAGCGGTAGCCCGAAGTGTAAAAGCCCGCGAAAATTAGTTGGCAAGGTTTATTAGGGCACGAGGCAGATGGTCATATTATAATATGTAGCAATGAGGTCTGTGTTTGAATTCCTGTCGAAGCACTATCGTATGGGACGGGGGAGTTCGTGCAACCAGGCAACTGTGTCTCCTGAATATACGATCTGCTACAAATATCTTTAAAATTAGTTTCGTGAGGAAACGTTAAACTGGAGACTATCCGCGTAGGTTACTTTCACTGACCCAGATTAATGGTCAATCAAAAGTTGTCTAACCGACCCCCCATATTATTATAATAATTGTTTGTAAATACGGTACTCAAATGTTCTCTTTGGAATTATAATAATTCCTATTATTTAATTGCTATTTACAATTATTTTACTTGAGTAGATTGTAACAGTTGTTTTGGGTGGCCACTTGCAGAAATCGGATATTAATTGTTAGATGCAGTTTGGAAATATTTTGACGTAAACCAAGATTTATATGTTTGTATGTGGATGAGCGCAATATATCACTTCTCTAATGGATCAGTTCGATCACCTGTCGTTCAGATCTGATTACATCTCGACGCAATAAGCACACTCAAACTTAATTGACACATTTATCTCGTACCGGCCATTTTCGATGTGGTTAGTTATATACATGGCTTAAAACTGTTAGCCATTGAAATTCATAAAAGTGTATGCCTGTCTGTAGAACCATGACAGTACAAAAACATACTTTCAAAAGATGCCCCTTTTACAAAATTAAAAAAAAAAAATATATATATATATATATATACGATTCACAAACATGATAAATCGTCACAATAACGAAAATATATTACGTTACATCTTTATTTTAGTTCGATCATCTTTTAAAGAATGATTCAACGTTAATGTATCATATAATGAAGGACTTATTGATAATTATTATGTATCCTTGCTTGAAAGTTGTAGATTACCGTATCATTATAATTATTTAGCTAACAAGATCCATGTGACATATATTATAACAACACTGAAAGAAGTCTTGGATGTCTGATTGGTACTCTAGATAATTTATAATGTAATTAATAATAAATATATTGTACGTCATCTGTATAGGTATATTTTGTATTTTTACAAATATAGTTAACTAATCATTATACGTGTTTGTGTGTATATATATATATATATATATATATATATATATATATTTAAAATAATGGGGGACGTTAAAAAAACCCTGAGGACGTAAAACACTCTGGCAGTGACCACCCTCAGGGTATTTCGGCTCCATCTTTCCGTACTGCTCCCCTGTGAGTGGTGGGAGATGTTTCTCAACAACTCCAACATAGAGGCTGTGCCGAATAAGCGACAGCCTGGGGATTCTCCCCGAACAACAAAACCATAATATATATATATATATATATATATATATATATATGTGTGTGTGTGTGTGTGTGTAGAGAGAGAGAGAAGCATACTTTACAGTTTCACCTATTCAAGTCTATGTCGGACCTGACATGTTAAGTCACCCTGTTTCGCTGGGAGCCTCCCGGTTTTGAGCTTCGTCTCCGGACGGGAGCCGGAAATCTCTCTGTTTTTAACGAAACCCAAACAAAAAATATATAATTTATCAAACTTGGTGTGGAATAATTCCTTTTATTTTTGCCTGAGTAATGTCTCGTGTGCTTTTCTGGGTCAACAGAAACTGTCCAAACTGTGTCTGCTATAGCTCACATGTTCTTGTTTTCCGCCTAATCACGACTCGTATATAGTACAGCTAAGGTGATCGAGTAAAAACAAACAGTTTCAGGACTACCAGCTGACTCCTGACGATGAACTGCCGCTCTACTCTGCTGACAGTCGTGCCATGTCGACTCGTTCTGAGCAGGGATGGCAAAGAAGAAGACATTAGCTGATGGAATCCGCTTTCCACATTTGGCACATCTCATGTCAACACTGTCGGTCTTCGCCCACAGCAAAGCTGATAGCGAACGCGTCTCCTCCATGTGCCCCAAGATTGACACCGATGCAAAATCAACACGGATGAGCCGTGCTATGCATTTCCGCCAGAGAGCGATCTGCTGAAATCGGCAAAGTCTGCAACATGAAACAATGTGAAAGACCATCAGTGATAATGATGTATAGACCTCTTCGTGTGACTTTTTGCTAGATGTGTGTTATAATAGTATCTGAAACGAGGTATATGTAAAGATAACACAGTCTGTCTTTACAAGTGTTTAACATTTTTTTGCTAGATCTGCATTAACACATACTTTATTATCATGTTTTATTTAGTACACTAGTTTTTATAAGTGCTATACTTTAAAATTGTGTATTTAACATGTTTTATGTTATTTTTGTTAGATCTCCATTGACACATACTTTATTATCATAAGTTTCTTCGATGCATTAGTTTTTATAAAGTGCAATACTTTGAAATTGTATGTCTTACGTGGAACATGGACATTTGGTACTTCATCTGGTCGCAAGTATTGGTTGGTAATAAATAACAGCACTTGATTGTTATGGTCTAATTGTTTTATTTTCTGTTACCATAGGAATTATATTCCAAATTACTTATAAAAGCTCGATTTTTTTCCCGATTTGCGTATAAATCTACTGTTTCGGCATTTCTGAAACTTAACATACATGTTGTCGCTAGTTCATGAAAAATAATTATGATAACTGATAATTGGTCCGGTGTTTTTTTAACCGTTCACGATACATTAAACCTACAAATAAAATACTGCATTACACTTTTAATTCATTCTGAATGTGCGTGCGCATCAACCAACGAAAACACGAACAAAATGGCGATAAATTTATAAGGAAATAATTTATTTTGTATAAAATACAGTAATACGACGAATATAAGACACCTTCAGTCCAGTTATCTCCAAATGATAACGGATTGTAATGATAATCGATGTTGTGTCAATCATCATCATCATCATCATCATCATCACCATTGTAATAATAATGAAACATTAATGCAGTAGTCAGTGGACATTATATGACCTAGACAAGTTCATGAAGTACACTTTCTGGAGACAACTCACGACCTATCTTACTTCTTGGTAATCGATTTTTTAGCCTTCCCCGTAGCTTTCTTTGGTTTACCGACGGGCTTCTTCGGCCTGCCTGCGGCCTTCTTTGATTTGCCAGCGGCCTTCATCGTCTTGGAAGTGGCGGCCTTCTTCGGCTTCACCGCCTTGGCCTTCTTGGGACTCTTCGCCTTCTTGGCGACCTTTGCCCGCTTTTCACCGGCGGCCTTCTTCGCGCTCTCGACTTTCTTGGCCTTGGCTGGGGCCTTCTTGACCGAATCCCCGAGCCTAAAACTACCGGAAGCGCCCGAGCCTTTGGCCTGTTTCAGAGAGCCCGACTTGACACCAGCCCGAAGTGACATCTTCAGATGTTGGTTGATGATCTTCTCGTCAGCACCGACGTTGTAATGCTTCGCGATGTATTTCAGGATCGCCTGACGCGACGAGCCAGCGCGATCCTTTAACGCCATCACGGCCGCTTTGATCATTTCGGAATACTTAGGATGGTCGACCAGCTTCTTGTGTGGCTTGCAAGCTGCCTTCTTCTTGGAGCCCTTCTGAGCACCGACAGCTGCGGACTCCGACATGGCTATCTGGTTCTAGTCTGGTCTGGTCTCCTGACGAGCACGAAAGGTATTCGGCGAGGACACTTGAAACGCCTTGCCACCGAACACGAATACAATCCGTTTTGCAATCTTTGAAACGTTCCACGCTTTAAAAATAGTTATACTAGATATTATTCTTTGAAACTGTTCTCACGTGAAAAATAATCTAAACTAGATCTATACTTTATTGATTACGCCACAAATAATCTTCTCTTCCAGCATCGACATTCTCTGCAACGAAGCTTCAGTGGCGCAAGCTTTTATATAACCAAGGCGCGGATGTAATAGTAGTACCCAGCCAATGGCGCCTGATTGTTCGACTTGCTGCTACATTTCGTGGTTTGTGTGTTAGTGGCACTGGAATTTAGTCATTTTATCCGACATCAGCTATCATAAGCCATATGTATTTCCTTGATATCAACCATTCAATATTTGGCTCGTCTAGACGTTACAGTTTGTGGCGAAGCAGAAATAAACGTCAGGAGAAACCGGACTTGGAAGCCGATTTGGCAGACGATATAAATAAGAATCGCGAAATTTTGGTCAAATATTTGTGTGTAATGTAAAGCCAAAGGAAATATTTGTGTAACGTCCGCAAAAAAGTCACCTGATTAGTATATTATCGGAAATAATACAAAGTTTTATAATAAATTTAGAGATTTATTGTCAATTCTATCATTGCCTCTCAAGCGCGGCTCCATTGCTTTGTGAGCCTTGTTCGTTGTTGTTCGGGCGCTTATTATATAAAAGGAAATATTTGATATATATATATATATATATATATATATAAACAGCCAGTATTTGTTTTACACCATTATATACGTTCCACACATCCGAAAATGTACTGTTTTTATTTAATTAAACCATATTAATAAAGTGTAATATTAAATTAATTAAAAAAATAATATAAAAGATTTATTTTCATACGAAATGAATAATCTTTTCAGCCTACTAGCTAAGGCTTATTATCCCTTAATCGGGGACCATCTCGTGATGAAAAGAAATGTAAATCATCTGAATTTTTAGAAGATAGAATGGGACATTTAAGATATTAAAAGAGCGCTAATAATGTTTAACAATCATATCAGGGTTGAAATACTGACAATTTTTCCGAAGGATTCCTGCAGATAATAATCCTTAAAGGTAGCTATAACACCCATGCGCATCGATGGCGGAAGTGACGTTGTATTAGGAGGCATATAAAGAACATTACCGTTGAGTTTTGTCTGCACTTCATCAAAATGTGTAGGATGGCAAGGGGCATTATCTAATAAAAGAATTGCTTTAAGTTGCAGATTTTATTTTTCTTTACAAAAATTGTACACAAGATTGCAGAATAGTTGGTGTACGGTTTCTGTGTTACCCACGCCTTTCAGTTTCATTACCAGTACACATATAATTGCCACCTACTCAACTCTTTCAAATGCACTGGGTGTTTCTCAGTGGTAGACCAACATTACCACCGAATGGAATTGTTAGTCCACCCTTGGTAGGTTTAAACCCTTTAACTGCGAGAAAGGTTCAAGAAGACATTCTCTTAAAATAAAATCCTGTTTCATCCGCATTAAAATAACATGATTAGGATAATCGCCAATCTGTATACCAGTTATTTTAACACTAGTAAACGTTAGTGCGAGTCTTATAAAACATGCAAGCCAACTTTTACTACCATTGCTATCGTCTTTCTCCTTCAATTAAGAAAAGTACACCTTGCCTTAACCGAAATCTTCGCTTGAATGAAAGGAACACTTATTTTTGGTTCATATCTTTCCAACCAAATTGTTAGTAACTTCTCCATTTTGTCAACCAATTTACTCCTTGGGGAACTGTATGCTGTAGTACTTAATCTAATAGTTTGCTGTAGAGGTTTTTTTCTTCTTATTTAGGCCGTCTTCATGGTTGTCGTCACAGTCGACGGAGGTAAATTTATATCCCTATAAACACTTGGCCGACCTTCATCACCTTCCATTTTATATTTCTAAGATAAGGCACGGTGATGTTTTTCACCGGGAGCACTAGTATATTTCTTTCTACCCCACATGGTAAGATTTATTTTTATTAATTTATTATTATAATTATTAATTGCACAGTAACTGCTACATGGCATGACTAAGCAATATTAGGGGGCGTAGTCGCCGAGTGGGCGGAGTCTAAGTATAGTTGTTAAAGTTGGCGGGATTCACCAGTTGATGGCTGCGGTTTCGGTCAAAAAATTTAATTTTAATAATTTTGCATTTTAATTTAAAAATATATATTTGTCCTCATTTTGGCCTAATTTCAAAACCGGCGTATGTTTGAATCGTTGTAAACTGAACCGTCGTAAAACGGCGGCTGACTATATATATATATATATATATATATATATATATATATAATATATATATATATATAATGATTTCGAAATATAATGTAGGTGAACTGAAAGATGAAAAGATGAAACATCCTTAATCCAGACATTGCAAGGCCGAAATCTGGATCTTGGTGCTATCGATATATGTTTGTCAGAACGTGTTAATACAGTTTAACCACATGGTAGACTCTTTTATAGTGTTTGAGTGAAGGATATTTGACTACATGTTTGACCCCAGTAAAGGATTTTCCGGGGGTATTCTTATAATTAAATAGACGATAGACCTTTTCTAGAATCGCCTTACCATAATCAACAAGATTCAACTTAAGTACAATATCACTTCATAAAAAAGCTCGGAGTTAGAACGCAATGTATCTTGAATGTCTTTTGTCCTTGAATACGATGCGTATTGAAACCCTGAAATTAATATATGGACTTGCCATTAGTTCACGTAATTTATCTAAGACACACACACACACACTGGTACTTTTTTACGTGATTCATAGGGGTACATATTTATAGATATGTGGAGGTGTAGAATATTTTATATTTAGAATTAAGTATATATAGTTTTATTTATGTATATATTCATGGAGGTATAGGTTTCAAAGGATGTTTTGTTATTGATGTTCTGGGCCAGTGCCACTCTATATGTATCCTAAAACGCACACTGCCAATGCTAGATTCCTCATTACACCAACGTAAGAAGGTTATATCGTCATAACAACATGTTTTACTGTATCAGCCTTGCTATGTATTATGTAGAATCTGTATTGTAAGTTGTCCTCTTATGTTGTCTGGCGAAACGACCTATTAATTCATACAAAGCTGTTTGATAGATTTATACTCGTTTGTTACTCCGCCAGATGTCTCCATGGGTAGAGTTATTCCACATATTGTGAGTATTTAGGTTAGACACATTCTTGAATGTATAGCAATTATAATCCCTACGTGTCATTTTCAGTATCGGAGATCTTCCCGAAATCTGGTGTTCTCAATTATAGGTCAAATAGATCAAGCGGATAGGCGCCTTAATTTAGAACCCACAGCACATAACTGAATATAATTATAGTAAAACCTCTGTAAATGGACCACCCAAGAGACTGGCAAAAAGTGGTCAGTTTAGGGAGGTGGTCATTTTAACAGAAGTTTTATCCAGCGCCAGAAACAAATTGAGTTGTTTTTGGACAATAGTATGTTATTATATTCATGGAAATGTGCATACATATTTGCACATACAAGTATAATACAGCTACCATTGAAAAATAATACTAGTACATGTTTAATTCGCCCACACATTCACACCCAATGCCGCGTACAGTAATTCTTTCCTTAGATCGTTAGCCACCAGTACATTGTTCACCGTTGATTGATAACGACCGTGCACAGGAAAAATAATCCACTTTCACCCATGTTGAAAATGTCATCATAACCGCGCAGAATCTCGGCCAACTTGGCCCTCCAGTCACCATTGCTTTTGCTATCAATGCCACCCCTCCTCCTCATCAGAGACTTTGACCAAGTTTATGTTATGACGTGAACGGAACTTAGCTAGCTAGCCAACCATTTGATGTTTTTAAAGTTAGACATGTCCAGTTTCTCTGCAATTTTGAGAGACGGAATGAGGGGCTCAGCTATAGGAATGTTTTTGACACGTCCTACCTGAAAACCACAACCACAGCTTTTCATCAAGTTGGTCATTTTCCAAATTTTTACAAATGCGCTTCCTGCTGGGAGAATTTGTTTTCTTCAAAGGCCGTGATATAATCTCTCTTTTTTCAGAATATTTTGCACAATAGTTTCGTCTATGGAAAACGCAAGTTGCCTTTGGCTCATTCCCTAACTTCCATTGATCAGTTTTTAGGTTATCGGCTAAAGATAGCCCTTTGTGTTTGTCAGACATGGTTTGTTTACGGCCACACAAAAAATACGCAATAAAATATTAATCGAATATCAAATGTCCCAAATAATAAAAACAGGACAGGTAATGGTTTCGTATATAGGGCAAAAGATAACAACAGAAATGATTTTTAACCTATGTACTTGTTGAAGTTTGGGGTAGAGGTGTTGATTTCTGTTCAGTCTTTATTGTTGTTGATGGTGGTGTTTGTAGGGGGTCTTTCGGGTGTGGTGGAGTGATGATGGCTGGTCGTTAGGTGATGATTTGGAAGTTTGTAGCCTTCAGGGAGGAGATTGCCGTCTAGTCTTCTTCGGTACATCGGGTGGGTTGGGCAGTTGAGCGAATAATGTACCAAATTGTACGCTTGTTGAAAGTGAAGGCAGAGTTCTGTGGATGACGCACTGGTGAAGTTTCGTGTGTATGACCAGAAACGTACGTAGTTGTCTGAGTTGGGTGTCAGCCAGTCTGTTGTTAATGAGGTTATGTCCATCTACAGTCGTGGTTTGGTACCAATTCTTGGATGGATGATGATACGTGATCTGTATAGATCGACTCGAATTGATTAAAGATGAATCTGTCGATGGGATGGTTGAATGTGCCAGGGTTATATTCAGCACGTTCGATGACTACCACACACGTGGCTTCGTTCGCTAGTTGGTCGACTCGGTCGTTGTCCTCAGGGTTAATGTGACTTCGGACCCAGTGGAGGATTACTTGTATTCCAAGCTACCTGAGGGTTGATGCCGTGATGTAGATTTCTGTGATGATTTCGTGATAGGTGTGGAAATTAGCTGTGGTGATGATGGTTAGCGCCCACATAGAGTCCGAGTTGATGATGACTCTTTCGTGGATAGGCTGTCTAGAGATCCTCGATATTAGTGCCGCTTTGACTGCATGCAGCTCAGCTAATGTGATGAAATCCACGAAGGCGACAAACACTGATTTGATTCCTTTGGTGCTTTTTCTAACTGTGATCTTGGTTAGTAAATGAACGATAGCGTCTAGTGTGGATCTGTCTTTGACGAATCCGAAGATATTATTCGTCTTGGGGATTTTCCACTGGAGTCTCGCTAGGATCATTCTCTCCATCATCTTTGAGAGGGTGGACTAAATGGAAACGGGGCGATGGTCTTTTCCTCCTGGTTTAGTGATCGGGGTGACTATTGCCGTGTTCCACTGTTCTGGTAGATTTCCTTCAGTCCAGGATTGATTTAATAAATTGAGGATTCTCTTCTTAAAGGAACGCGGTGCTTTGGTGTAGAAAATGTAGGCAACGCCACCATCTCTAGGGGCTGTCTTTCTGTGTCTTCTAAGTACGGTCTCGAATTCGTGGAAGGTAAACAGCCTGTTTGTGTCTGGATGTTTCTGTTTTGCTGCTGCTATGTTGGATGGTAGCTGTTGTTTGAAGGTAGACTAGTCTGGTCTGTTCTGGTCGTGAAATGGTCAGCGAGTCTGTTAGCTTCACATTTGGGATTTACAGTTTTGGATGTTGGAGTAGACCCTGTTATCTTTTTAATCTCTTGTCAGATTGGTGTTGATTTAATTTCAGCTGGTGTGTTGCACCATATATCCCACTGTTGTTTCTTCAACTGCTGTCATATTTATCATCTTTATACACATGATGACCTGTCAGTTTATTGGTTACACGAACATGAAAGGAAAATGTGGTGTAACACTGCTTCAGATGTTGCCGCTATTTGAAGTCATATAAACAGGAATTTTAGATTAACTCGTATTGTTTTCACATGGTTAAGCCGAAGCTAGTCACACAAACAGCAATCGTGCATGGCTTCTTTGTGATACCTTCGCTTTAACTACAGTTCCAAACGACCCTAATTGGTCAGTAGTCGGATGACAAGCAGCCAATTAAATTAATGCATGCGTTAGTGGACATAAACAAGGCTACATGATGGCCCCGGTGGCCTAGCGGTTAAGCACCCGGCACTTGGTGCCAACAGTCGCAGGTTCGAACCCCGTAAGAGGTCGAAACTTTTCCAGGGATTAATTTCTCGGCTCACTACATCGTGGGTGGCTGACCACGTTAAATGGCGCTGCCGTCTCCACTGAATTATTTAAAATAAAGGGGGACGTTAAAAACCCCTGAGGACGTAAAACACTCTGGCAGTGACCACCCTCAGGGTATTTCGGCTCCATCTTTCCGTACTGCTCCCCTGTGAGTGGTGGGGGAGGAGGTTTCTCAACCACTCCAACATAGAGGCTGTGCTGATTAAGCGACAGCCTGGGGATTCTCCCCGAACAACAAAATCCAACCAACCATGCCCCTGGTCGACATACGGGATGACAAACGTGGGCATTAGATGGAGATCACAGGTCGAAATAAAGATATGGGAGGTGGTCGAGTTATAGAAGAAAAATACAATGATCATAGCATAGCAATAATTTAAGAGTGTGAAAAAGTGGTCCATTTACAAAGGTTTTCGAGTTAAAGGGGTGGTCGGTGTTGGAGGTTTTACTGTACTTAGGGACGCTAAATGGCACGTTTTGCATGTGCTTTCACTTTCTGTCTGATGGAAATAGAAAGACTAAATATCCTACGGGAGAAACCAAATTTGACAATTGAAAAATAATTAACGCTAAACAACCTACATAAAAATAAAGATATAGTAATTTAAAAAGCTGATAAAGATTCGGTAGTAGTAATAGTGGACAAAAAGAATTATATTACTGAAGGTTATCGTCAATTAAATAATTATAATCATTACGAAAAAGCCGATATACCCCCAGAACGGCAATTCAAATAGCTGCCATTTTAAATAAACTTAAATCTACTGGTGCAATTTCTGAAAAAAACAATCGCAATTCCTTTCACTTCCACACGAGACAATACCCCAAGAAGACGAATAGTGTCTGACTGTAATAGTCAATCCAAAAACGTATAATCTTTCACAGATAATCACTTAAAACCTTTTGCTATGGATTACCCTTTAGTGTTCATATGGCAAAGTTTGAGAAAGAGGCATTACTTAAATGTTCATTAAAACCTCACGCCTACTTCCGATATTTGGATGATGTTTTCATAATATGGCCACGTGGCAAGGAGGAGTTTTCTGGGTTTCTAAATATTTTTAATACAACTAAATCTCCATTTAAATTTAAATCTTCAATTGATCCGGTCAATTATTTACATACAACTGTATCTAAAGACCCCAAAAACTAAAATAACTTACAAACCAAATAATTTTTTTATATACTCCAATGCTCATCATATGTTACACAAACATTCTTTTCATCCCAAACATACATTTAAAGGTCACAGGAAAAGGTTTAACAAATTGCTGATAATTAGAGACAGCGATAGATAGATATAATTTTATTTCCAACTTCCACAGTACAGACAATATATATATATATATATATATATATATATATATATATATATATATATATATATATATATATATATATATAAGCTAAATGTAATTGTAAGACAGATAGTGTGAATGTACTATGAAGCTGTCTTCCACTGCACCATATACATAATAGTGAGGTTCTGTGTGTCCGTGTATCACAATCAGTCGGCAACGTGGACATCAAAAAGATATATATATATATATATATATATATATATATATATATATATATATATATATATATATAGAGAGAGAGAGAGAGAGAGAGAGAGAGAGAGAGAGAGAGAGAGAGATTTAACAGAATCCAAAACACACAAAAATACATAAAATAGTGGTAGTTTGTACTTTTCTCAAGCCTGACTAGCTTGAGGAAAACAATCCGGAAAAAGAGTTGCTGCAGGTTACTTGGCTTAAAAATATTTGCCTTCGTGACATTTTTTTATATTTTGAACGAGACATGTTCTGAGGCAGTGTATGAAACTATTTGTTCCATATTTTGGGAATAGCACCTGGTTTCGTACAAGAGATCCCATTGCCTAGTTGCTCGCGAGTTGTGAATGTCATGGTTAAATCTGAACATTTGTTTAAATGAGTAGGTAAGATATTTTGTGATGAAGTCAAATACCAATAATGTTGATTGAAATATATATTGATCAGTTATTTTCATAATACTTGCAGTTTTTAATAATGGGTCAGTATGACTGTTGAATTTTGCAATATTGATGGTCCGAATTGCCCGTTTCTGAAGTAACGTTGTACGGCGTAATGTTTTGACATTACAATTTCCCCATGCCAATATTCCATAACATATATGAGATTGTATCTCAAGGAGTCCTTTGCTAATACGTTTTTTACTTGTTTGATTGAGAACAATGCGCTGGATATTCGTTGGTTAACATGGGCGATTTTCTATTTCCAAATAAGATTTTCATCTATGAAGATGCCCAAGAATTTTACTGATTTTTCTTCGCAATCGTTTACTATTCTTTTTAATATATTATTATTAATTGCAACGTTTAGCCTTGTGAAATTGCATTGTTGTTGATGGGGTCTAATAACGATATAATTAGTTTTTGTTGGATTTAGAGATAATCTGTTTGTGCAAAACCAATGGAACAATTTGTTAACTGTTTGTAAGTTGGAGCTCGACATACACAGTGTGATGTCACCAGCAAATGACAATATATTACTATTACACTAATTTGGTATATCATTCACATAAATGAGATACAACAACGCACCGAGAATAGAGCCTTGAGGGACACCACATTGTATATTGAGGAGGCTGGAGCTATGATCATCAATGTCTACAAATTGACTTCTATTTGTTAAACAAATTATTAGCATTTCCACGTATTCCATAAGTGTTTATTTATTTAAAAGTATTTTTGGCTGATGACGTCAAAAGCTTGAATAAACTGGGTTCCAAAAATGACAATAAATTTTATACATAATTTTCTCTAATATTTTGGAAATGGCTGGTAGTAATTTTGCTGGTCTAAGACTTTGATCAGTGGATTTGTAAATGGGAATAGCCTTCACGATGTTCAGGTCTTGTGGAACAATACCAGTAACAAACGATCTATTTATTATGTGAGTAATGAGTTGTAAAATATTGGAAATAGTTTCCTTTAACAATTTTGTGGTGATGCCATCATAACTCTGGCTTAGTTTCGGTTTCAAATTATAGGTAGTTAAAAAAACATCAGATGGCGCCACTGGGTCAATTATATTCTGTAAAAGTTTATTTGATTGAGGCACGTTTTGATTGGTCTGAATGCCAATTTTTGAAAAATAATTATTAAAACCTTCCGCATTCCGAAATTTGTCAGTAATTAAGGTTCCATTTATTAAAAATGTTTGAGCAAAGCTTGTTTTGTTGTTGAGTTTGCCCATGGCCTTTCTTAGGCTAGACCAAGGTTTTCGTATATTTTGCTTATTTTCCTCAAGGGCGTTTTGAAAATAAATAATTGTTGTTGCTCGTTTCAACCTATTAAACATTTGTTGTACTATTTATATGCTGCAATGTTGTCAGCAGTAGGTTTATTTAACCTTTTGACAAAAAGTTTAGCTTTTTGTTTGAACGAAATTAAAATACCTGTTGTAACCCACTCCCTTTTTAATACTTTATTATTAATTTTACATGTGCGAAGAGGTTTTGTCAAAATATTTCAATCAGAAATAACGTTACAGTGATTTAAAAACTTGCTCGGGAATCTTCGGAAAACTTCGGAATATGACGTCATCTTTACCAAATAAAGACCCCAAACACCCCACGTGGCCCTGTATTCCATATTGTCTTTATTAAACATATAAAATGGTGTATTCTGTCGCATACAATTGTACAGAGAAACATACATAAATACCAATGATTATATCCGACGGATAAGTGCCGTCAAAACCCGTCCCGAAACAATCACAACCCCCCGAAATTACAAAATAAATGGCTAAACGACACAACGAGGGCGCCACATCCTTGTATAGACTATTATAGGTCACATATGGGAGAGCCCTATGCATCCACCGGGCTCCCGTGTACAAACAAATACCACTTTATTTTAAATGAAGTTATTCGATAGGAGGAAGGAAATACTCGCATTCAGGCCCAATATGTTGGCGGCACAGGTGGCTAATCTGGGTCCACGTATGCAGTTGTTGCAGGTAATTTCTCACAATTAATACTCTCTGTTACCATTTTCGCTAGTGGTTCAAAGTTGTAGGGCTTGATATCCCTTCATCGAAATCTGACATTTTGTCTGGCAACTGGTCAGAACGCTTGTAAATAAGCTGTGGGACCATTGATCTAAAGAAAACTAGACCGAGCACTCAGTGGTGTTTGATTGGGCCACATGACCAAATAGCTCTGACTTCCGGTAGGGGAAAAAGCAACGTTGAAGCGGCTGCGCTTCGAGTTTTGAACCTATGAATACGCACAGTTATTGTGATGTGTGCATTAAAATTTTTGTGTGCGCAGAGAATGTCTTATTGTATGCCATCAAGTATGTAAATGTCGTTTTATGCAAGTCCGTAGTTCTAGTTTAGTTGGGATGAAATGCCAGAAATAAGCCGGGGATTGTTGAACAGTCTAAATATAATAATAATAATAGTTAAGCATAATTAACAGCTATTTTAAATGTGTTCCTTATACTTACCAATGAAAAGATATCCCATTTGTATTACTTCAACGCCCACGACTTATGCAACCATCGACACAAAAATAAATCACATTGTTTATAAAGCTGATTTTGCAGTCTGCGTTCCTTTTTCCACGACCGGAAGTTGGGACCTTTTCGCCATCAAATCGAAGGCCGTGTTCGGTCTAGTTTTTCTTTCAGGTCAATGTGTGGCACTATGTCATGTTTTGCAATAACCCATAGCGAGTGTACTACACACTAGCAATGGCCTGTGAAAGTTTGGAAATTAAGGATTTATGGAACATTTTCATGGAAATATGACAGCTGGTGGTTAGAATTGTTTTGATTGTGGTAGTGCATCTGATAGGGAATAAAATTATTTTTGTTACGTTATATTTACTTCGAAATGTGAAATTTATTTTCCTGTGACCTTTAAAGGACTAGCTAATCATGCAAGTTTTCATAATATGTTCTAATGAGAAGGATTCTTTTTCAAGCCTTGTGTAATAGAAATTACTCTAAAAGATGGCTGCTTGGTATTAGAGGCAAAATTGTTAAGGGAATCCAAATAAAACAACGTCGGACAAATAGCGCTATTCCAACTACCAGCCATTGGATTCAAAACCATGCGATGCTATTTATTACCTGCAGAAGGTGTGATCTAATAACTGTTTCCTGATATAATACGAGTACTGTCACTCAAAAAACATTTTCCATAATGGGAGTTATAGATTGCTCTTCCTCAAACGTTATTTATGCTGATCAGTGCTATTTCTAATATATTAGTATTCGAATCAGACTATGTGCATAAGTTGTTTAGGCAAATTGTTGCCACATTTTGTGTTACAAATGGTGTATGTGTGTGTGTTTGAGTGTGTGTATTTGTCTATATGTGTGTTTGTATGTGTCGTTTTTATATATATATATATATATATATATATATATATATATATATATATATATATATATATATATATTGTAGCACTGGCTCAGAACATCAACATCTATAAACATCTTTTGAGACCTATACCTCCATATACGTAAATAAAACTATACATATATCAATCTAAATATAAAATGTTCTACATCTCTCATGTGTCAATATTAGAACAATAAAGATATAACTTTAAAAAAGAGATGTAATGATATAATTATTTGTGTTATATAATAGTGTACGCTTATCTCTAGTGGATAACATTTGAACAATACAGATGCCGGCCTCAGGTTTATTCTTGGTCCCCAAATAGACACAACAGTTAGTATATATAGTTAATAAATAACATTTTCGTTGAAGTAGCAACATTATATATATATATATATATATATATATAATTCAGTTTCTTGCTGGTTCAGTTATTTTGTCGCTAACCCACGAAGAATACTTATTTAGCACCTATATATAAATCGTTTTCTAATCAAGATTTTTACCTAGGAATGTCAATTCGGGTCTTGATATTTAGGGTGTTATACACCATTATCAACACAGAACATTAATTATGTTACTGTCCATTTCGTGTTTGTTTTATTACACACACAGCACAACGTTTTATTTGGCATCCATGTGGAAGCCATGTTAGATCCTGGCGTAGTTTGCAAGTTCAAATTACGTTTTATTTAAAAGTCGATCCGAACCAAATTCAGAATACTGTAGCATGCACGGCGACAAATTCTAGGAAATGTGATCATATTATCCAGTTCTTGAAAATACATACTAGTAACTATTTCAAATTTATCTCTGATGGCACCTGAATACCTGTGGGAACTCTTGTCCTTAAGAATTTTAACAACTGCTACATTTTCAAGCATTCATTCGTGCCATGGTTCTTTCTATGCTATTTATTTTACTTTGATCGGAATGCAAAAATGTATGATATGATTAATCCATGTCTTTATGTTAGATAGGTCCGTATTGTCTACTTTCCCACGGTTGTGGTCATGCTGGCGGGTGAGGTCGAAGGTTCGAATCCCGGCCATAGCACTATAGTAGGACGAGTTTTTATCCACGAAATATGTCATATATTGTAAATTCTAAATTTATTTAGAATTAGTCCCCTCGTTGTGAAGCAGTAAATTACAGACCAACTGCGTTACTATTAATTGTACAATTAACAAGATGCTCGTGTAGTACACCGGGTAGCGCAGTATGTTACAGATCCGTATTGGAGACTTTGATTCCCGGCGTTGTCTACGTTTGTAGGTTGTTTGGATTAACCATCTAATTTCCTAGGTAAATAATAATGGCCGAAATGGCAGTTATTTTACGTGGATTGGCTGCCTTAAATGAGGGAGACGCATATGATATGGTCTGTAATTTACTGCTTAACCACTGGGACTAATTCAAAATAAATTTGGAATTTAGAATGGATGGCATATTCCGCGGAGAAAACCTTGCCACTTGCTTGGTTGGATACCAAAAAAAAACTCATCCTACTATAGGGCCACTTCCGGGATTCGAACCTCCGATCTCCAGCCCACAATGACCGAGCCGTGATAGCGCAGTTAGTTAGAGCGTAGCCGAAGGGTCGCGGGTTCGAGGACTCCGGGAGCTGCAATGTTGTCGAGTGGCGACTGGTTCACTCATCCATAAAAATTAGTACCTGACAGGACGCTATGGCTACGTGTGAGTAACGCTTTGCGCCTATAATGGCAGCACGCGTTGTATGCTCCCTTGGGAGTTGAGATATTTGCTGGGTGGAAACAGGTCTGAGTCAGGGATAATAATACTGTACAGCGCCTCAGAGCAGGGCTACCTGGATCTGGCGCTATATAAACACGCATTATTAATATTTATTATTATTATAATGACCTTGAGTAAGAAAGTCCCACACTCTTACCCACTCGGCCATAGAGGCGGTAAATACTCTCTCGTCCACATAAACTCATGCATCTATTTATTTACTGATTATTTACAACAATTCCTTTTCATAAATATGACATTGTAAAATAAAATCAATGCAACAAGCCATTGAATGATATTTCTTTCGTCAGTCAAACAGCATATTGAGAAAGGATACTAATAATAACCAGAATAACCTACTGTAAGCGGACTTCTCTTGGGAAGATAATCGGGGTGTCACTGTAAATCGAATTTAAATGGTCTCGGATATAATATCCCCCTTTATTAAATATACATTATTATTATTATTATTATTATTATTATTATTATTATTATTATTATTATTATTATTATTATTGAAGTAGTGTTTGCATAGCCGACACGTATATTACTTCTGTTTAGATAAAGCATTGGAGCGCTTTAAAACAGCTATAATATTGGATGGTGCTAACTAATCAACTTTTGGCTGTAAAATGCATTTCAGAACTTACTTAGGAAAGTGAACCTATATTCAAAATTCCAATATGGAACTGTGTTTCAGTATTACGGCTACTTTTCTTTTATGTACACGGTAAGCTAAATGTGCGAGCCAACCTCGAATGGCTGGTAAGTTAATGAGACGAAGTGAAAGATGAAACACCCTTCAGATATAACTAAGCCTGGATTTCAACACAGGTGTGTATAACCATATATATATATATATATATATATATATATATATATATAATTGAGGCGTGAGTGTTGAGGTCGAGGTATCTTTCAAACGATCTGAGTCGAACTGATTCAGTTTCGGGGAATGGACAAAACGATTATAATTATTACTCTCTATTATTAAAAGCTTAAAACCAACAATTTTTGAGACTATCTTTCTATAAGCCTGGAACTCCTGATTCCAGAAACACTCCAGTAATGTCTCCTTTGTTTTGGTTTGCACCAATGCTCATAATATTTCTTCGGTGTAACCCCAAACTGTATCATTAATTTATTTGAATTATTCATATTTAGATACTGATGTATGGCATAGTGTTAAATATCTATCTATCTATCTATCTATCTATCTATCTATCTATCTATCTATCTATCTATCTATCTATCTATCTATCTATCTATCTATCTATATCTATCTATATATCTATCTATCTATCTATCTATCTATATCTATCTATCTATCTATCTATCTATCTATCTATCTATCTATTCTATCTATCTATCTATTATCTATCTATTCTATCTATCTATCTATCTATCTATCTATCTATCTATCTATCTATATCTACTATCTATCTATCTATCTATCTATCTATCTATCTATCTATCTATATCATACAATCGACAACGTATCTAATCTATGTATTATCTTATAGTCAATATATTATCTAGGTTATCTAACTACTCTACTACTGATATCGATCGATTACTAATTATTTATAACATTATATCTATCTAATATTAGTATCCTCATTATATCTATCTATCTATCTATCTATCTATCTATCTATCTATCTATATCTATATCTATCTATCTATCTATCTATCTATCTATCTATCTATCTATATCTATATCTATCTATCTATCTATCTATCTATCTATCTATCTATCTATCTATCTATCTATATCTCTATCTATCTATCTATCTATCTATCTATCTATCTATCTATCTATCTATACAAACAAACGACAACGTACGAAGTCAGGAACTTGAAGGTCAATAATTTCAAGGTTACTAAACACTCAGCACCTGGAAATCGTCGAATAAAATAATTTAGTAAAACAATTAAGTGCTACTCTAAATATAGTTCCTCATTGAACACATATCTGCGTATATAACTTTGGACGAACACCCATTGTTGTCGTCATATCTCCAGCATATTTGGTAACCAATACTAAACCAGTTTATGTAGGTATATACTCCCCCCAAACTGGCCACAAATGATCCTGTTCGGTGTGTGCGTGCAGTTCCTTTTCAAAATTCTTTTTTGCATGAATCCTTTGTAAATAATTTTACCACCCACTCAGCTAGGTAGGTATATTTAGTTTGTATGGTATTAAAGAGATTTAACATAATAATCCACAAACTTTACTTTATTACAGAACATGTAAATGTTTTATCCAATAAAACACCGTTAGCGGTCTAGATTGTTTATATTCATATCATAACGTTTTTAGAGCAGAGATCCCTTGCTACACGAGGATAAACATTTGATTCGAGATTAAATTTCAGCTTTGACTGTGGCTTAATGGCGATATAGTTAAAAGTATATCCACAGAGAGAGATTAATTATTAAAATAAAAGACAATTTTTAACTACCTTGCCAAAATCTCAACTACAGTGTAAAACGCCAGGTTATATTGAAATATGGTCAGGTTCGTATGCCGGCTAGTTATTACTGTATTTATTATGCTGTGTAGACTCACTTATCAAATTTTATTTGATATTATACTCGACTGAAAGAATATGCAGTATGCCACAAAGTATGATTTAAATTTAGTGCCTGGTATTTAAAAAGAATTACATCAGACACGAAACCAATCAGATCGGAAAAATTTAAAACTCTCACCTGATATATATATATATATATATATATATATATATATATATATTATATATATATATATATATGTTTACTCTGTGAATTGATGTTTGTTTAGCTGTGTAAATAGTCGATCATTCTTGACATTACTGTTGAATTATCATCATAGACCGAGAGGGGGTGGTGGTGGTGGGGGGGGGGGTAATTATGTTTTGTTTACCAAAAGGTCTGAGGGTTGTTTCTTAATGACAACTTTCTCCTGAATTCAGAAATCCATTTCGTACAAAAATCCGATTGAACGATTTCTCACAAATCATCCTCAAAGTGAGGTACTCTCAAATGCCAAAATCGCGATCCCACGGGGACGTTGTATCTCGACCAATACATTATTATCTTGGAAACCTGTTATCCTTTACCAATATTTATAAATGAGATATCATTATAATCAGTGGCATCTACTGGTGCATTTGATATACAGGAAATGTATGATAAGTAAGTAATTGTGATATTTATTAATATTATTAGTTATTAATATCTCAATATATTTCTGATTACTGATAATTATTTATTTTTTCTTTTGCTTGGAGAGAACAAATGGCAATACACTGACCTATATGACATACTCTAACATCCTGTAATATCTCTACTATAACCCAACACCAACCATGTGTGTGTGTAGTTCATCCCGGGAATATAATGTAGACATTCTAAATATCGGTGGTGATTGCTCAAAAAGGCTAAATTGAGTTCACAATATACAACAACAACAAAAAATCTCTCAAAAATATTAACTGTGTTCGTATTGCTATTTTATTATATCAGAAATCAGATGAACCGGTGTCAATTACTGGTTTGCTTGACGGTCAAATAATTATTACGTTATCAATATTTTAATTTGTTAACCTAATTTGTTAATCTAGTTTTTTGACAAGAATGTTTTGAACATAATTGATCCTGGTTATATATAGCAATATGGTGTGATACCTCATATATAATATTTAACATATTTAATACAACTTTAATACTAAGAATATTATTAATCTATAACATAACCACATATACTCATATTGCATACATATGCTATATACTTTAGATAATCAAAACCTGTTATTTAAAGGATTTTCGACTAACATTAAGTCATAAGCCTTTATCATATTATTTAGTAACTGTGCAATGATCGATTTCTCCACCGAGAACACAGTATGTCAGTATTTGACATAATCAGAACACACACACGCACGTACGCACGCACGCACACGCACATATATATATATATATATATATATTTATATATATAATTATATATATTTACTCAATAATAATAAAAGGTTATGGCTGGTGTTGACAAATACAGTGGCAGACCTGCTGCTATGCATTATTGCTAGGGGGCCATGCCTCTAAATTACATACAGAATATTTAGCATTGCTCCAACAGAAAATAAATGTAATCTCATTCCGAATCAGTATCCCAGGTTATTTAAATAAACTGTTCTTTGAACATCTCATTTAATTATCATCTAAATAAGAGTCATCCATGTTGCTGTCATCATCAATTCCTAGTGCATCAAGCGCACTCAGAAGCTGGTCTTTACTACTGGGCACTGCCTCCACCTCAACTTGTACCTGAATATAAGTTGCCACTCCCACTGGGTCTAACAGGTTAATCAATGGCGATACAGTTAACCTTGTAGCAGGCGTCCTCATGGTCAGCATCATCAACTTCGGGGAGCTGCTGCACATGCGGCAGATTCCTTACATTGGTTGTTCTCCACTCGCTGGTGACATTCTTGAGAAGTTCCTTGCATTGTTCAGACCGGATTGGAGCACTATTTACGGGAGATGTGCATGAGTGCAGAAAGCATGTCATGACCCAGATAGTTTTGTTGACGACCCCTTTTCCCCTATTCACAGCATTTGTTCTGCTTTCAACAACCGCATTAGAGCGAGGCTGACATAGACAGATTATCAAATATCACTTTATATTAAATGAAGTTATGTGATAGGAAGAAGGAGATATTCCCATACAGATCCAGTGTGTTGACTTATCAATTAAGCTTATACCAACACAAACAAATATAAGCTAATTCCCTATTTTAGGCCCATTCAGATAATCGGCCTATGCGTATTATGGGCAAGTCTCGCGTGAATACAGATTGTTTGTAAACACAGACACATGTCAGGAACAATGGATGCGATTTAAATTAACTAGTAAAACGAATCGCCACCCAGTTCCAATGTCATCTTGATTCTAAAGCAAACTGCACTAAACCTTGTTGATGAATTTTGCACTATACCTTAACTATGAGATTGCCCAACCCCTGTACTATATATTAGGTGCGCCACTGAGCTCGATTCTTTTCCAGGATATTGGCACTATAGAAGTTTGTAATTATTATTATTAAATTGAAACAAGCGCCTTGTCATGCTGAGTAGGACCTATGTTTTATTGCATAGGCCAAAAATAGGGATGAGGTTTTGTGTATTATGTCATGTAATCTTGTTGTTGTTATGCCTCGGTTTTCAATGATCAATGGATGTTTTTTATTGCTTTATGTTCGTTTTCAACGCATATAAAACAAATAATGTGAGAAAATAAGATAATAACTGAACATTACATTGCAACGACCTACATTTATGCCATAATAGGCCGAAAATAGGGTTCAAAAAGGTACACACCAATTTAACTCTTGCTGCAGTTAATTACTCATAACTAATACTGTCTGTGACCTTTTTGCGAGTGGTTCAAATCTGTAAGCCTTGATATGCAAACACTTTCGTCGTAATCTGACAGTTTGTCTGTCAACTAGTCAGCACGCTTGTAAACAAAGTTATGGCACTACGTGATGTTTGTCAAAGATGACGTCACATGATAATCCCTAGCGAGTGTAGTACACACTAGCAATGGCCCATGAAAGGATTTAGGGAACATTTTAATGGATAGCTGGTGGTTGTAATAGGCGACAGCCAGGGGTCTCTACCCCAAATTTCAACAAGAGAAGGTGGTTGTAATTGTTTTGAGTGCATCTGATAGGGAATAAAATTATTATTTGCTATATTATATTTACTTCAAAATATCACATTTCTTTTCCCGTGACCTTTAAGATTGTTAATTAAGTTATTTTAACAAGATAGACTGTAGTATTTAAAGCTTAGCAATCTTTTTTTATTGTATTAAAAAAAAAATTGGTTTGTCAAAGTGAACAAGGGATAGAGCCACTCGTTGTGCATCCCTTTGTAACTTTTATATATATATATATATATATATATATATATATATAAAGAACCAGTAACATGTATATGTATTTGACAGCTTAAGCAATTAGGTAAAATATTTTTACAATTATCATTCATGGTCCTCAAATGTTTGTTTGTTCATAGATTAAGTTATGTTTATCAACGAGTGTAATTTTTAAATCTTTGTACAAAAGTTCTGTATACATATATATATATATGTATTTGGCTTGGAGACTATATTTTGTGTGAAAACATACTTAAGTACTCTATACTCACATTGGCGTAGTGATAAACTATAGTTCCCACAGCGAGGGAAATATTATTTTCCAAGACATTTTCACGACAAAATTACCATTTCCAGGACAAAGTATACAATATTTAAAGGTAATAAATCAATATATTTGCCAAAAAGCATATCATATTTATTCAATGCATGATCTACCCACTTTTATTTATATTTTAACTAACATGGGACATCAAGACTAGATACCAGTACTCGTTTTCTTCTATAATCGAAGTTTTCGGCTAAAGGCATAATTTTTATTCATGGATTTTTTTTTGTTCTAAGTGGATTTTTCACGGGCAATATTGTTTTCAGGACATTTTCAAATTTTGTTAAATTCAAGGAGATTTCCAGGACCTGAAAAATTAATTTGTTATTTTCCAGGAGAAGTGGGAACCCTGTAAAGGGTTTTGGATTACGACGTTTTATTTTGTGTAACAATATTAGGGAAGCTAATTTTATTTCACATTTAAAATATCAACATTTGTGTTGTGCACGGATTCAATCATGGTCCCACCCGATACCACCTTCACAAGAAGTGTGATTTTACGAACACAAATTCACTCAGAAATCTTCTCATGCTATGCGTGTAAAGACAACATGTGCGAGAAGCAAGCGAAAGCAAACTTGGCAGTTAGAATGAAAAACAAAGGCCTTGTAATAGGCAAAATAGATCGGAATAAGGGGCGAAAATGGCGTCCGTTTTGTTACATCGTAACAACAATGGCTGGGATTTATCTGAGTCTTACTGTATTAATTCAACACAAACTGATGTTAAAATGTTAGCACATCAGGAGAACCTTTTACCTTTCTTTTGTAACACCAAGGACGCGAAAAGTCTCTTCCGCTCATTACCATTGGTGTCACAATTCCACCCCGATAGCAGGCAGATGACGCATACAACACTCTACAAAGCAAACTTTTGCAGAAGAGCTGTGTTCTCCTTTGCTTCAAAACATGTTTTGCGCCTGCTGATTGTTTTCGTTCGTAAAACCTCAAACTAAATAAAATATGGTTATTTGTTTCAGTCACGTGAGTGTTGTGTACCATATGCGCGGAAGATAGCACACTGCATAAGATGTTAGTCCCTGTTCAATTCTGAAATTATGCTAAACATCACAGCTTTAGTACACAGAAACTGTAGTCATCAATTTACGCTGTTTTGTCATAAATTTGGGCGAAAATGCGGTATTTTCACTCGTGTCCCGCACATTGATGATCAGTTACGCGCAGAAGAGAAGACCAGTTCATCGATGATTTCTGCAAATTGGACTGCTGCTGAGTCAAATAGCTATCTTGAAAGGTAAGGTTTGCTTTTTATATGATCATTTCTGGGATCAAAGTGATTTTCTATTTAATTTGATCTAATATTCATATTTCTTTCCACAATTTTCGAAAATATAGTGATTTTAGATAAAGGTTGATGTTTTCAATGGAAGTCTGCTGTGTAACTTTATTTACCTACAGTTTTCTTGTTTTTTTACGCTCATAACATAGGACACGGATTGGCGTTGCTGCCTGTCAAAATCGTCTCCTCTCTGTTATAGGCGGCAGACAGTTGTCCCTTTAGTACAGAATTCTACTTTTTTCAAGCAAAGATTAATTCTAATAATACAATCTCAACATTATTATTATTATTATCCATTAGTGTAACCATTTGTATGTCTAACGTGAACTCGACAAATTAAGAGACCATATTATACACACGAATGGTGTCTTTGTTATGAGCAGAAACATTTGCTGGTTTTATCTTGTGTGCTATAGAAAATTAATTGCCAACTTTGATTTCCAAGGAATGAAAGTAAGCACATTTTCTACAAAATAGAAAAACACTTTCTCTTCATACTTTGTGTCATATCACAGTGTAGTAATTCTGCGCTGAAAAAGGACACTCTTTTGGAGGGCCAACAGCTGTTTTAAGCAACTAATTTTTTATTGTCTTAATAGTTTAAGCTGTATCTACATGTACATGACTAACAGGACTGTTATTATGTATATCCTCATTTATCTGTTTATATCAAAATACTGTTAAACTGATTTTGTGTGTGTAGTGTTATGTAACCCTTTATTGTCATAAGTCTGTCTAATTCCATCTTCTATGTGCTGGGTTTTTTTCAGGTAAAGGCTGATGATGAAGATGGTGTGAATGTCCGCTTCGTGGAGAAGATGATGATCTCCAAATGTAATGAAACGAAGTCAAAGATGAAACAACCTTCAGATATGCCCACACCGAGATTCGAACACGGGTGATAGTTATCTGTGATCCAACACGCTACCACTAGACCACGGAGGCGTCCCAGCCGCTTCATGAAGACCGGTGCCCAAACATCAATGACTCGCCATTTGTTATCCGTGGGGAAATTTTGAGGATTCTGCCAGCTCCCCACATTGATGGATGTGGGAGATATTTCTTTTGAACAAAAGAAATAAAACCACCTGTTTGAACGGAAATGCTGGTCTTTGTTATTTGTCTTTATATAACCGGTGTTACAGTTCTGCGCAGACGACAAAATGGTCAATTGTTCGTTTGAGCTACTTTTTCTCACATTCACACCACGTGCTTATTCTCATTGTTTTATATTTGAAATAAGTGAAGTTGAAAATAATATCCAGAATGTTTTAATTAATTTAACACATAAATACTGTCAATCGCAATCAATTTTGATTGAAAACGCATTTTGGGGGGTTTTCTATGGAAATTTAGGACACGAAGTTATGAACAAAGGTTTCCCTATAATGAGTTTAATGGCTATTCAAATTTAAGAAAGTTATCGCTCTATAAAGTGAATTTTCAGTTGAAAGAGATTCTAATGAACACAGCCAATGTAATTAGAATACACGATTTTTCCTCATTAGTTTACAAGTTGGAAATAAACATTCTACATTCACATAAAACCGAATTTAAAGGGACAGTTCACCCTCAAAAATGTTTATTAAATATGTAATGCTTAGAACAGTAACCAAAAATTCCACAATAATAATCACGAAATATACCTGATATCACAGATATAGGGAAATAATCAAAATTACTGGAGAGCCGCCTTACGGCTGCACCAGAAGCCAGATGTGATGGCGGGAAGTAGAAAGGTTTGATGCTCTGACGTCATACGAGCCCTCTCTAGACTGAGGGGTATTATAATTCCTCTTCTAAGGTTCCTTCCGGCTCAAAATGATATGGTTGTATGTCATTCTTGGCGTAATTTTAACAATATAATTGCGTTTTGTTCTGGAATAATTCTTTGCTCCCATTTGTTTACATGCTTTTGTACAGGCTCTACAGACTTCCGGTCAAATTGCTGTGTTCAAGTGACGTCAGCATTCCACAGGCCATTAAAAGTCAATTAATCAGCACTTTGAACTGGATGATTTAATGTGTGGGTGATCGTTTACATATTTTGACATTATTTATGATAATTTGTGAGCATAGCTGTATTAGTAAAGACGGACTATCCCTTTAAACATACGTAGAAAGTTTCCTGTTAGATTAGATAAATGTGTCAATAGTATCCCTTATACGCAATTTCCGCGACGACTGCACCATCTAGCGAAAGTGCATTTGTAGGTCGCTGAATCATATGCTAAAAACATTATTTTACCAATCGTGATATCACGGAGGATCACAATATGTTTCATATATTGATAACCTGTCTATTACAGTTCCCAACATTTTTGTTTATAAAAACCGATTGTCAAATATTTAGAAAAATAACTGACGGAATACGTGCTAAAACAAATACGGCTCATTTAATGCAATCCGTAAGTTTTAGCAACGAGCTAAATAACGTAAACAAAGGTGGATGGGCGTGTCAAGGTTAAAGATAGCGCCAACCAAAGGCATACATTCGATGGAGAGTCATCCTATTGTCAGAGCTGCTGATACAGAAATTGTTGTCTTGGTAATTTAAAACTTTAATTACATAAACCCAATTCATCGTATGGGCGTTGTGCACATTTATTATTATATAGGCCATGATATTTATTTTTTAAGAAGATGGTCAAGGGAGGTAATTTGAATCCATAGTAGACATTTTTGTCACGACTAACAGGCCACACCGAGTATTACATATTATGTTAGAAGCGTCAACTTCGTGCCCAAAACCGAGTCGATAACAATGATACTGTATTACCATCATATGGAATATCGATTGGTTTTGTTCGTATTTATTGACGACATATTGATAGAGCCATCGGCTTATGACATGAATGTAAATAAGATCGTGTGTTACGAGATATAAAAATTGTCAAAACTACTTCCGCTTTGGTCGAAACATTAGACATCTTTGGAATATAGGTAATTAACCTACGGATATAGCGAGAGCGAGTGAGTACTCTCATTAGAAAGTGATCCCGAAAACTCTGGCACCTGCAATAGTATCCGACTGGATGAACTGTGTCTCGGCTCAAGTCAGATGATGATTGTGCGCTTAGTGTTGCAGCCCCCCGTTTGTGGAATACGTTGCCGGCAGATTAGAAATATGTCGTCGCTTGAAAATTTTAAATCAGTTCTAAAAACACATCTGTTCAAGGTCGTTTTCACAGATTAATAATTACTATGTTTTAAATCACTTACAGGGTTTTTACATATATACTAATTGAGATATTATTATATTACATATTATTTGTACAGCGTCTTTGAATGGCTCCTGCTAGTAAATGGCACTTTATTAAATATACATTATTATTATCATTTTATTAGATTCGGCGCTGGTAACACTCGGAAACCGGAGTGATACATAGGTTATAACAATATAATTAAATGATTTTATACCACTGAACCTCACCAACATGTACACTGAGTGCTGCATAAATCAAATTCATTTCATTAATAATGTTCTAGAAAGAATTGTCAACTCACTATGCGCACACATAGGAGTTCAAATCAGAAAACACACAGAAAACACCGAACTGAAGAAAACTGCACTTCACACACGAATGAAACTTGCAAATCTCGACTTTATTCAGTAAACGGCATCCATTCGAAAACATACATTTTATTACAATATATTTTCCCCACGAAAATAAGCGAACTATTTCACTTTAGAAATCTGCCTTGCACGCCGCCACAGTCAGCCTCTCACCTTTCACCGCCTGCTCTTTCAGATCAGTCAGCGTCTTAACATCCAACACCCTCGAGTTAAACATCCGACCGGAAACTAGAATACCCACACAAAACGCGTACCGGAATACGGACAACACTAACGACAGTATACACGACGAACACCCATGGATGGCCACAGCCAGTGAACGATTCGCCGAATTCAATCACACACAACCACAGCAACATTGGAAAAATAGCACACCTTTCATACAGGTCAGCTGAATGCTGGAGTTAAGTCGCGCTGGGATGATGACGACGGCAACAACACAACACGCGAGCAGACGACTTACACATCAGTCGGGATACACGCATCAGTCGGGATACACGCACAGTTCACTCGATAAGATTTGGCTTCGAATTTAAGGCGATAAAAATATAACGTGATTTATGGCAACGGGGTAAGCTCACCATAACGATATATATAATGTGGACTTGATAATGATCGCTACGGACATTGCTATACCATATATCAGCGGGTGGCTAGTGTGGCAGACGAATGTAGATACTGGGATAGATACTAACATTTAGCCCGCGAAACTGATGATCAGGCCTTTAAGAATAAAGTTAGCGTTCAATTGTAAATGTGTCTTTGCGCGCGCGCGCCTGTGTATATGTGTGTAACAGCAAATGACTGTCAATATGTCAACAATCTAATTCAGTTCCCGGCAGTGACCATGATGTCACCCAAGTGTCACATTATTTAGATCGGCTTATGTACATATTACTCAAGACGATCATCCCGAAGCTTCGATTCAAACGAATGAAGATGAGTGAAAAGAAGAATTACACCAGAACGACTATCACGTTAACAATCTGGCCACAAACACAGAATTATTCTATCTTACGTTCGGCTGATTAATAATAATAACAACATAATAAGGAAATATATTGTTTAAGTGTTGACGATAAAATGGTTGTCGGTGTGAACTCCATATCAGAAATAATAATGTTATCACACACTGTCTCTATAAGCGCGTCATATCTACGCGAACGAGTACGGAAACAAAAACCGAATGTTCCGAGTACGTGCCCACAGAACAACTAAAACAAAACTGGAACGCCGAACGACAAACATGTAACCAAACACAGAAAGAAGTTAAGCCCCCTAAACAAAGAACTAAACAAAGTTTAAACAGTAAATAAACATCTACAATAGTAATAAAGGTCCGCCCGTTAATTCGAAGTCCGACAGGATGGTTTTTTTACCAGCCTTTTAAACGGAATTGTGCCAGCCCTCTGATCAGGCATTGTACGGCCCAAACCGCCGCAGGTAACCAGATGAAGACCACAGGCTAGATGTACATCTCGGATAACAACACGTTTTTACTTATCCCGGCCAACAATAAACACAACCAAGTCGGTCAGGTGTGTCTTAAACGTGCAATTCTAACACATCGCAATTGAATTATAGACAGAAGTTAAAAGCAGACTTAAATATATATATATATATATATATATATATTAGGTATAGTATTTTTAAAAGACATGAGCTAAGTCACTAAAAGATGACTACGTCCCATCAGAGGAAGGAAAGTGTTTCCTAGTATTGCTGTTCCTCAAATCCGGAGTCGAATGAACTGGGAGAACTGTTTTGTTCAAGTTACGTCCTGCCGAGACGGTAAAACGAAAAAGTCCCCTTGTACTGCTACAGAACGTTAGACGCAAGACACCCGAAGCGGTAAGCACACTGTTCGAGACATATACCTATCCACCTGTGATCTGTTTGTGGGCAGCTATTTTTTACAACAGACACAGCCTGTGTGTAAGAATAACGTGTAATATGGCAGTTGTGAAAGTAAAACTGCCAGGAAGAAAAACACGCGCCTATTGACCTTTCACCTTCTACACAACTTTGTCTACAAGGAAAACGGCACTTTGACAATCAATCTAAACAGCATACTTACTATACATACGGCACACCATATTCGGTGGACACAGCACAATTATATCCGTTTCTTCACGCCTCGCAAAGCCATTTAAAATGATAATTCCTCGGCTATCCCAAAACTGTATAATTAATGGCAATGAAGCGGTAATCCATATGGTAACTGTTATAAACCGTACGTTTGCGATGCACAACAGTGAGATACACATTCATTACTGCGGTCTTGGTTTCCAAAGCCGACATAGTCCGTAGTCCCAGAAAGCCAGCGTTTACGCCAGCTATGTGCATATAACCAGACATAATCCTTGTTGATGGTTTGCAGTGTGACGCACAGAAATGTCAGTTACTGATCACAGCAACATTTCTTCAGATATGATCCACAGGTCAGTTTAATTGAACCGAACACGGCGATGAGTTGAATCTGGTGAATATTAGACACACACACACACACACACACACAAACACACACACTGATAAGCGTGGCTACCACAATGGTACATCTTCTGAGCACAGCAGGATAATAAATATGGTGATGCTGTCCATTAACTAGGAGAGATGGAATGAGAGCTGTCCTTCGCTGGCAGCCAACTCCAGCTTGTGACGCATTATGCTGATGTTGGAGTAGTCGGGCAATTTCAGATAGTTCACACAAGTCATCACAGATGGTAAGTAGGAATCAGGATCCTCATCCGTTTCCAGTGTCTTTCGTACAATGGTCAGTGGAGGATTGAGGCTCTTTAAACCTGCAGGTAACCAAAACCAGCTTTAAAATTTGGCAACCCTAAACCAGATTGTGCTAAAGTATGTTTTGAAATACGCATTCAGCATTTTGTTCATTTAGGTATGTTTTTAGTACAAGATATCAACATTAATATTAGTCTCATAATTGTATTACCCACAGAAGATAAAAAAAGAAGCTGTATTACCTATAGGATTAATGTAATGTAATTTCAGAATAGTCATAGAATTCTACTGACCTCCAACAGGCAAACGTGGAGATCCAGTGACAAACTGCAAGAACTGCCTCTGTTTTGAGGCATCATAGGAACTGAGCACTTCGTAGAGAAATTGTACAGCCTTTGAGTCATGAGTATAGCCATGGTCGGGTCGGCAGCATTCCATCAACTGCTTGACTTCCCACATCTCATGTACATTGCCACAGAAGAGCTGATCCAGCTGTAGGAAGATAAGTGGAGAGATGAGTCCAACAGAACAAATATAATAACTTCTGAGGAGTGCATTTCACGTGTGCACGTGCACACGCACACATACAGAGAGAGAGAAAGACTGTTTACACACAGTGAATATAATTATATGGTTAACATCTAACCAGTTAGTTAAGAACAAAAGAAATATCACATGATACAAACCTCTTCTGGATAAAATAGATTCAGATAGTTTAAGGTGAACACTGATTCAAAGCCTTCCCTGAGTGCTTCAAATTGACGATGGACTCCCTCTACAAGGGTCCAGTGGACCACCAACTGTAAATAAAACACAAAAAATTATAGATATAGCGAAAGTTTTCAAAGGTTTATGAATACAATACCAAAGAGCCAGCCGTTGTTCATATTAATAAAGGTCCAACAAGTTTAAAAGGTCTTAAAGGAACTGTTCACCTTCATTTAAAATTTTCAGGACTAATACAGCTATAAATGATGTGAAAATGATCACCCACATATTAAATAATCCAGTTCAAAGCGCTAAAGGCCTGTATGTGCTAGACATAGGCCAGAAGCTCCTGAATGCTGACGTCAGTTGAAACAAGTAATTTGACCAGAAGTCTGTATAGCCCACATAAAAGCATTGTTAGCCAAGAAAGATTCCAAAACAAAATGTAGTAATGTCGCTAAATTTACATCATGACTGACATTCAGCCATATCAGTCTAAGCCAGAAGGAACATATCAAGATGAAGATGATTCCAACTGTTTCGAAGAAAGCAAAATCATCCTAGAAAGCACGAGGAGAACCGGGAACACTGACTGGTGTCTATGTAAACTCTGTGTACCAATGGATTCCTGGGTCAGGTGACGTCAGAGCACTTGATCTTTCTCCTTCCTGCCTTTGAATCTTATATCTGGTGCAGCCATAATGGCGGCTCTCCAGTAATTTGGATTACTTCTTTATATCTATGATATCAGGTATAGTTAGTGATTATTTTTGTGGAATTTGTTTACTGTTATAAGCATTATATTTAGGTAATATTATTCGAGGGTGAACTGTCCCTTTAAACCTAACTAATCAGAGTGATCATTTGATTTGAAAATGTGTTTCAAGATGGTTTATGGAAAATAATCCTTATACGTCTTGGTTGAAAAAAGCTCAGTCATATTTCTAACAGTAGTTAACACTCAACAGTGATTTTAACATAATACCAAGGTGAACATTTCATGAATAAATATAAGTTCATCTGTCTGTCAGGATTTGAACTTTAAATTTTAGATAACTTGGCTCACCACAATATTACATCATTGAAATAAGTAACCATTCTAAAAGTCCACCTCCACACTTTTACAGACAATGATACACTTACCCTGAGATAATCCTCTAAATTTTCTAATGTCACCACTGTGTCTCTACCACCTTTCTTCAGTTCTATATGAGGGTAGCCTGGGAGTACAAAGTCAAGGCCAAGATCCTCAACAGAACAACCATCCATCGTGAGGTTATCTAAGGCAAGCTGACGACTCTCCGCTGTCTGTCAATTGACATCACAATACGTTTCAGATTATGGATAATTATCATTACCATACATAACATGGGTGACATTTCAACTTGCATTCATTGATGAACATGTTCATTTAAAAAGTGTCAGCATTGTTAAAGTCTATTAGCTGACATGAGCAGTGTCCGGATGGATGAATATTGTTTAGCGACACATCAGCACAATTTAGACCATTCAGTGTCCTACGAGCAGTGTCCGGAATAATGTTTCATTATGGGATTTGATCAGATATATAATCCAGTATTTCTTGTACAAATGTTCACCACTTAAGGTTCCTGTATTGTTGGCAAGTTATGTTCACACACAGACAGTTGGTATGTTGGCCTTTAGCCACATTATTTTGTATGGGCCATTCTACATCAGGATAGCCGCACGATTTCAAAAATTAAATTCCGCACATTTTCCATCTTATTTAAGAAATTTCCGTGTTATGTGCAAAAATGACCCATTGAAATAACTTTTTTAGTAATTCTGACTCTAACCAGCCCATATGCTATAAATTTGGAACAAAGGCATACAAATTCTGTTTTCCCAAATTAAAAAATTTCCTGTGTTTTCCATGTACGGAAATATTTCAAATAATTTGCATCATGTATACTTAGATAGATATCCATGGGTAAACAAATTAATATATGAGGATGATTGATGTTTTATGGCCACTTTTGTGCACATGGTAGGCTAAATGGGCCGAGTGACCTCCAAAGCTAATAAAGCGAAGTCAAAGATGAAACACCCTTCAGATATGCCCACATCGCGATTCAAACTCAGGTGGTCCTACAAACTACCAACTAGACCACAGAGGTGCCCCAAATATATGAAGTCATATGTATGTTTGATCTTTTACAGCCATTTCTATGGAAATTGTAGGCTAAATGGGTCAGGCAACCTCCAAAAGTAATGAGGTGAAGTGAAAGAAGAAACACTTTTCAGATATGCCCAAAGAAGACATATGGTAATACTTATACACATCAACATAACAAAATAAGTTAAGCAATACGAGCACTCTATGAGCAACATAAATAGTGTGTGTTTCTGATGACTTGTACTTACATGTGATGTATCAGTTTCTATCTTTTTCTTTTGCCTCAAGATATCCTCCAGCTGATAGAATGATTTAGCTAATACCGCATCAACATAGAGCAGATCAGCTGACGTTAAGCTGTGTTCCTGGCCTAACATCCACTTGTAGAAGGCCAGACTTAATGGCAAATCAAGCTGGTAACATGAGAAATAACTTGGTATAAATAAAAACTAATGATGTGTGTGTGTGTGTGCATGCATGCACATGCATACACACATTTATAAATTTAATGAACAGTTCAGGTATTAAAAAACAGGAACATCTCCCGCCCAAAATAAATCACAATTCTGGTTGATGACAGATCTTCTACTTAAGACTGTACCATTCGCGAGTCCATCAATGATTTGGCCATGAATTTGCCAAGGAATCGGAATTTGGATTTGATCTTGTTGACAGGAGATGCTTTAGTGTTTCTACCAAGTGGAGCAGGAAACAGGCCACACGGTGAAAACATGTACAAGTTGGTGTCATCAGCACCTGGAAGGAATAATTTTACATCAGTGACGATCATATTCTCTTCGGTATCATTTTGCGGTCAAAACCCGACTAACAAACGGAATCACAATATTAAGTTCATCCATTCATAGGAATTAAAATCCCTGCTTTACTATTTATAAGTTATACTTTTAGCTCTGAGATAATAATTACCTTTGAGATCTTGACGTTTCGTTGTCTCTCCACGCCACATGTCTAAGTCTGCCCTCTGTAGTTCTCCAGAGACCAAAGCATAGAACTCTAAAGTGGGACCCAAACCAGTACCAACCTGTCCGTGGAACAGAAAAGTGGCAATATAAAATACTCCCACATGAAATAATACTATCTCACTACAATATCATGTTAAACAACTGATCTAAAAATTTAGGGACAATTTGACAATTTCTATGTAAGGAATATTTTAACTGGATGTCAAATTATCATTTAACTGAAGCCCACATAGTTTTAGACGAACTTCCATAATTAACACAAACTGAAATTCTACTAGTTAATATTATAAAACTACCGCTAAGCGGTGCACACACTGAAGTCAAACAAAGACGGCAAACAGTACCTCGTGTTCATATTCTATTTCAAGCACAGCTCTAGATGATCCCAATTCTTCTAGAACTTTCTCTGCCTGTTTCATGACATCATTACGAGACACAACACGCTGAAAAAGAGTAATCAAGTATTAACGAAGGGGTTTGGAAGTTATTATGATAAATGTCTTTAATATAATGTTAAGACAGATAATGTAATATTTGTGCTATCGTGATGTCAACTGGTGCAAATAAACAGACATACATTTATGTTGAAGATTTTGAAAACCTCTTTTCACATCAAGAATAACTCTCAAAAGACTTTCTAAAAAACATGCGTTAAAAAAAAGAATAAGACATTTAAAACGCACCTTTCTCCTCTCCAGCCTTGGAGCAACTCTGTCTGAGCTGTCACTAGGTGTTGCCTCTGGTGCCGTATCTTGAAGTCTCTGCATGGCACGATCTCGGTCAAATGCCGTTGAATAAAACAACATCTGTCTTGTATCAAATGGCAGTACAAATGGACTGTGGACAATGAATTGATTGAACAGTAGTTTCATTTCTTTTTTTAAAAGCATCCCACATCAGATAATAACAACACAGGATGGGAACAATTATTACTAATATAAAAAATTCATATTTTGTGTGACAATATTTGATCTGTGAAAGAAAGTCTTTATTAATGAACCATTCAAATCTCTGTGATTATTTATAACATCTGGGCAAACAAAACAACAATGAAGAATTTTTTTCTATCTTCAGCTTAAACAAAGTTTTATACACTGAAGCTATAAGATCAGAAAACATATATCTTAATAACCACCAAAATCATCTGAATTAATATTAATGCACATAAAAGGTTGTGCATTCACTTTCTACTGGCATGAGAGTGGCCTTTGAAAAAAAATCCTGAAAAGCAGGAAACGAAGTTGCAAAGCGGAGTGGGGATGTGGAGGGAAAATTTGGGTTTTGTGCATTTTTTGGATAACCTGAAACTATTTGAATGTGGATAAAACATAATTTTTGAAAGAGAATTTTTTTCAAACCCCATCTCCAAATATTACATTTTTGCCTCTCATCTCAGTTTCTAACCATGAGACCAATACATCTCGTGACCAATCACATGATTAAAGTCTAAATTTGTCTCCACAGTTATTAAATACTGATATATAGTGTAGAAAGGAAACTTTTAGTATTTAACTGATCTCATTCTAATACAGACTCGCGTAACAATATGACAATAGTAAATTAAAGATTGTCTAGAAATATGTAATAATTAGCCTTTATTAGAGTACACAGTATACAATTTTATCTTTATATTACAGATATATATATATATATATATATATATATATATACACATGCACAACTTATATGAAACATATATATTAATTCAAATTTGAGTTGACCAAATAGTTTGCACTTACCATGTAGTGGCTATCTCAGTAAGCCAGCTGGGAAGGTTACCCGTCATAAGGACCAGTGGATCCTGTAGCTGACGGTTGGCTTTAGCCTGTCAGCTTACTACTCTGGAACTCATTGTTACATAAAACCAGCTGGTTACTGGATGTCTGTGAGGGTGGGGGGGATGATAAACAGATAACATAACTTAGCAAACAGTAAATGATGGATGTGACTACAGAAGATATCCAAAAATATTAAAAATATTTCCTAAATAATCAAAATTATAATTATTTAGAAACTTAGAATTAGATAATGGATTGAACGAATCAAGGATGCTTTTAGCTTAAATCAGTTTGGGCTGGTCCAGGTTTCAAAATATTAACATCGACTATCTAAAAAAATAACAAAAACAGGCCTTTGTTTCATGGTAAAGATCATTTCTTGTACAATATTGGTATCATGTCAGTAAAATTATGGAACCAAAATTTCGTTTCCCCTGATTATTATATTGAGGTTGAGTATACAACAAAAAATTAAATTACATTTCTGATATTATGCTACAGGAGAGTTTAGTTGATAAACTGAAGTAAAGTGATGCATGATCATGTAATTGTATATTAAGTGTCCCACCCAGTTAATTATGTTACAAATACAGTTAAGTAAAAATATTTAAATCAACACTATTAAAATGGGTCTCCCATGACCTGAAGTTTTTTCACAAAACCTAAAACAGTTTCCAATGGGTTCCCTGTAATGCACAGAACCAAAATCAAATATAATGGTCTTTGATTATAGTGAAATTTTTTTAGACTAGTACTTACTATATACATATATTAATAGAAAAAGATAAAAGAACAACTGAATCTTACACATATGCCACACACAACATTGACAAACTAACATGCTTCTAAAGGGAATTTAAATACAATAAACCACTCCATGGTAGTAACAAGTTTTATTACAAATGTTTTATTACCAGTATCATATTAGAATGTGGGGAAATTTTTTTTATGTAAACAGAGGAACGAAGAACATTGAAATATCTTTAGAATGCTCTCAGAATTCTGCTGGTTTGATGTAGGAAGGATGGAACATACCAAGTGGCATAAAATGGCCAAATATCAATTTTCCTCTTCCAATTGTTACCAAAAATTTTATATTCTGACAGAACTTGGAAACAAACTGAACTATTTAAGACTCAGTGGAAACTCATCAAACTTAGCTACATTATCATAAATAAAGTAATGAACAAAAATGATATTGGAAAGGCAACATGTAAATGCGCGACACACACACACACAAATTACCAGAACCTACTAAAAGCCACTCACCTCATATAAGACATTCCAGTGTCTATTCAGTGAATGTAACACCCTTAACAATGCTAGTACTGGTAGCCCAGGATCTTTGACAGTGACCGCTGGGGGCAGCTGACCAGTGAGAAAGGCCTCTAATGATGGTATGATCTTTGGACAGACACCATCAACCCACAGCTCATCCTTCTTAGACTTGGATGAGTGCTTACTTCCCCTGTCAGCTTTGGTTTTCTTTGGACTAGAGGCGGCATCAATACTGCCTTCTTGTTCCGTTGCTGGTCGGTACCTGTTTTGTTTGGAGCCAATAACGACACAAGATTATATAAGCCAGAAAATGGGCACAACTGAATGATTTCATTGGTCATTACACTATTTTTTTTACATGGCCAATTAGCAATATTTCTGATTGCTTATGGCAATAAACTTGTGGTAATTAAACAGTCTAGAATGATCTAGCCCAAAAAAAGAGTGTACTGTTTCTAACTGACAATATGTAGTGTCTAAATGAGAATCCCGAAAATTGACAGGTCACACTCTTATAAACCTTAATCAATTCCAACAATAACCAATAAAATATTGAAAAAATTACAATAAACAAACTAAAATCAAAATATAAATTTTGTAAAAAACTTTTTAATTTACAATGTTTAAACAAGAACTTGAACCAATATATATATCTAACTGCAAAACATTAGATCCAAATAAAAAGTTGAGAATTAAACATTTTTCATTCTTGTAACTTAGACAGTTTAAATACAAAGTCCAACCTACCATATCGTATGAGTCTGGACCCAAATGGTGGCATTACCAAATGGATGCTCGGAGTCTGTCTCCGTTTCACTTTCTCTATCCATTCCCTGACTGAACTGTTTCATGGCCTGATATACAGTCATTGTATATGGCAGGACATGAGATCCTATCAGGAACTCCAGGCGGTGTTTGGCAACTCCTTGTGATATGGATACGGCAGCCTGTGATATCAACAAATATTTGTATTACCCATTATAAAGCAAATGACAAAAGGCGATAGCAAGGGATAACATTTTACACAATTCCACCTCCTGTCAAAGTTAACTGGGTGATGATGAGCATATCAAACAAGGAACACTATTCCCAGTATTCAACTGGAAAGAATAATATCAAGGATGTTGGAAAAAGTCACTGCATGGTTTTTACCTATTTTCCAAACAAAATATTTGACAATCTGACAATCATAACCATCCCCGATTTCTTAGTGGCTTAATAATAATAATACTGACCATAGTATCATCGATATCATCATCTGATGCGTCATCATCTGTACCATCATCATCTGGGTCCTAGGGATAAGAACATTTGTTGTTAAAAGAAAGATTTTCATGTCTGTTATGCGTTCTGTTTGTTTTTAAATTGTTACAAAATGGCAAAATTGCGCAAGCACACCACATTACTTGGCATTAGTTTTTCAGATTATAAAACAAAATCTATTTGCAAATACCCATGTCAGCTAAGCAGAGTTACGGTTACAATCACCATATTACTGTAATAACCATTACACATAAGCTCTTACCAATCAAAGAAATGCTTCAGCTGAACACAGGTAGCAACTATACAAGATCAAATATTTAAATTCAAATCCTAACAAATATATATGGGGTCGAACACATTTGTATTCGAAAGTATTTAAATACTTTTTAAGTGTAAAATTAAAAGTAATTATTGAAGTATTTGAATTTTAAATTTATCTGAATATTTTGCCACCAACATGATTTGTTCCTTGTAGCAATTTGATAAATGAATTGTACATATTCAATCATGAAGTAAATATTTTTGCTCTCATCTTGGTGAAGTGGAATTAGTGATTTCTTTAAATTATTGGCTTTTATGAACATGTATGTTATATTATATGTTGTGATGTGATGACATAAATTAAATGTGATGTTTTACCAATAGTATTATAAAAGATATAATTAGTATATTGGAAAAAGTATTTGTAACACTTTCAAACTTTGTGTATGGGATTGAAAGAAGAGACTCAGTAATTCTCACTAAATATCCCAGAATTCTTCAGTATTATTCTTGAAAGTCAGACAAGTCACATGATAACAAATCATTGAAGATCAACATCTACCCAAGTTCCCAAAACACCAATCATTAACATCAACTTTATCTTCACAAGTGTCACAAGTACGGTACAAAGCCAAAATGTTTTTGAAATGGCTATTATCAAACTGTCAAAAGGACATTAGCAAACACTATAGTTAACATCGAGTGTACAATGCAATTATAATACAGAGTAAATCCATTATTACGGGCATTGTTTATACAACAATTGCATCTTCTGACAAGCTCTAGTCAGTGATGGATTTAGCTCCATTATAAATGGACTCTCTTATCCAGCAAAGCCACATTGCAACTCCGACACATCTTTTTCTATTACACAATGTAACATTTCGATGTAAAACGGCCTTGATAATCCAACATCGCAAAAATGATGTGAAAATATTTGATCAATTAATTCATCCACACACAGTCGCTATGATTTCTATGTTTACTGCTATCTTATGGCCAATCAGGATCATCCAATGGTCACACGCACTGACCTACATTTATTTCTTTGCCTGTGGCTATCTCATACCCGATCACAATAGTCCCCGGCTAATTACCAACACCCACATTTCAACCTCTCTGGAATCACACCCTCGGTTTAGCCAGCAAATATCCGAAATGACTGCACAGTACAGCAACAGATATTAGCTATTCTCTTTTTAGATGTTGTGAGCAAGACGACGAATGCTTGTGTCTCTATGAAATTTACTTCTTGGATTTTGGAATTAAAATTATTAGTCAATTATGTGATTGTATAATTTGGTTACTTCTTTGCATTGATTGTATTTGCCGAAAGGAAAAATAATTACTCCATGAGATTATAACAACAGCTAAGCCTTTGCCAGTGCACTGTGATTGTGGTTCCTATGAATGTGAGTGTATTACTTCTGCTGCATATACAATTCTTTCATCACAATACCGTACTTTTTAAGATTTAAAAATATATGAAATATATAATGTATAAATCTACAAGTATATTTAATGCAGAGAAAATTCAGTGTTTTGACCATATATTAGTAGGTTTTGTTCTCACTACTTGCATCCAACAGTATTTGATGAATCTGTTGTGTCAGTCAGACCAACACAAGTCCACATATGACAGCTTAGAGGTTCCATCATTTAAATTTAATTTAATATATTATCGTATAACAAACCTTGTTGGAATAATGGATTTTCTCTATATAACAAATCACTGTATATAGCATACATACAACAGTTAGGTAGTATCAAACTTGTATCAAGTTTCTTTAGCTACTTACCAATTATATAATGCTTTGATAGCGAGTTCGAAAGCCATGTCTTTTTAAAAGGTTAGTTTAATTGATAAACTGTATGATTTGTAATTAAGATTTATGATCTTATACAGGTTTAAAATGTACACATTTTTTAACAGCAGATGAATGTAATTTTCAAATACATTTTGGCACAAATTATCCCATACCGTGTTAATTTGTTTTAAATCTTTTAAACCAAATGGTACTCTTTAATGAGATAAAACACAACTAAGTATTCATTATTAGTAATTTAGGTCTCAATCTAGTTTACGTGTATGAGGTGGAACGAAGAGACTCAGTATATCTCACTGAATATCCCAGAATTCCCCAGTATTATTCTAGAAAGTTAGACAAGTCACATGACAACAAAGTAGTGAACTGCAACAACTGTCTCACTTTCAGATGAATCAAATATTAAGAGCAAGTATATCTTAATATTTATAGCCGTGTCAATATTTTAAATCATTTTTATAAATAATCGAGAAACTAGTAATCAAATTTTTTCTCACTCAAAACAGTTACATAACACCAGTTTGAGTATTCCCTTTTCTGTATAATCATTATTATACACATTCAACAATTTTATCATTCTTACATGAGAGAAGTACTTAAGAATGATTTTCTTTATATTATCAAAAGCTAACATTTTCCTGAAGCCTACACCCACCCTAAGAAACTAATTGCTTTGGACCACCATCACCCATAATAGAGCAGCATTTACTTACATGTCTAATACGACTATAACCTCTCATCACCAGATAACGTTCTATAGCTTGTACTAAAGCCAGAGGATCAATCTTGACTGGACCACCCTTCCACTGACGGAGGTTCTTACAGTCAGGATGACGCTGTAGATTACACTGTAAAAAAAGATATTTAGTTTTGTTTAGAACATTATGATTTCTGGTAATCACTTTTTCCTTTAACTTGGGTAAAGTCATACCTAGCAATTAAAGTTAAATAACGTGCTATATAAAATACTATTATTATTTTATGATACAGTGGATTAGCAGGTATAAGAATAAAACTGCTGCCTCCTCCACCCTGAACAATATTATATGTAATATTTATACCATTAGTGATCAGCTGACGAATATGAAGTGTAACAAAATAAAGGTTTATTTATATTACTTAACTCTGTTGTGGATTTGGAGATCAAAAAATGAATTTGGACCACTGACATATATATATATATATATATATATATATATATTATCAGATACTCTTTCCATATATAACTCTCTGGGGAAGGAGCTGTGGACATTGAACCACAAAGGTGAGTGAGTGAGTTTGTTTAATCTTGGCACTGGTTACACCTGGGACATATGACAGGGGGTACAACACCCAAGGATGATGATGGATGATGTTTTATGGACACTTTTGTGCACATGGTAGGCTAAATGGGCCAAGCAACCTCCAAAGGTAATGAAGCTAAGTCAAAGATGAAACAACCTTCAAATATGGCCACACTGAGATTCAAACTCAGGTGGTAGTGATCTGTGATCCAACATGCTACCAACTAGACCACAGAGGCACCCCTCGACACTCAAGGAAACAACCCACAAACACAGACCGAGTCGATTGGAACCCATGATCTGGAGGTTTGCAGTGCAGTGCAATGCACACACACACACTTACACACAAATATGATTTCTACCAACCTTCAGCTGGTGAGTATTGAAGAAACGAAGTGCATTAGAGCTACGACCCGTACTCGAAGTACCACCAGGGACCTCATGTACCTTAACCTGAAACTATAATAAGAAGATACACTGAAACTTTATCACCATTGTCAACAAAACCTGGGTCAAATAATGTAATTTGATATTTAATTTTCAATAAAAATATGAATTCAATTTTACTGTTAATCTTTAAGACCAGATTTGAGAAGTGAATATGAAGTATCTTGCCGACAGACAAGTGAAATACAGTGTGAAGTATTTAATTACAAATACAAAATTAACTTTTCATCAGGTCAAATACAGGTAGAAATACATTAAGATCTAAATGTATTCAAATACAAATACTTTTCAAATAAATAATATAATTGTGTTTTTTGGCTTCATTTCTTTGACATGCATATTTTGTAATATTATAGGTATAAAATCACATATATTATCTTTTACACCTTCTTGTAACATGCATGTTCCTACTCATGAGAAATGAATATGGATCAATAATTCCACTTCACGAAGATGCAAGATAAAATATTTAGATAAATACCTTTCCCAAAAGTATATTAAAAATTTGAAAATGTATTTAAAAATTAAATACCTTGTGGAAGTATTTCAATACAAATACTTTTCAAATACAATACAATTACCCACAAAAAAGGATTTAAGCATTTTCAAATACAAATTTATATGTCTGTATTTTCTGTACTTGCAGAGATAAACATCTAATCTACTGAATATTAAAGAAACCTACAGCAACAATATTGATGTTAAAATGTGAAGTGTTTTAGTAATTGTAAAACATTGTAGAGAACTAAAGTCAAACTATTGTGTATTTTATTATTCACGTTATGTTTTTTAAAAAACCTGTTAGATAACTGTTAATGAAATCCAAACACCAATGAACAGGTGGGAAGACAGATAGATGAGCAAATGAAAATTATCATAGTGAATTATGATTCATCCGATTGAAATTTAAGGTACCACACACACAGAGAGAGAGAGAGAGAGAGAGAGAGAGAGATGATTTAATAGCTACCTGTTCCAGATGATGGAAGCATCCCATCAGTTTGCTGACTAGTGGTGACAGTGCAGGGACAGAAGACCTGTCAAGTTCCTTAATGCTGATCACATCTAGAGGCTGTAATAACATCAAATAGATATATATTTATATAAAAATTTTTGACAGGATAAGTCAACGACTTCTTATGGCAACTTTTATGTAAATGTGAGGTTAAAAAGGGGTGAAATGAAGGGGTGTAAACACATGCTACTGAGAAAATGAAATCCAAATGAACATTTTTTGTTCATATTAAACAAAGATGAAACAACACTCAGATATGTCCACGCTGTGATCCAATGCACTACCAGTTAGACCACAGAGGCACCCCAACATGAGTCGTAGAGTAATTTTAATAACACTAGACCTGGGTTTTTTTGGCTGAAATTACAGTATTGCCAATACCCTTTTGCCAACATCTGCTGACCTCCATGCCATTCTCTAGACAAGTATATTAACCAATTACATTAGTACCAGAATATTCTAATATTCTTAAAATGATTTGTGAAATGAAGTTATTATAGAATCATGCCAACATTGTAAATAAAATAATATTCAGTTTATTGTTACCAAGAAGCAGATTTACAACTGAAGGTATTCGTAATGTGTACATTTCAATAATGTTTTGTAAGAGGTGGAACGAAGAGATCTGGTACATCTCACCAAATATCCCAGAATTCCTCAGTATTGGTCTTAGGAAATCAGACAAGTCACGGGACAATAAACTAATGAACAGCGACAACGATCTGACATCCACAGGTTCAACATAATAATACACTCCTATTTAATAATAAACTTGATTATGTACGGTACTGTAGCTAGCAAGAAAGAAACATATTTTGTATAGGCAACAGCTAGTCAAGATTTTTTCTAGTTGGAGCTCTGTATGTGTGCGAAAGTGTGTGTAGAGAGAAAAAGAGAGTGAGTGAGTGAGACTATGTAAAACACATACGTCATGTCTAATCTATGGTCCTAGGTGATTCCCCAGTACAACTCTAGCCAGTATAACAAGTCAAGTGTTTTACTCTGGTCATACTACACAACCTCCATAAATAACACAAATAAAAGCCATGTCTGAATAAGCTGATAATAACTGTAGCACCAACAGCTGATAACTAGTGAACTATGTACACAAAGTCCAGTAGTGTTGGACTCCAGAAATCTGGAAAATCCCACAATGTAATGACTGAGATATTTCCCTGGTCAGCCTCACAACTAGTTGCTGTGTATTTTGGAGAGTATCCCCAGGCTGTCACTTGTTCAGCGCAGTCTTCACAACTAGTAACATCTGTCACATTAGACATGGCTGAGTGATTAACCCCTATTGTAAAGCTTCACCAGATAAAATCTTTTTATTTATGGATGAACCATGTTTGTTTTGTTTTGTTGTTCGGGGAGAATCCCCAGGCTGTCGCTTAATCAGCACAGCCTCTATGTTGGAGTGATTGAGAAATCTCCTCCCCCACCACTCACAGGGGAGCAGTACGGAAAGATGGAGCCGAAATACCCTGAGGGTACGTCCTCAGGGGTTTTTAACGTCCCCCTTTATTTTAAATAATTCAGTGGAGACGGTAGCGCCATTTAACGTGGTCAGCCACCCACGACGTAGTGAGCCGAGAAATTAATCCCTGGAAAAGTTTCGACCTCTTACGGGGTTCGAACCTGCGACCGTTGGCACCAACTGCCGGGTGCTTAACCGCTAGGCCACCGGAGCTCACTGGATGAACCATCCGACAGGCAGAGTCTTATATATGACCTGAACATTTCTAGCGTGTTGTGTTATCATCTGTGTGATGAGAGTGTACAATAATGTAAATTCTGTAGAGTACTCAAAGTTTGTTTCCTTAAATTATCCCAACTATGACAAAGATTAGCATTAACGAACAGTAATAGTCAAAACGAATTGTCAACCATATAATAATAGTGTAGAACAAGATTATTGTATACATAAATGGTAACTAGTCGTATCTATAACAGTGTAGAGTTGCCAAAATACAGGTATGAGTTGAATTCGAATCTACAGCCTGTAGATTTGCAACTGCGTTATCACAGAGACCTGTAACAGTGTAGAACAAGATCACTAGTAAACAAGTGATGATTAATGATCCCTTTTACCACTGGCTTACTATAGGAAGTATTTCTCATTGTGGTAGCTGCTATGACAAATTATGTTCCATATAGCTACTCTAACTTCCAACTGATCCACGAGCTACCGGATATCAATTGATGCTGTTAACCAACTACACTACTCAGACTGCATTTCTCAAATAGATATTGTTTTATTATAGGTTTTGTGTGATTTCAGAATTATCCACGTAACAATCGTAATGTAATTATGTCTTTAATCTTCAATAATAATAATACTTGGGGGAAAAATCAACAGCAGTATTTTCTCAACATACTTTGTTTTATTTAACCAATTCTAAACCAATGTCAACCACATGTCAGTAACTTGTAAGTCCTCTATGGGCAGTCACACATTCATCACAATTATCTGGCATGTTTCTGATGAGTCAATCAACGTAATTTTGAGAGATGTTTCCACTCTCCTCAGTGAGTTTGTCCCAAGGTCACTTAACTGTCCTGGAAGGATGGTCATGGGCTCACAAATACTGTTCTGAAAATGTCTCAGCATAGTCTACCAGATTTAGGTCCAGTTAACTGGCTGGGCCGTCCATGACGTCAGTGCCTTCCTCCTCAAGGAAGTTCACGGAAATAATAGCAGTATGTGGGCGAGGATCATCTGGTGTGAATACTAGCTAACTCAACTGCAGCAATAAGTGGATATATGATGGGTTCCAGTACATTTTGCCAACAAGAGATTTGTCCACATTTAAATTTCATTGCCCTTTAATAGGGTATTGGCTGTGACGTTTACCCAGACTGAGCCAAGATGTGCACAACTGACTTTTAACTGACAGACACTATGTAGTAGGTATACACCATGTATACACACAGGCCATAAAATAAAAATAAGACAAGCATCTACACTGGAATAATAGTGACAGATAAAAAACTTGTTAAACTTCAGTCAAAACACAGTTGATATATTATTATTTAGAATAATGGGGTCAGTATAAGCTTAGTTCTGAGATAAACCAGACTGATGTTTCTGATCAAGAAAAATTACTTTTTGATTGAGTCAGTAGAACTGGGTTTCTGCCAGCTATGATGAATTATATTGCTTTGAAGGAGTTAAAAGGGTTATCAGCCCATTTAAGAGCTATCAACATGTAGTTTTCAAATGCCACACATTGACAAACCAACATGCTTCTAAAGGTAATTCAAATACAATAAACCACTCCATAGTAGTGACAAGTTTTATTACAATTGTATGTCTTGTACTACCAGACAAGACTGTGGGGAAAAGAATGATATTATGTACACAGAGGAACGAAGAACATTGAAATATCTCTAAAATGCTCCCAGAATTCTGCTGGTTTGATGTAGGAAGGATGGAACAAACCAAGTGGCATAAAATTACCAAATATCAATCTTCCTCTTCCAATTGTTACCAAAAATGTTGTATTCTGACAGAACTTGGAAATGAACTATACTATTTAAGAATGAGCGGAAACTCATCAAACTTAGCTACATTATCATAAATAAAGTAATGAGCTGAAATGATAATGGAAATGCAGCATGTAAACGCACGCACACACACACACATTCAGGGTGCAATTTGTATTTTATAGTGAAATAGTCACTGGGGGTACGTTCTGACCCGTCACTCTACCCACTGTATCACCCTCTATCAAGTGACGGCTATAAGTGGCTGTACCATCAGCTACATATCAATATTATCTAAACCTTTTCTAATGGGATGATAGTAACAAACTGTAGACAAATTTGAAAAACTTAAAAAGATGATAACGTGCACAAATGTGTCTTTCGGCAGCCGTAAAATCTAGATTTAACAAACCACCCATCCTACAAGTATATCAGTATGCGACTACTTACAGGACAATTGAGGAAGACGTGTAGAAAGCGCCGTAGTCTAAGATCACGTTGCCGGATATCAGTAGTGGTCAGATATGCTAAGAGCTTCTCCACAAGGCCGCTGTGGATGATTTCAAATGGAGACACATCACTGTCTTTGACAATCGATGCTATCTCCTGCATGGACACCAGCTGGTTATCCTAACAGAGGAATAAAATATCACTATTAAATACAAATACAAGGTCTATAGTTTATTTGACTTCCTGTCAAACGAAGAGTTCTTTAAAGATTAGGAACAAACGTTACTGATTAGCGTCAGAGATGAAATAATTAAAACAAATATCAACAAACAACAGAAAAACAACAATATTAAGTTATCTGACCAAAGGTCAGGTGATTGGCGATTGATGTTTTATGGCCACCTTTGTGCACATGGTAGGGTAAATCGCCCGCTAAAGGTCAGGCGAGTCATGACAAAAACGCATCACATAATTTTGGTAAATAGGTATATATATATATACTGCTTGTTCCCAAGATCTATGAAGTACACTTTCTAAGCCATTTATTGGTGAGGCTATTATAGTAGTATATTTAATTTGGGCGTCAAAACAGAGTACTTTTGGTGACTGGTGGTCAGTCAAGGTTTGTGCTTACTGGGTAAAGTTTTACTGGTGATGAACCTCAGTGTGTCCACAGACTTGAAATGAGAATAAAGGAGATTCAAGTTGTAGGCTTTATTTGTGGCCAGAACATGGGGACAGGGTGCGAGTGGAGTGGGGGATGTCCACGCATTCAGCATAGATTTGAAGAAAAAAAAAACCCATAAGTGACATGAATGGGAGAATATACAATACACCCTTATAAACCAGTGTTTTAATGCAGAAGGAGCTTTATTTCAAAGTCACTTGAATACAATTACACAATCAACTGTGAGGAAATAAGCCAATAAAAATACAGGCAATCTACATTTTCCCCCCAAAAGGAAATTTGCCTAAAAAAGGAGGAAATAAAGTAGATCTAGCAAAATTATGAAATAAAGGAGACATGAACCCACTGAACCTCTCATTGGTGATATATCTATAAATGTTATATTTCCAACAAATGACAGCATACTGAAGGATCCAACGGCTATAAGCCAGCCGATGATTAACTTACTTTGTCCAAATGTTCTGTTGCATGACAAAGTCTGTTCAGTATGCTCAAGGCAGGATGGCTGTTGCTAGGGAACTCATTTTTAAAATACTTCGATGAAAACTTTTGAGCTGTAAACAGAACATGGGTGAATATACATAAGGATGAGATAATCCCACATCATCAAATTTCAGTTTGTTCATTATTTAATTACCATCACTTACAAAAAGGCAAAACAAAACATACTATCTAATATTCTGTAAGCCAGCCTGCTGACAGAAGACTAGGTACGGCTATACTAAAGTTCTAAAGAATTTACACAAACACCTGATCAATGGAATCATACACGAATATATAATTATCAATTCTCTCTAGAATATATCACTCCTCATCACCATTTCAGACACACTCAACACAGCATTACCACTAGTTCTACAAGGTTTTATTTTACAGCTGAGTTATTAGATATGAAGATTTGAACCAATGACCATGTCATCTTGAACATCATTTTATCAACAAAGTCACTGTGGCTCTCTGTGTGAATCACTTAATGATGGGTGAGCTCACACCACCCTCCCCACCAAATAAACGAATGTGAAGTAATTTTGATGGATTTCTAATGGAAAATTAATTAAATATTTATGGATCTTTCAACAAGTTTTAATTGGATATAAACCAACCAATATGGTTATAAATATATATGACTTGAATCTATTATTTATGTAAATGTAGTACTGAGTAGGTTGCATAAGTTATTGGTCTGACTTTGTTTATGATATTTAAAGAGATACAAACATAACTGTTTTAGCAACTTGTAACCTTCCTGTCTCCTGAAGAAGAAAAAAACCTTCACAGTCACAGGGTTGACTCTCACACCTTGTGTTGGAATGAGTCAGGAAAATTCAGGGGTTTGGGCTATTTCTGCATCTTGCAGACAGTGAACGTTTCTTCAGGTTGAAGACAGGTCCAAGGTCAGGGAATTATTTGTAGAAATATAGTGAATAGCAAACTCAACTTCTCAGCATGTCATATGTTTGAATTTGTCCAGCTAACACAAAACCAGAATTGAACAATGTAGATCATTTAACTAAGAGAACAGACTCAAAATTAGATAGAATATTTCATAAGGGACCATTTTAGAAAATTTTACAATTTATTGTTTAAAAAATCATGGAAATTTTGTGTTTTGGCAGACATCCGGGAACAATCTTCACAAATTTTCCCTTTCATAAAAAAATTATCTAAAGGAATTTTCCAAAATTTTCATACAAATAAAAGAATTTAAAAGAAATTCCTTTATAATGAAGGAACAGTATGATTCCTGCTGTATCGCAAAGCCCTTTCCCCTGAAGTGATACAAAACATTCACAGATATAAACCAGATATTATAAGATACCTTGTTCTTTTATCCATTGCTTGATCTTCTCTCTGTTATTAGAAGGTGGTGGTGAGGCCATAGATTTGACGAGTACAGGCTCCTAAAAATACAAATGAAAACAAATCAATAGGATTGTGTGTGTGTGAATTCTTGAGTGTTCGGGAGTAATTAATAATTATCAACATTATCAGAGTTAACTTTTTTCATAATCCTGAAAGCTTTCCCAAATACACAAATTAAATGTAACATGTTACCAACCAATGTATTGTATTGGAAACTTGTAGTACATTCAAATTAGCCATTACAGTAGACCCTTCAAGTGAAAACTATATGTAATATCAAAAGATTTATCAGAAAACACCATCAGTCTATTTAGTGTTCACTAAGCAGTAAAGGAATTAATGTGTCTTTCTTTGGTCTTTGTAAAAGTAATTAAGAAATAGTGGTAAAGCATGAACCAATATTTATCTAGTGTTTTGTGCATTATTAGGACCATCTGAGACTACACGAGTGTCACTGGGGATAAAGAACTGGAAAACTCTCATCCCAGTTCATTAGGACATGTTACCTTAGGCAGTGATAGTCTGTCTGTACTGCCGTGTGATGTACTTGATCTTCCCCATCTTGATGGGTTAAAGCTAGCCAGAAAAGATGACTTAGAACTAGCTCCACTGTTCTTACTGCTCTCCTTACCTATAATATTTGACACAACATGGATGAGAACACGGATACGCAACAGCCAGATAAACGATAACAAAATACACTTTAACATGATAATTATGTTTTCTTTAAAATAAGTAAATACTTAATCAAGGTGAAGGTTGGATTAATGGCTTATAAATTCGGACTAGCTTTTCAATGGTAAGCTCTACTCATCAGAGAAGTATCACATTTCAGATATACGAACTATATAATAAACCATCTTGGTACTAGGGATTGATCCGGGAAGGGAGTACACGAAAGATCAACATCCACTTCAAATCTTACACATTCAACTTCCGGTTTAACAATTCAGATATCATACATCATTCCTAGTTTTAAAGCTACTACTCACCACCAAACACCTTGTTCCTAGTTGACGGCATACTACGACTTGAGCTACTTGATGGAGAACAACTCTTGCTGCTGAGGAACTCCAGTGCCGTCGTCTCTTCACTGCCACGACTACCCTTCCTACAGCTACGCTTTGGAGGCTTCTTACGTTTTAGCACATCACTGAGGCGCCTGTTGGCAATTATTTGTTTTTGTTATTAATTTAACAAAGTCTTAAATATGGCTAACTTAGATTTGGATCACTCATTGCATGCTATGTCCTGAAGTTTTGTTCATAATGATAATTTCATGTTATTCACCATTTATATATGATAGTAACACGATATCAAAATACAAGGATACTTCCCAGTGTGTGTCTGTGTGTGTCTGTCCATGCTCATGTGTATCCACATGTTTACATTAACCAACACGATTTTACTTCTAAATTCACTGCCATAATCACAACATTTAATTATCTGTGCTAGTGCCCACCCAGCAAGCCATCCCTCGCTAACTCATACAGCCGTATACTAACATGTGGGCTGATGGAGCAGGACTCTCATCACTAGTGGCTCCCAATGTGATGTCCATCTTCTCCGACATAGCACCACCAACACCACTACTGTTACTGGCCATTGATGGGCCAGGATTAGAGTGGACAGAGATACTATCTTGATGATCCTTGTGGGTGTTCGTCTCTTGTAGAGTCATGTTAGAAAGGTGCCTCATCTGATGCATCACACCTGAAGTGAAAATAATAGATCATTACTATAACTGTATTATTATTATTATACAGTTACCATTCTTCAGCTAACACAAGATGCTCATCGAGTCAATATCCTAAAGTTTCAAATAATACTACAGACTAACTATCATCCATAGTGAACAGTTTATTTTTTTATGTTAATTGATTAAGATATAAATGTATATTATGTAATTTGTCTTGACTGACTTTACATTAATATTTCTGATAAATGTAATACATAAAAATCTTTATTTGTGTCACTTGTAATTTTAATCTGTGCCCTCTTTAAAATAACTAGATGGCCAATGTTCACTACTATGTAATTTCACTGTACAGCATTTTAGAATGGTTTCCGCTAGTAAGCACGCCTTACTGAATCTATCTTATACAATATTACTTTTGGGATTAACAAATATGACAACATTTCTGAGTTTAATTCAGCTGACAAATCATTATCTTTGAGTATGATGTCTGACTGGTTGTGACCGGGGGGACTTTTTCAAGCCAGTGATTAATAAACACTTTTAAGACACCATTTAACACCATGAATCCATTCCAATGCAATACTAACCGAGCCTAAGCTTTAAGGCGTCAAATTTGTGCCAAATATGTTTTTACGCACATTTTTTCTTTTGCCAAATTAATTCTCAAAAAGCTATCTAAACAACTAATAGTATCAAGAGGCCTCGTACTGAGATCCTTTAGATAACGGTCTACCAACTCTCCCCAATGAACTACAATGCCATCGGAACTATTACAAGTTTATAACAAATACTGCTGCATGTAAAAATACTAGTATGCTTTTTAACAGTATTAGAACACATTAATGGTAGTAATTGTAACAACTAGTTGTTGTCATCCAGTAGCAAATATTCCTTATGTACTTTATAACACTATTAGAATAATCTCAATGCTCGTAATACCTTCTCTCCTGAAGAAGATACTAAATACTTCAGGTAACTTATTCATGAGGATATGTGCCATCTGCATTGCCCCCACAACGACCTTCAGATCCTGGGATGCCATCATAGCAGCTATATGACTGGAAAGAGAATTTTTTTCTATAAATCAGATTGGAGGGCCATGAATAAAGAGTGTTACAAGCTATAACTTCAGTACATACGTTATACACAAAGAGTCAAATTAGCAGCTTAAAGCAACTGTTCATGTTTTTAAAAATCACCGTAATCAACTGATCGATAAATTTGAGCATTAAACTCGCTATTTCACTATTTGTCTGTCGTAGTTTATACTTAGAATAACAAATTCTTGGGTGTAATTTCGGACTGGATCACACCATTTACTTTAGGACTGAATCAAAGTATAGGCTTTGTCTCAACTACCAATAGAAGTCTACAGCCTGATCAGCTCATGTACTCAGTACCACGGCTAGACAAAGAAATTACTCAGCTTTGAAGTATTTGCTTTTAGTGAAAAATATTGAAAAGAAATATTTATTTAAATGATTATTATTATTGTTGTTACTTGTGAACACACCTTGAGACGGGATGATTCTGCAGAACACCTCTTAGTAGGTCAGGTGGACAATAGTAAACCATACGTAAGATAGCTTGTAGGCAACAATGTCTAACTGATGGTCCAGCCTGAAAAACAGGATGTACAAGTAAATATATGCGCACACACACACACACACACACACACACAGAGAACACACACACACACACACACACACACTAGTACTGTCATAAAAATATTTGAAAATATGCTCAAGAATGGTTTAAAAAGAGCTAGACACATTAACTATAAGACAACTTTAACAAACAAAAAACTCTCAGAAACTAACCAGGAATAATAATAACAAAAACACTAACAAATGCTATGACTAACTTACTGAAGAACTATAGACCTCATAGAGGATACCAAACAAAGCTCTGATAAAACTTGAAGCTAGCTCTACATTTTCCTTCAGTATTTCTGCTCTTGAGTCAACTTTCACGAGGCCCTGTGCAGCTGAAACGAGTAAACGTAACATATGATATGGAGTGATTTTTACATATGATACTATATTAATTTAATTAACAAGTGGTTACTCTGTCCGAGAATCACTGGTGATGTTTTTTAAAACTAATACACGTAGTATGCTATTGAGGAAACGACTTAGAAAACTAGTAAACAAAAGTAAAGCGCAGTCGTCTTTTCTGGCTTTTGGTCATACGTCAGCGGTATCCAAGGCCTGTACTGCGGTCGTATTAAGTAATAGCAAATATTCTAAAAAAAATACAGTGTTGGTGGCAGGTTGTTTCATGGTAAGGCTAATAATGCTGCCAGGACCTGTACTCTATATACAAATGATAATACAGTAAATAGCTCTAAACATTTAGCAATACATAATTTTAAAAAAAAACAACGCTGGTGGCCGATATAGAAATGCAAATAAAACATCGTCCATCATGGTTCACTGCACACACAGTACATAAAGGGGCTTATATAGAACAAAGATTTTTAATTTAATTCATTTTTTGCTTACTTAATGGATATTTTCTGAATCTAGCATTTCCACGTTAAGAACTTTATGCCTTTAGTTATGTCCAACTTTACTAACTGGTTTAGACTCGTGTAAAATGCAGTACATGATAATTCCTTTCGAGATAAACTGTCTCCCGTGGTCAATGGGTGAATAACTCACAGTAAATAATGTGATCAAAACACTCACACAATATAACCGATAAAGAAATTAATAATATTTATCATTCACTAGTGATGTATTGACCAGGGCAGAGTGTGTTATCATATTGTCTCCGTGATCTGACAACAGAATTAGATCAATTATATATATATATATATATATATATATATATATATATATATATTACAGTTAATCTGTATAATCAGGTAATATATATTTCCTGAAATATTCAGGTAACAGTGCTTCTAGGATCTAGCCTATGTGGGGGAGCTCCACTTTGGTTTTAAAAATATGGGGGATTTTAAAGTAACATGGGCACTTTTAGGAAAACCATTTAGGGGTACAAAGGCATACCCCAGGAATATCTGAACTGAAAATGATGATATTTGCATCCTATTTGAAGTATTTATACACATAGTTTTACAGTGTAAGCATAATTAAATTTATGCATATCACTTATATCTATAACATGAAAAAACAAGACTATAGAAATCCTTCAAAATGTTATTGAAGAGACTTGTTTTTATATATTCTATGGACTTTCTTCTCCTTCCACATATTTACAGCTAACTCATAGTCAAAGTCAGCCACAGAACATTTTGATGTTTTAATTTTCATCAACACACTGAGGAATTTTTTTCTTGTGCCCATTCAGGTGAAGACCACCATTACCAGATACCAGCCACTTATCAATAGGCCTGGAAGAAATTCTTTGGGTAGCGGCCAATCACATGCAATAAGCATCAAATTACATAGATTTTCCTCGCCAAGGGAGTTCCTCAACAAAGTTTTAATGTTATTCATAGAGGAGAACTGCCCCTCACACTCAGCAGTGGATGGACAGAGGATCAAGGTTGAAACACAATTATTAAGTTACCAAAAACTGCATATATTTCCCTCAGTAAAGTATGGATACAGTTAACATGATATATGAAATCCTTATTTATATCATATTAACATAAAATGCAAAAGAAAAACAACACTGATCAAACAAATATACAGGAGAGGGACAGAGAAATCCACCATATAAACAAGACCATGTGCTTTTTTTATGCCATACGTTAAAACATCTGAGGAATCCAGCAAAAACACATCCTAGAAGCAACAGTGGTCCTTCTACATGAGATTTAGCACTGCCTAGGAACTGTTCACACAAAATATAAGTGATGGGGAGACCATTAAGGTGCACAACACGTACAATATTGCGCCATGGGGTTTTATTCTGCGCCATGTGGGATGCAGGGATATTTTTATTTTGCATCATACGTTAAAATATCGTGGGAATCTGGCAAAAATGAGTCCTAGAAGCAACACTGAGGTAATGCGTATTAAATCTGTTAGCAATAGAATATTACCTGAATATTTCAGGTAATATCTATATTACCTGATTATACAGATTAACATATACAGTGTAATAATATCACCTACCAGCATTAGCAGAGTGTACATCACAGTATCGTTGTACAGGTCTTGCTGTACCAGTGTCTTCATTGATCTGTTGCATTGAGTGGAAGTCTACAGTATAGGTCCTGCCCATAGTGTGCAGACTAACATCATCTTCACCTTGTACATGGGCTGCCTGGAGAATTATAGAGATGGTTTACAAAAATTATAATCACCAACTGTAAGTATAATACTACTGCGATATATCTAACTGTGATATCAACATAAAACATAAGTTTCAAAGCTATGACAATAATAAACTGATGTTATCACATTACAGCTATATCAAATACCTGATAATCATGACACGTGATCACCTAACTAAGCCAACTAGAAAAAACAGCTACACGCACACACATGCACAGACACACAAACCACACTACATATGATCTGTATCTTATATATAGTATATACAATCAGCAAATCAATTTTGCAATGACTTTGATTAACCAAAATAAACCTATTCATTAACACTTAAGTGCTGAGCCCTACAGTTATCACTCTCTAACGTACCTCTATCATCCTACTGTCTATTGTAGAGTAAGGATGCCATGTGCCAGCATCATCTTTCCACTGCCACTGTACAGAGTCAGTATTAAGCAGTGGACCCTTCTTCAGTAGAGCATCAACAGTAAATACGCCATCTGTAGGCAGCTTTGGCATAAGTTCTCTGTTAATAACAAACAGATCAACAATACCAAACTGGTCAGGATCAATTCAATATTAAAGATACCAACACGAACATCGTGCAACATATATCTCAAGAACCATCAACACAGTATGTGAAGAGAGCGAGCCATTTTATAAATGATAAACTAGAAGTGATGAATATTTTAATGTTCACTGAACCATGACTGAACAATGCTTCTTGGTCCATTGTTAGTTTTTTAACCAAATATTACTATACATTACAAAACTGTGATGTCATAAGACATAGCTTTGTTTGTAGAATAAATGAAATGTGTTCTGATTTTTACACCCCCCTCCCCACACATATATATAACTTTGTATATTTACTAAGACTCACCCAATTAAGCTAACAAGTTCGTGCAGTTCCTGTGGAGTTCTGGAAACCAGCTGCACAAAAAGAATCAAGAGTCAGTTAGTCCTTTATGACCAGCCATCCAAATATTTAACTTTAGATGATGAAATGTTTTTATTATCACAAGGATAAAAGCACAACATACGCAAACAATAAATATATAATTATTATAAGCACCTCAACAGCTTGGGTGGCATCTAGCTCTGAGGACCCAACCAGCAGGAAGGAAAGAGTATCTGCAATATCTGAAAAATAAGTTTGTACCAGTACATCAATAAACTGGCAGTCTCTGATTAATTGATAGGAATAAACATGCTTATTATTAAATGTCATCTGCATGGTTTTTGATGGAGAACAACTACAGCCACTAATTACGAACACCAAAACATTCATTGGTACTTCGAGATAAAAACATATCGCCAGAACAATTACAGCCCCTCATCAAATATCATTGTGAGAGTTATATCGTATAACCACAACTATAACAGCCTCTCATCAATTATCACCGTGAGAGTTATATCGTATTGCCACAACAATTACAACCCTCATCAAACATTAATGTGAGAGTTATATCATATCACCAAAACTATAACAGCCCCTCGTCAAAGATTACTGTGAGAGTTATATTATAGCCACTTACTCTGCTTGAGAAGAACTACAGCCAAATCTGGACAGCTAGCACACATGATAACCAACATCCTAACAACCATCACAAAGACACTGGTACTGATGATGGGTGGTGATAGGACGAGCTGATAGTGGAGATAAAGAGAACCATTAACGTGTACAGTCATCTAATGGTTAAAATAATATCAGCACATATATAAAACAAATCCAAATTATATTCACCGCAAGTGTATATGAAAAGACCGAATACTGAAGGTCAGCCCCAACCGAGTCTAATCTGTACTTTTAAAAAATAGCCCAAATAATTTGATAAAAACAAATTTCAAAATAATACACCTTTTAATAACAAGTTTCATAAATTTATATATTTCCACACTTACAGCTAGATCTACAAATAAAACCAGCGACAACAAACAAAGGTTTTAATTAATGTGCTTTTCTTAAAGTCTTTAGTATGACCATTCACTTCTCAAAAGAACTCGGTGGAGTCGTGCCATTACCAAATCAACATTAATTAAACTATATCAGTCACCAATTCCTGACTGTAGGCAGACACCAACGCAGATAATTTGAATTATCTACTGTTAGTTGACTATTATTTTTTTATAGTTAGCTGTCAGAATAACACGTGTATAAGATGCACAAAATGTGCAGTGAAAGGACACCAGTAGATCCACTATTAGCTTCCTGGTTATTCAGCTAAGTTCAGAATGTTTAAAATAGGATATTCGCTGATTCAACGAGAGGTTGATATAATAAAAGAAGTCATCGCTAACGATAAGAATTAAGATCACACAACGTTCTTTTTACTGACCAGTTGCTGTATGCCAGACAGTAGTCCATGTGCCGCTATCTCTTTCAGCAGCCTCTCATCTTTGTGGTAGTTGTCAACTAGTCGAGCAAATGCCAAACAGACACTCTCAGCCGACTTCTTGTCCTATAAACATTAGTCAAAGGGTAGGACATGTTAGATCAATAGCCATAGCCAAACCTTAAACCACCGCTTGGAGCAAATAGTTGTGTTTATTTAAAAAAAGTGTCAGATCAATATTAGCTGAGGTTTCACACAAAGACTGTTTCTACACAATAGTGCGCACTACAAAACAACCAATATCTCTGTATTTTCAGGATGAAAATACACAATGGTTTTGTTGAATATTCATTTAAATGCAAAAACGTTGGTACAAATATCTCATCATCTTTATGATCTGTGTTGCCCAGTTTTTTACACCTTCTAGTCTTAAGCATACAAGAAAGAAACCTGGATTAATTTAAAAACATCCATCATAATATTGTATATTTATTCACACGTTATTTATAAATTTGTCTGCTACATTTTCTGATATTTGCACCCAGACAAGGAACAATGCATCTTAATAAGACAGTACTAAATAACTCAAAACAATCAAATACAACAAGAACAAAGTGATTCGTTTTGGGTTTATTGTGATGTTTTCCTGCAGCTATTTGTTAGCTAATTAATCTCAGGAAGGGATGGCCATACACATATCTTACAGTTTCCACCACACATCATCGACTAACCTGTTGTCCAAGCCTACCACTGAGTAAAGGCAGAGACTCCCTGACATAATGGAACTCCTCAGAGCCCATGTTCTGGCAGCAGTTCGCCGTGATGCTCAGCGACGCCCTCTGGGCAGACATAGAGAAGAAGTCCAAATACATAAGGCATGCCGCTATACCACCCTGTAGAAAAGAAAAACATATGTGGTCGAGAAGGTGATATTGAAAAGTCATCTACGTTACCTGTAAAATTACTTTTTACACCAATGTGACACAAGACTACCTCCTCTACCTGAGCTTTATATCAGCCGAGCTCTTGTTCCTTTGAAAACCGATTTAACAGTCTGAAGCAACCATCACTAGCTCGAGGATGTAGCATTATGTTATCACCTCATACATATTTATATTGAGAAAGAATGAGGCTTGCCATGGTACAGACTATTACCATCTAGTATCATCATAACCACCCCAGGCAGTATACTACATCCAGTTGACAATGATATCTAACACAATTGACAATAATCCACCTCAGTCATCCAGGTACCTAGTTATGACGTAATTAATCATTAAGTAGTAAGTCTGAGGATTCTATCTAATCTACTGACAATCCCTCACCATGGCTACTCCGATATATGTAATAATGTGCAAATATTGATATATAACAATATACAAATATTGTTATACTTTAAACAACTATATCTCTGGCTCATGCTCAAGTCTACCATCTAGTTAAGCCTGGGCAGTGGATCACTCAAATATGGTGTTACTCGTTAGTGATTATAAATACTACAGTATTTTGGTTCAGATAAAACCACCGGCAATACAGCAGAAAAATGTGTGTTCTGTGTGTATTTGTATATACGTGGCATGCACATGAATACCTGGTATGGTGTTTACAAAGGGCAGTGACTATGTAGGCACCAGAAACAGAATATTTTGAAAGCTTCCCAGTGAACATGTCAGCTAAATGTTTCACACTAAAAGCTGTAGTTTACAATATTCGGACTCACACAAGTGGCTAAGCCCACCACTAATGGTAGAGAACCATAACAAGACGTCATTAACTGTAAGGTGGATTTAATGCAGTTGTTAAAATAAACACAAAAACAGCAATCACCACCAGTCACCATAAGAAATCTAATAATCACTCACAGCATGTAGTATGGCTTTGCCATGTCGCCTTGACAACATTTCCAGAGCCTGTAGGGCTTGTTCGGCAACATCCATACACTGGATTACCTGTAGCTGGAGGGAAGAGAATGAGTGAAAGAGAGATACATTAGACCTCTATTGGACGTTAAACTAACATTTATTTTGGCAGGAATTTTTTTAATGAATGAATCACTCTGCAGGAATTTTTTAACTACTGTAAACAGAATATCAAATAGTGGATTAATTCAATTTATAAATAACAAAGTGTGTGCCATCCTCAAAGGGCAAACATTGAAACAAGTACAAATACGTGTCTGTAGGCACAGATATGTAAACAGAGAAATTATACAAGATTTGCTATGACATTTTTATGAGAATATCTGGCAGTCTGAAGTATCATGGGTACAGATAAGAATTTATTTTGTTACTGCAACAGCATAATATAAATAGAAAGAAAACATCTAGCAGTACCGCATATTTGCGCTGAACATCCATGATTCTAAGTCTATGATTGAGAAGTATTATGTATATAAAAGAATATTTAAAAAAATACACTTAGGAGCACTTCTGATAGACTTTGGCATAACAATTTTTCTTGTGTCTTGCAACTAAGAAATGGATGTCAATGTCAGTATATGTTTAGACATAAATCCTAGGTATATCCAATTATATGCTATGCTAATGAGATGCTTTTCCACACACACACACACACACTATTTTACATTTGCCTAAAACCTCACATTATGATATTAATGATAGTAATTTATAATTTAAACAGTAATAATAATCTTTTAAATGACTATACAGATTTCTGTAATAATGAAACAAAATTAGTTATATATATATATATATATTTATATATCACCAGACTATCAAAACAAAAGTAGGTTTACTACTAATCAACATTTATGTTTGCCTTGAATCCATATCATCTGGCATATTCATAAGTCTGCTATAAAGTATAAGTTAAAGGAGAGTTATGAAAGTATCTTACTATTTAAGCTTTGTGTAGTTGATTAATGACTGACAAGGAGAACAAAATTAATCTGTGAAACAATGGATTCTGGTGAACACAAGCATAATATATATATACATGGCATTTATCCAATATAAGTTTAATATAGATTCCTTATACAGCCCAAAGGTGACTTGAATGAATGAATGGATGAAGCAAAAAAACCCAAAACAAACAAACAAATAGACAAACACTACCTTCTCCAAGAATACAGGCACAGCATCAACGACGACAGCTGATGAACGTGGCAGAGCTTCCATCATGTAGGTGAGAGCACGGCATGCATGATGCATCATGTCAAAGTTGTTGTCCATCTGGAGGAGGCTAACCAATGCTGGTACCACCTGTTTCACAGGGAACCCAGCTAATGTATCCTCATTACCCATAACCAACAGCTGAAATGAGACAGGATATATGAAAAATATTCTGACATTTCACGGCAACAGATCATGTCATTGACTTTTTCACAATAACTTACGCAAGACGATAAGAAGTATTTCATATAAACATTGCAGCAACACCCCAAACCAACTATGATCTGTACTGTAGAACTATCTTACATCATTGGAAAGAGAGTTTGCAGACGCTGTCATCCATTGCAATATTAACTCCCTTGTATTGGTGGCAGTGAGCCCACAGATTAAAAAAACGACTCTTTTAAACAGCATGTCACCATCCTCACATTTTAATGTTAAACGGTACAGTTTATAAAAAAAAACTTAAAAAAAACATATAACACTGTTTCTCAATACAAGATAATTACATAATACAAACATATTGGCATTTTATTTACAATATCATCATCACGTTATCATGTTCAACAATTACAAAGCTTTCAATATTTTACATATCTTGTTAATGTTTAGTAGTAGGTTGAAACCATTTAATTTGTTGACTGACACTTAACAGACTGGAGTTGTGGATGCAGATATAAATAGAAACAGAGCGGCAAAACATTCTAACAGCTAGTTGTTACTTTAATAACAGATGGGTACTGCTTTAATAAAAAATGGATACTTTTTAAATATAAAATGGGTACTGGTTTTATACCAGATGGGCCTATATAACATATGGGTACTGCTTTTATAACGGATGGGTATTGCTTTTAAAGTGGATGGGTACTGCTTTTATAGCGGATGGGTACTGCTTTTATAGCGGATGGGTAATGCTTTATAGCGGATGGGTACTGCTTTTATAACAGATGGGTACTGCTTTTATAACATACAGGTACTGCTTTTTAATAACTCCAAAGCAAAACCCCAACCAATCAATAGCTACCAGCTGTATTAAGATGACCTTGACACAAAACAAATCATCACGTTTCTGCCTTGATCACTGCACCAAGATCCCATTTAAAGTCAAATTTCAAACCATATATATATATATATATATATATATATAAATAAACACATGGTGTAGCTACAACAAAGATGCCAAGTCCTTGAGCATCAACCAGATGACACTGAATATTATAAAGCAATATATCAGCGTCCTGTTGGTGGTATCACACAATTAACATTGCTATTAATAACTTGTTATCAGGCTATAGACAACAGATCACTAGTAATGCGCTATATCACAATAAGATGGTCAGTTTTAAGCGTTTCCATTTAAACGTGGTGTCGTAAAAGATTATTAGCAAATGTAGCCAATAATAAGTCACCAATAGAAAGATCAGTACTGGCTTTAAACACTCTGGGTATGTGTATATGCCCTTTTTTCAGTTCAATAAATAGTCCTGGTAATGAGCTAATACTGCTTACACATTTAGATAGCGGTTACATCCACCAGAAGATAGACCCGGGCAGCATATACTCCCAACACTCTCTACACAGAGAGTACACCAGCGCTTGATGTTAAGTACACTTAACAAACTGGGACGACCAATGAACCGAGGGGAGTTTTATGGCTGGCCAAATGAGCTCCTAAAACTGGATCAGATCTAGTGTAGCTCTGGAAACAATGCCATATCTGAGTGTTGTGTTCTACATCAGAATCCGATCTAGGCTGGCCATACTGAGATGATAATGTTAACGGATTTACATGTAACTCTATAGGAGTTCTCATTCATAAGTTCGTGATGGATGCTCCAAGTACGCCAACATATCATACTCTTACAGGGTTCGTACAGATGACGTCAAAAAATAGTCCTCAACATTTATTTGATAAAATTAATTTTTAAGACTATATTTTAGGCCTAACAGGAAGAGACAACGTACAATGTCCGAGCAACTAAATATTGTGTTCAAATTCTTTTTAACAGACCTGTCATACCAATATCCATCACTTTTCTTGCTAGTTTTATTTTCCTTGTTTTCTTTCTATACAATGTGACATCCTGCAGTGACACTTTTCTTCTGAACAGGTACATAAGCATCACAAGTTCCCTTATATCCAGCCAATTAATTGTGCCTGACGGTAATCCACCATAACAGAGTAGATGAAAACTGTGGGGGCTCAAACCCAGAACCTCTGGATAAAAGCATGCTAACTCTATTGACTGGGCACTGAAAACACACTTCCTAATTAGGTACCATTTGTTACACAACATTATCCAACATGGCCAACGGCTGTCAGATGGTCGATTAGCTATAAATAAAGGTGTTTTACCTGCTAGGCCACTTATTGTGTAACAAATAGACAAAGGCTCATCGGCCTGGTCATCTGATAACAAGGTGAACAGATATAAGAGCATCTAACCATCAAATGACAGACAGTGTATTATCACTAAACAAGTGTTGATGAGCAGGGAAATACCGCTCTACTATCTGACTGGTGAATCAGTAATTAGCACTTCATAAAGAGGAGCAATCTCTGACTGGAATTTTAAATACTATATAAATTTTCACCATCTGCCAGATAATACTAATAACCAGATACCACAAACTTGTGGTAACACCAATTTAAAGACCTGACCACGTGATCACTTTTGGCTTAGATAAATTATCTTCTCGGTGTTAAAGGAAATGTTCCACCAAGAACTAACAATCAACACATTCTGGTATATGTCAGTGGATATGTTTGATGATGAGCAGAGACACCTAACTGTGTATCTCCGAACTCCATCGGCGTGGTTTCCCATTATTGTTGCCATGGCAATGAACAATGGAGCGATACCATGATAGACATAAACAGTAGTTAGCTATCAGAGTTGGAACTAATTAATTACAGGGAAAGAGTCAAAGGAAGCATCATTCTGACTCAAGACACCAACGTATAAATATTTTTCTAATAAATAAGCATGTCCCCATTTTAGTACCAAAGATGGCATATTTAAAACGAGTACAGTCGTCTTAAATGACACGTTTTAGTCTATTATAACCGAGACAATTCAGCTAGGTGGATATGGTACGTGATCACAAATGAATTACACCTTTGGGTATCCCAATGTCAGTGTTATCACCTAATAGAGGAACCCCCCCCAACAAACCCACGATTCTGATCTTTCAAAATTCTGTCCAATTGGCGTGATTTAACAACACTGTCCATCTGAAACAGCTGTCTCACAAAGACTGTGGAACTTAAATCTTCATCGAATTACTTGAACATCTAAGATTTGTTTAATATTGTCAATGATCTGGATGTGCTTGTCAGTGAGTACCCATGAAACGACTAGATGCCTTTTGGTACACGGTTGAATGAATAGAAGTGAAGGTACCACCACTCAGGGATGGGGGAGAAGGTGCCCGGCCAGCCAACTATACTATCAATAATCATAATAGACACACTAATGATGATATACTAATGATCATAACCATCACCATAATAATCGATACTACACACACACACACACACACACACACACACGTCCCAGCAAGAAAGTCGTCACTCTGGATTCAGTCCCCTGAAGAAACGTCCAGAGTTTGTATTAACGGTTCGAGATTCTCTGTGCCTGTGCCTTATTATACACAGCTAAACACACACACACACACACGGCTATACTCATGTCACCCATTGCGGTTCAAGCAGTAATCAAGGTTTAGATGAGCCAATCTTTTACAGGGAGACCTTTAATCATAAATCATTATCGGGTCGGAGACCGAAGTCACGACTATGTGCCAATAACATACGAGGATAAGTGATTTATAAATGTACAGGAATTAGATGGTCAGATTGTTTGTGCTAAACTTTAGTATAAAATACGAATTGGTGCCATTTTATTGCCACCTTTACACATGTACACAGTAGGCTTGATAGATCGATCACTTCCAAAATTAATGAGGCAAAATGACGTATGAAACATCCATCTGACGTGTGGCTGGGCAAAGATTTGAACCTCGGTACTAGAAGTCTGTGGCCAGTTGGACTAACAGTTAGGCCATGGACACAGTTTAAGCATAGTATAAAACCGACAGACCAACTGTACGCGACTAAGAATCTAGATGATGATGATGATTGATGTTTTACGGCCACTTTTGTGCACATGGTAGGCTAAATGGGCCGAGCGACTTCCAAAGGTAATGAGGCGAAGTCAAAGACGAAACAACCTTCAGATATGCCCACCCTGAGATTCGAACACGGGTGGTAGTGATCTGTAGTACAACACGCTACCGCTAGACCACGGAGGCGCCCTAACTAAGAATCTAGACATGATAAATAACAAGTAACAATAAGGGACATTATAAACCCTCTTGATCAAAACTATCAATTATTTTCATACAAAATTGCAACATGGATTTAATAATCAGAGGTAGAAAAAAAAAAACCTTTTAAAAACCAAATTATAAATGGTGGTTATTTTTTGAGGTAAATTCCATTATTCGCTAACTGCCGCTATCTGTCACAATTACAATGAACTGATAATCAACAGATACAAGTGGTCATCTTCTGATATCACTATAAACAATTACTTTGCTTTGTTTTATAGCTTTAATTAATTCCATCATCTATGGTATATGACTGAAGGAGATACTCTACATAGAATGAGGATGATCTAATTTACTGAAAGATGATACGGGTAACAACACCAGGAATCAATCCCAGCATACACCATCCGAATGTCTTACAGACGGTGGGGGCTAATACAGATTAGTGGCTAAATACTGTGCACAAACATTGAATGACTTGTACGGGTTAGAATTATTACTATATGATGTGGACATAGATTTGACAGACTTGCTAATTAAATATGCCAGTTTTGAGGACAGCTGACGCCTTCTTAATAATAAGTTGCCAACTTGGACAATAACTAAACAGTAAGTACAGTCCTCAAGATAATATTGGTGACTGGTGAGACATTACACATGTCTCAGCAAGAAAAGTCGCAACTCTGGATTCAGTCCCCTGAAGAAACGTCCAGAGTTTGAATCCACGGTTCGAGACTCCGTGCCTGTGCCTTATTATACACAGCTAACACACACACACACACACACACACACACACACTACCTTAGACAACAGTCGGACACTACGGTAGACGGTCATTAGACACAACTGTATCAACTCATCAGACATTACCGTTGACACAATCATCAACAATCAATCACTCGTATACAAAAATCGATGGCCAACAGTCTATACAGAGTCTCCTTTACTGTCAATCACCATTTATTGATAAATAAAATCGGATCAACATATACTCGATATAGAGAGTCTCCTTTACTGTCAATCACCATTTATTGATAAATAAAATCGGATCAACATATACTCGATATAGAAAGCCGTACTAGATAAGTGGGAGGGGTCATAGTACAATCGAGGATAACATGTCATTAAGAGCTTGGCCTCACAGATGTCATCTACACAAAACAAGATAAACAAGCAGACATTGGATTTTCCACCAAATATTTACCAACATATTATTGACCAGACAGCACTTGATCCACAACCTGGTATAATCTACCGTCAACAGTATTTCAGCTTCTGGTAATACTTCTAACAGCCAAATAAGCAATTTTTGAACTGACACGACTAGGTTAGTCGTGTCTAATCCGCCTTTAAACACTGATCTTCTCATTATGATACCGTATATTTTCCATATAATAGTTTCTATTAATAATATTACACACGAGTATATGGCCAGTTTCATATTTTTACACACACACACACACACACACACACAATTGTTAAATTACAAAGAATTGCTTCAAAACTATAAAGCCAAACACAAACCCCCCCGCATCTGTTATTACCCAAATATGACATGCAATTTTAGACGATGGTTAATTACATTACCAAACACTCATCCCCTTTCACACGGAGAGGTTAACACATACCTGACACATCTCCATGACAGCTGTCAGCTGCTGGCCTTCGTCTTCCGGTGCCTGCAGGCCCTGCAATAGCTGCTGTGCCTTGGTCACTGAAACAATACCAGCAGTAGATGGGTGATCTTTTTTAAGGCCTATACCGATCTTACGACAGAGCAGTGCCATAATGTCTGGATGTGTGATGTCGTATCCACAAGTGTTCACCAACGCAACATAAAACCGAAGGCACCGCGTGGAATGTCCGAATATTCTCTCCGACAGCGGGTACTAAAGGGAATGGTTCAGTTCCGAAATGACGTATTCATCGCTGCCATTGCTAGCTTCACCAATCCGAAAATTACACAAGGGTGTGATCCACAAGAAGTTGTAGTTTGAGGTTATTTCCTAAAAGAGCCATCCTTTGGGTTGGTATGCCTAGAATTATTGAATGATTCACATAACACGGCGACCACCTACTAGCACTGGTTTATGATCACTTGTTGGTAAGTGTGAGGGTGCCGTATAGTACATTCACTCTGTGTGCGTGTGTGTATGTGTGTATCTACACAAGAAGCTGGTGCTACCTGACCACACACACACACACACACACACAGTACGTCTCTCACTAACCCAGTAATATACTAATCAGCTGACTTTCCACCATACCCCCTAACCTAACACCAGCTGCTGTAAACACCAATCTCAAATAGCACTGATACGGTAAATGTTGACAATCGAATACAGGTAACTGATACCATAAACAACAACCTTAAGCCACTAAACTAGACACACAGAGAACTGACAACAGTCTATGGTCCATTGGTAATTAATTACGTCCTATGTGCTTCAGTATAATTGCATCATCACCATCATCATACCAAATAATCTGGCTTCATACTAATATTACTGCCAGTCCCTGTAGATATGTTCATAATACATTATTATTATTATAGCATCATCTTGTAGGACTAACTTGTCAATTACATCTATAAGCTCTCGGCACACAGATGCACCAATCTCCAGCTATACACTTGTATAATTTTCTCACTGACCTGAACGCCATTTCATCCCCTCGATTTAGGAGTAGAATCAGATGGCGTTTTCAATTTGAAACAATGCCACCCGAACAACACCATTCACCCCTGTCACATGTTTCTGTCCAGCTGAGTATACGGAGCCTTGTGAGACTACCAATGGGGAAGTTTTCACAGCAGTAACAAGAAGACTCCAGCAAAGGAGCTCAACATAGATGTCACGCGTATCTATTAAGTGAATTCCAAATACCAACAGAAACGGATAAATATTGTCATCAAGCAATATTTCCAAGGTCACCAAATGTCAATAAAGATTCGGAGGAAAGTATCGCTGTACGGTAACCTTGACTCTGCAGATTGCACACATGCACACGGTGCCCGGAACGAAACCGGTTAAGAACATTTGTCCTGAATGTCAAATGAAGATGTGCAGGTTTTAGTTTCATTCCAATTAATATCAAACACGTACACCTACTCTTGTTAGTTCTACGACTAATAACAATGATAGGTGAAGGTGATTCACCCCTGGTTCTAATTCAATCAAATATTATCACTGATCTGTGTTTCTCCGGGTCGTAGTGAACGGTTGTCCAACACGTGACCGCTAGACCACGGAGGCGCCTCAAAAGTAGCTGAAGGGGTATATTTCCCCGGAAAACGGATGAAGCACCTAAACTGCATATAAAGTTCTTCTCCGAAAGCATAGAATACAATTCTTAGATTGGCTATGGTGAATCCCCCTCAATCACACACACACCAAACAATGTGTTTACATGTGTCATTCGGAGTTGTTATTACCAGTTTTTCAGTAATGGTCGAGTGACATAATCATTGGAGTGGGATTTTCCAGCATTCACTGATGCATAGATTAGAACAGGTCACGCTACTTTAAATAATGATGACTAACGCCACACTGTATACAGGTACAGTGTTCTTATACTCAAACACCGGCCACAACAAACTCACCAAAAATATCAATCTTCGAGTAGCATAAAACAACTAGCCATTAAACATCACAGAGAGTTGACAGTTGTATATATATATATATATATATATATATATACATACATACACACACACAAAGAGAGAGGGCTGCAGGTGTATAACACAGTGTCTTTACAGTTTAGAGTGATAAATATAGAGGAACCTAGTTATGCAATGATCTAACAAATGTCGAACATGAAATGGGAACATTGTGTGTTCCCGCGCGCGTGCGTGCGTACGTCAGAGTGGGCAATTGGACATTTAAAAGCATCCACTGTGTCCTAAGCGTCTAGCAGGAATTTTAAAAATCCACAATTAAAACTATCTTTGTACAGAAGCTTAGAGATACTACTACCTGACCACGACGGATGACTGTAATGTATCAGAAGCCGAATTAAAGATTTGTCTTAAAAACAATTGTTAAGCCAATGCCAGTGTGTGCGGTTATTTATAATAACATAACAACCTGGCACAGTTCCACTTCCAGTGCCAACATCGGCGAAATCATTGCGAATGATCAATACATTTTTGCAGCGTTCAAGTAATTCGAACAATTAACCAATTAGGAAGGAGCAAATAAACAGGTAATACAGCCACAAGGTAATGATGCATATTCTGCTGATAAAGCCAGCAACACAGGAAACGTATTATGAATTAATTACCCGTTCTCTATGCATCAAGTCAAAATGATCGATGGAAGGGTGGAACTTGTGTTTAGCTTTCGGGTATGACGAAATGAACACATTGACGTATTTAAGAGGATCCAACAGTTTGTTGAAGATATCAACGAACTGCAGCTATGATAAACCGTATCTATTCCAAATGATTGACCGTATCTCCCTCTGAGGTATTTTATGACTTTTTAACAGTGTATAATACTGTGTAAATATAATTCTGACCAGGATAACCTGTTTTTTTAAAGACAATTTAGATCTTGTGCACACCGAGGACACCTTTGGAAAGACTGACAACAGAGCCCCGCTCGTCTCATCAGGTCTCCATGGTGACCCTATTAGTAAAAAGATCCTACACACACACACACAAACAAACACACGACACTGACTTGCTCAACAATCAACCAGTAAAAGGAATTCCCCTCTCACATAACAACTATATGTACATACAAATGTACACCAGGCCGTAAATCAGTACCCGGTATATGATAACATTTGGGGAGAACTTCACTCTCCGGAAACAATAGGTAACTCTTGTATGTGCCAGATGTAGGAAGATAATTACTATCCATCTAGTGAAATAACTTTAAAATGTCCACATAATACACAAACGAACAAAAATGAGGATATCCGAGGTGCATTCTGTAAAAGAATATACGAACAACAAGATAGCTAACTAAATCGTACCATAACCCATACCATTAGCCCTTCTCATGATTCTGTCCGTATATACAGACCAAGGGAGAGCTGGCCTGTCATTGGTACCAGCTCGTGTGGAACAATGACAACAGACTAGCCTACTACACCAGCTATTAGCCTAATATCCTGAGGGCTATGACCCGGCCAGTAATCCCTAATCCGTTATATGGATTCGGATAAAGGTTGAAGACCTCTCGCTAACTAGCTAGCATCAGACGAGAGTGCCCTACACCATTCTGACCAACTACGTAACTAGCTGAGCCGAACTGGTCAGGTCACTGGCCACCATCACCGTGGTTACTACTATAACTAGAGACAATGGCCCCGTCTTCAACTCTCTCCCTCTCTCTTCCTCTCTGTCAACGATCAGATGTACAATGACCTTGTGCTGCTTGTCCTATCCCTGGATAACATAACATCGCCCGGTCATCGATACCAACACCATAAGGTTTGAGCACCGCTAAACATTACACATCTTTATGAGTTACGGGCAAAACAGATAATACTCTCCACAAATACAGAGGACACTATATCCAGCCAGACAGTGGTATAAATATTGCCACATCAACACGCCATCTCTACCGGTGACATATCATAATTCTGACCCTCTCAGCCCTAACATGATTCTGACTCTAAATGCCGACTATAACCTGTACTTGAGGCCACCTCTCCTTAATAAAGCGCTTATTTAATAATAATAAGAACAACAAAACAGCATTAAAACTACCGTACATGATTTTCTGAATCCCTTAACGCGCACAAAAAGTCCAACCGTATTAAAAGAACACTGCATCTAAAGACCACCTATGCTGGATCCGCTAAGCCAAGGTGGTGTCTTTTATTTTAAACAAATGCCGCCGTACTTTAATCAGCCTTTGTAGAGAAATCCCCGCATCTGGTCTAGCAAAAATAATTAATCATACTATTGCCCTTATACGTGTAGCAGCATCAGCAGCAGCAGTTGGCCAATGCTCTGATGCATTATCTTCACACCTGACTGCTAATTGAGAGAAGTCTTTTAGGTAAGCTAGGCCACGTTATGTTCCCTCTGATGTCTGGTTAATGTAGCTGATTAAGGGGAGAAGCATCCCAGCTAATGACATTCGCATGTGTTCGTCTTACAACAGTTACAGGAATTAATATAACAAGCAACACCTACTACTACTACTACAACTATAACATTAGGCTCAGTGTCCCGGTAGATGTCTAGAGCACTCTCAGAGTCTGCCACGTGGGCTTGCTTATGTTAAACGCCTATTAGGTCTAAGGTGCAGGATGGTGTGCATATGCCTGTATATGGAGCACTCACTACATCATGGCGTGAATGTTGTAAATGACGGAGATGTTGTAAGAGTACTAACGCCAGTTTTTTAATATATAAACGTAAACAGCCATCTCTGTTTATCTGCCAGTCTGTTAGTTAGGAGTGGACTCATCATCAAGCTGATTACAACCCACAGAATCGATCAGGGACAGTAACAAAGTAATAGAAGGGCAGGTGTATGTCAAACAAAACAAATGGGCCATCAACAGAAATATAATAATGTACTGACTGTTTATGTTCCACACCACCAGAGGTCACTAATATCCATGACCTCACGACATGGACTGGACAGTGACCTTGACACCAACAGCCGTGTTAACAGTAACAAACGGGTATGCCAATCAGCAGTCAATATTTAATCACCAGCTGACAAAACTACCTTTGATGACTTACAACACACAAAAATATATGTCTTAAAAAATATGTCTTAAATGAGACAACTTTTCACTATACAAATCCAACTGAGTTTTTCGGAATATGGTGACTTCATCCCCATAACATTAGTTCCTCGTATGACAGAGGCACTGTTACACTATCTCAGCACCAACAGGAGCATGCAGCAGGTGTCGTTAAATAACAGATTCTGCTTGTTCTGTACACGCAGTCGTGAACTCCCGTTCTCCAGCTGGAAGTTCTGAGAGATGCAGAGGTGAAAATATCTCGCCCAAACTTTGAACACAACCTGAACGACTTTGGACAGACGAGAACTTTATCCTATTATACAGGGTTCATACACATTTTGACATATCAAATTCCATGACTTTCCAGCATTTTCAATGTCAAATCCCAGGACCGTTTCAAAGAACTTGTGAACTCTTAATGCACGAAAATATACACACATATTTTCAACGAAAGCAGGAGCGCAGTGGACGGACATCAAACTAATACAAACACTAACTCGACATTTCAGAAGTAGTGCGAACACAGAATTCCTGTATGCTCATAATAGGAAATATAGATCTATAATAAATTGATAATTGTGAATGTCCAAATTCCAGGACTTTCAAGGACCTCTACAAAAATTCCAGCACTTTCCAGGCCTGGAATTCAAATTTTCAAATCACAGGACTTTCCAGGTTTTCAAGGACCCGTGCGAACCCTGCTATACTCATCGCTAGTACACAAACAATACCCGGATGATAATATGGAAAACATCACATTAAATCGGTCTGCCCTGTGCCGACCAAAACTACACAAAAGATGATAGTAACTGTTGTTGACACCATCTATTAGCTACCACTATTGTTACCATGACAGTTACCAGACAATAGCTAATAAACATCAGACGGTGATACCTGGTACTAAATACTATATGTTATGATGTCAAGATAGCTCTACTTGGATCGCTTCCAGCTATGGTTTATCGGGAGAACATGAAAACAAGAGTTACAGATGTTGAGAATGGAACCCGATAACACTCGAACAATAGCCATTCTCTCTCTGATTGGCCAGGTATGTATGTGTGTGGGGGGGGGTGTGTGTGTGCATGCGGGTGCCGTTTTGTGGCCTGTTTCGTGCACAGCCTAGGCTAAATGGGCCAGACAGAAAACCGTTTCCAAGGCATTGAAATCTGAAACACCCTTTAGACAACAGCCCTAGCGGGGGCTTGAACTCGGGTGCCAGCGGTTTGTGGCCAACCGCACTACCAGTTAGGTCATGGAGATGCCCATGTATCCATACATATCAGCCAGTCAGTCAATATTTCAGTCTGTCACTAAGTGTATGTGTGCGTGTGTATGTGTGCGTATATATGTGTATGGGAGTCAACATATTCTATTTTTTCCACGCGCAGTCATGCGACCAGCTGATCCAGTACATGACACGATCTTAGCCGTTACGATCAAACAATGTCTAGACAATTACCAGACCTAGGTCTCTCATCAACAAGAGCCCATATACACCCCCCCACCACCACCCACCGTTCCTCAGTGACGTCTGTCTGTCCCTATACACTAAGACAGCGAAGAAGATAATATCATCAAGACTCAACAGACGTCAACATTATAAGTTGACTTGACTAGAATAATAAAACAGGCCACTAACAATACTGTGACTATAGGCCAATAACGAGCTGTAGTATACTGAACATTAAGTGAGAACAGTTCATGGCTATATAACTTCATACTGACGACTACCGATCTAAGAAATCTACACCCCGATTAGCGCCAAACATATTTAAGCTCCGCTTAAACCCAGGTTAGAAACGGGTCTAATTTTACATCATCATCATCTGGACAATACTATTCCGGTTGGTCAATTATCAGCACACAATTACAACAGTTCATCATTCACAATCATTAACATCAAAGGCCGTTGATATTATGTATACAGAATTGTTAAATGAAACGACATCTCAATCATTTGATAGTCAATAAAAGTGTTCCGGCAAAGACATGTAAAGCACACATCATATCTGTAAAGAGATAAAAAAATAACATCACAAATACCACATACAGAAAGTACCACGCTTCTACGGGGCAGCCCAAATAAAGAATTATGCAAGCAACAAAACAAACAATAGGTTATTAGTTTTCAACGTTACCGTTATGTGTCTAAGTTATACGGGTCCATCTAAAACTAGCATTTCACTTGTAGGAATGGGAAGGGCGCTGGACTCGAATAACCCTTTACTGTGCCAATTAAGGACATTTAATCTAGTTTAAAAAGAAGTCAAATAAGGGTAGACAGCTAATTGGGGAGCTGTTGATGGTGTATGACTTGTTGTTTGTAATTTTAGGTCTAAACTAACTATATGAGGGACGCTTTAAAGATGGGACAAGGACAGTGCGGCTCACTCACTGTGCTGGTCACAGACGTGGAGAAAGCGGAATAGGTGTTCTTATCAACAGGTGACATAAAGGCAGGGTTCATCTGAGCGACACACACACACACACATACACAAACTTGCAACTGAAATCATGATAATTAGGAAACACTAGACCAAACATTATTATGGTGACGTCTCAATACCATGACAACAACTCCTGAGTGTTATTTTTTAGGCATCAAATTTCAGAGAGACAGACAAGAAAAATATGGCTTCTATTTTACTGAATATATAATAACACGTATGGAACTGTCATTAAGTCAAACCAGACTGGATGTATAAACATTGACTGGATAGAGAATCTAGAATAATTATTTGACTCTCTCTGTGTGTGTGTGCGCGCGCGCGTCTGTGCATTTGTTTGTGTAGACACATGAACAAATATGCTTGCTACTGAAGTATTTAATCTCGGAAGCAACTGGTTAAACAATCATGTATATACTTAGAGGTACTTGATAGGTCAGACCTAAAATTAATGCTTAATAAAGTTTATCAATGTATACATGTACGTATGTGGAAGTATTGGTTTTTATGGATGTATACTATCGTATGGGTGTTCATATTCGGAGCCGAGGCCATCACAAATATGGACTCCCCCCCCATCCGCCACTACCAATACAAGACCAAATGATAGGTGGGTCCAAATGATGTAATATGTCACTATTACCTATATATGTCCACACCCTGTTTTGATACAGTGCCAACATCAGTCAAAATTAATGCGTGTCCTTACTGCTTACAAAATAAACCACTGGAGCATGGAGTAATAAGTCTTGTGTATAAGTGTCCTTGTGTGAGCATGCATGTATTTCGTGTGTGTTGAAAGTTGCCAGTGAACGGGTTACTGGTGTGATCATTTATGCAGATACATGTCTATACGTATGATCAACTATGTGTTTACGTGCACACGTATGTATGGGCATGTCTAACCGTCCCCCCCCCCAAAAAAAAAATGCACTGAAGATTAGCACACAGACTGCACTTCTTAATATGAAATATTACCACTGAGTTTAAAGCCCTTCTAAGACAGCCATATAACAGGACGTATGCATGTGTAGGAACTTCAGTATTATATTTACACTGATGTTAAGTTTAGCAGCAAAACCATTAATAATCCCATTCCAGCTGACAGGGGTTGTTCATTGACGTGAGTTTGTGGCAATGTCAGACACACATGCTCATACACCCTGTTGTACATCGGATCATGTACAATATACGGTGGACAAAAGGATCAATTCCCCATCTGTCATATGGCCAGCTGATAACAGCTGATCATAAACACTACGACTGGCAGTCTGGCACCCAATAACCTCATACAGATAACTAGGAGGACAGCAGCTGATTGCGGACAGAAACTCTTATGGGTTGGTAAAAAAAAAGCGAAACACAAAAATAGATAACAGCTGATTGGTGAAAGAAAATCTCAGACTTAATAAAAACAGGCAAACCCCTGACTAACACAATGCTTGACAGACAGCTCTGAACAGAAGAAAACACCCAATAGGTCCCCACACTTTGTCCAGGCCAGCTATCTAATGCGAACACACCAAGACAACTATGTGAGGAATTAGACTTAGAGCCAGCAGATTCTTTAGAATTCGACAAAACATCCAACAACAATATCTTCTTTGGGGTTTAGTCATAAATACTGTGCAAAGTTCCTCCCGGAATTTGTACATTTCCTTTGGCGTGGTACTCGGGGAAAAAGAAAATCCACGCACGATCATGAAATTCCAAATCCCACTGAAACAAATACACAAGATACGGGGGAGACAGGCAGACTGATAAACCATTCCTGTCAGCTGATTATCAGGGTAAGGCACAAATAGATACCCATTAAATTTCTTCCTACCAAGCGACATCCAAAGGTAATGAGACGAAGCGAAAGACGAAACAACCTTCAGATATGCCCACGCCGGGATTTGAACACGCGTGGTAGTGATCTGTGCTCCAACACGCAACTACTAGACCACTGAGGCGCCCCCATGTTGCCAAATGATACTATCATTGATAATATAACTGTCTAGTACCTAATATGGAACCGTCAGATATTATATCAACATTCCCAGAAAAATTGTCCACATCATATTGTAATGAGCTTTTAAAGTTTCTGATATGGTACTCCCCCCCACCCCATTATAAAACAGGTAAACAGTTTACATCATTTAGTAGTGCTATAAATAAAAATACCTAATCACCATATGACATTATTAATTGACATAATTTATTTACCCTAAAATCACACACACACACACACACACACACACACACTGAAAGTACCGGAGACAACGTAAACAACAAACACTTCTAATAGTTCTCACTAAATGCCAAGCCAGAGATGAACTAGTCTCGAGTGACCCGTATAAGGAGTGGCCCAGTTTATGTAATAAACAACTAGACGAAGCGAAGTCGGTTAGTGAGTGAGTCAGTAGCCAACCCGTCCTCGTAGAAAGCTCTGTAAGCTTATATGGTAATCTTAATACTAGTATGTATTAATCCACAGAATGGGGGGCAGTGTGTGTATATATACCCGAGTGAGGAATCATGCCAAGGGCGCTCCCTCCCTCTCTCTCTCTAGTGTGCTATCAAGCTGAAATTGTCAGCTTCAACTCCAATCAATAACCTACACAACACGCCGGTCAGGCTAATCAATTCAAACACTCCGCTATTAGTATGAGCTGGTATAACCGACGCATAAGCCATTTATATAATCGGCCAATGACGGTGAGGGAAGAGCGGATAAACTGCGGAAAGAAAGCCAACTCTAGCCTAACCTTACTACCAGCATCCGTGTAAATACGATATTCCGAGCGATCGTCTAACACAGTCAGTCAGTCTAGTGACAGACAATCCCAAATAATCCCATCCATCATGTAAACTGTAAATCCTAGATTGGCCACGGATCGTACAGAGCCCCGGGATTTCTTTACGACTGTCATATGTGTATCCTAGTATTAGCCACACTATATATAGTCGAGTATTTGGCAGACAATGAACACGGCCACCGGTTGACAACGAAGTACTCGTCGAAATGTTGGCGGCTCCGATCTTGAAAAAACGTGGCCCTTCAATAATCGGTGAATTACTGCACTCTCCCCACTTTCACACACACGCACAAACAAACTTATAAGCGAACCTTGACAATGACATCGGAGAAACAAAAGATGGCAGCTTGTCATATCATTTTATATCCAGCTAGAACCGTATCGTTTTCTCTCAGACATCATCATTAACAATATACTCCAATAAGATGATCATCAGAACACCGACCACCGAACGATCCTCCCTCCGTGTTTATATCCTTCTCTACACCTTTGTCCCCATGGTGTCGCCTAGCACAATATTGACACTTATCATCCGTAAAGACTTGTGGTAGTGGTGGGGGGTCCGGTTTATAGACGGGTCAGCTGATGACTACACACACACACAATTGTGGCCCTATAACTAGACACACAGTCCCATAGCATCACACGCACATACACAAATGATCCCACATGTCTATGTTGTGTGAGTGTCCTAAAGGCTAGCGCGGGTTGAGTTGAGCACCGACCAGTCACAACACAATGGCCTTATGCCATTTCCAACTGTTCTCTCCATAAAGCGTAGAAAATAAACACACACAAACACGCGCGCGCACCGAGAGACTTGGTACTGAGCCAACCCCCCCCCGTTCGTATACCTGCTGATGTCATATCCTGTCACGTGATAAAAACAAACAAATGGCGTCATAATGTTCGATCGTGTTGATACCAGATAACCGTCATAGCGTCGTGTAGGATCAATACAAGGAATCTCAACCAAACAGGTTATTTATTAACCATTATTATAGAAGCTTTGAAACCGCCCCCCCCCCCCAAACACACACACGCATGCAGGCACTTATACCTTGTTTACCTCTACTAATCTGTGATGGCACTAGTACACTATCGGTCCGATATTGATTCCTCCCCTCTCTGACGCGCGCGCGCACACACACACACACACACATATGATATGCAAATTCATGCAAAGCTCTCTAAACCACAACTCCAGTACCAAACACCAATGGTTGGTATATCAATATTCCAATATATCACATCTGATATGTTGGACACTAATTATTATATAACTATATGCCATAATGCAATTAATGGGTTTACATCAAATTTCTTTGCGCAGAGCTTGTATTAATGAACCAACAACACTAGTGAGTAGTCAAGACTCAGTAGATCAAATACAATATTTAAATCAACCAGTGGCCACTTGATAACAAGACCAACTAATAAGCATAGACATAAACTATTCAATAATAAGTCAAATGGTTTATATTCCATTGAAATTCAGTTTTTTTTAAAAATCTGAATCTAACTTCTTACACTTATGTAAATAATATAACATAGAAAATACCTCACATACACACACAATGATACTTATGCACACACGCTCGTGGCTGATACGGTTGGTACACATTCGACAGAATGAAAATACAAAATAAAGCACATCAGTGCCAACGGACGATCATATGGATTATAAAATACCAAATAGGTGCTGCTATCTGGTGAATGAAACTGAAAAATAAAAAGCCATTAACAAATCAACCCATCATCTAATACGGCGCAGTCAACTATGTTGTGGTGTTGCACGCGACCATATTCACCAAACCCACCATCACCTTTGTCAGTAAAGACAATAATATCTCTAAAAACGAACCCGCCTTAGACCCGAACAAAGATACCCAGCAGTTGTTACAACTGAAAACAATTACTAATAATAAGGAGTCTGATAAACTTGTCAATAACAGGGTACAGAGTGTGAAAATCACTGTTCCTTGTTCTAGACCTCTGATGAATTTTACCATTTATAATACTGTGCTAGTGTATTCTCTTGCACTCGCTGTCTCTCTGACTAACACCCACAGAGAGAGAGAGAGAGACGCTAAACATGTTCCTTTACAGGGAGGCAAGTTTATTCTGTTAGAATAAGTAGCCAAGTATAGGCAGTATATTGTTGTTTGCCAAGTTTCATCAAGTGTGTCAATCAACTATAATCATCATCATCATCATCATCATCTTATAATTGATTCATGTATTGGGTCATAGTAGATGTGGTAGATTTAAGACAATTTGTGTTTATATTCACACATATCTTGATGCCTCTCTAATAATCTTTTCATCTTACTGCCATGTAATATTTTCCTAGCTGTCTTGGCAGTACACAACATGCAGGTTTCCGACTACAAAATGTGGCCAATCACCCATTATCTGGGTGGATGGTTCTGAAGCTAAATGGGTGGTAATCTCCATGGACAGGTTTGATATCTATCCTTATGTTTTATGCTGTATAATTGACCTGTGATTTCACAGAATTTCTAGCAACACTGAACAATATCTGTTACCTGGTGGAGTAACATTAACCAGTTAGTGTTAAGAAAGTAGACTGTCTGGATTTGGAAGAAAAATTCTATGAACTACATTTGTAAACGCTGCCCATTTAAGAATATAAACCTCAATTATCATCATATTTACCTTAGGGCCAATTTGATTTGAGCTGTTTAGCGCTGGTCGCACCTGGAACATATGGCTGAGGGAAGACTTCCAAGGGAAATATTCCACACACAAAAAAACAAGTATGAGCCAGATTCGAGCCCACAACCTAGAGGTTTGCAGTGCAATGCTCTAAGCACCCAATTAATAAGTCTAGAGATTAGTGCCATGTTGAAATAGATTCTCACTCATCTTGTTGAGGATCCGCATGATGTCTGCGGACTAAAATCCAAAAAACAAATTTAGTTTACTCTCTGCGATCAGAACCTACGTAGGAATATTACAGATTATAAATATGTCAGATTCCAGTACTTGATCAGAGTTTTTAGCTCGGTGAACATTTTTTTGAAGTCTAATGCCTATTAAAGGTAATGTTTAGTTTTAAATTATGGATTCATTCAAAAATCTGATAATAATTATCATTGTTTATCTAACAAAGCAGAACATTCCTTCTAAACCCAATTAGACAATATGAGGTTATATTGATTTATTGACAGCACCATATATACTTGTGTATAAGACGAGGTTTTAACCCTTGAAGAAATTCAATACCCGCCCCGAAGTCTTATATAGGAGTTGGCTGAAAAAAGAAAACCCAGGTCTGGTGAATGATAATGGGTACAATTTGTTTCAAGTTTGTTAGATCTACTTGTGTTTCTGATAAAACAGTTCAATTTAATTCGCAATTATCAGCAACAGTTATGTATTTTAATTTGTATCATTCGATGTTTTAAAAATATAAAGCTGCGAGTAACAGCAATAATTAACCAGTTCAGCTTGATTAGCTGTCTCTGTAGTCGGTTTTGTGCATAAATACCATTGATGTCTTTGGCTGTGAAACGAGTTCTAGATATCGTACATACACATATCTCTACCATTAGTTCGACGTCCTTGATAATTTGTGATAAGGTCAAAAAGATTAGTTTTATATTCAAGTTAGGCAGCTTCCTGCAATTTTGACTAATATAATGACCTTCTCATATATATATATATATATATATATATATAAGATCGACTTACAGACAAATATATACAGTAACAGGCTTAAGACCTAGAATAAGGGAAGTGCCCGGATGTGATTGGGGAGCTCAGAAATCCTGTTTAGTTGGTCTGTTACTCTGTCACTGACCAGAGATATCTCTAGATTGTGACAAACAGCAATGGTACTAGCATTGTATATATTTCTAACTTGATTAGATATTTGGCAAAATTATTTGGTTTCTGTCTTAATATCAGAAGTATCTATTGTTTGTATAAAACAAGATGCCCAAATTACAGCTGGATCTTAACAATATCTATGCCTAAATCTCCACCATAAGGCTTGTGGTTTGATATCCAAATGTCAACTACATTTTTTTAATTTTATACATAGAAACTGATAGTAGAGAGAAATAATGCAACATTGTTTATAAATGGAACTTAAAACATGCTGGAGTTTGCCATCAACTACTGTACAAAATTCAAGTCAAGCAGTTGAAAACCAGAGTATAGGCTCCCGGCATTTACAGAAGTTTTCTTCTGTAAACACCTGGAGCCTGTGTTTTGTACAGGAATGTCTGGATACCGTCTTGTTTGATATTATCATTGGAAATTAAAAATGCCTCCCATGATATCATTTCACATTACAGTGACCGTGTGTGGTGAAGGTCCTGAATGAACTTGGGTTTAGTGGGAAAAGCACCCAGAGTTCATCAGAAATGTGGCAGCAACGCTGTCACTAGATGATGATTGGTGTTTTACGGCCACTCTTGTCCACATGGTAGGCTGAATGGGCTGAGCGACCTCTGAAGGTAATGAAGCGGAGTCAGAGATGAAACAATCTTCTGATATGCCCACGCCGAGATTCGAACGCGGGTGGTAGTGATCTGTGGACCAACACACTACCGCTAGACCATCAAGGCGCCCCAATGCCGTCACTAAGAAAAGTTCAAAAGACGACTTCACACAAGCAGTGCCAAATGAAATAAATCCTCTGATCAGACGGAGACAAAATTGTTCAAATGGTTTTGCATGTTACACCATAGATAGTAAAAGGAATAAAAATAATAATAATTAAATATGATATCGGCAAATAATTTTACCCGACATAAATATCTGCCAAATTGAAAACATTTGGCCACCACCTTTAAGTAATATATTATTTTGATTTGGTGAGTTAAATAATCATGGTATATCAGCAATTAATTATTGAGTCGGCGGGGGAGTACACGTCTACCCTACCAATGGGTAACAACACACTTCCGCATTTGATTCATAACTAAATGAAGTAAAATATGTACATTAAGTCCTTGGCACCAAACCCAGGACTTTCTCTAGAATGAGCAGCACTAACCAGTGGGCTAGAGAACCAAAGTAACAACATTTCAGTACACAAACCAGTTTACATCTAGATACACACTTTTCAGTGCCTTTATCATTAACATAAATGTGTGTGAATGCCCACATGTGTGCGCACACACAACTAAGTTAACTGATCAAGGCCTATTTATAAGTGTTTTGTGTGTACTAAAAAGTGGAAGATCAATCACCCCCTCAAGACTTTGCTAAAGGTTGTACAAACAATCACTTGAAATTCATATGGAAGCAAAATCACCAATCAATAAAATATTCCCCAAATTACTGAACCCCAGTTAATCATAAATAAAACATGTTCTAGATTTTAACATTTACATGGACTCAGTAGAGATAGTTTTCAGCTATTTAATGAAATAATATGAGCATTTTTGCAATAGCCACCATTCGCTGGCTAGCGGTAGTGTGTTGGACTACAGATCACTACCACCCATGTTCGAATATCGGCGTGGGCATATCTGAAGGGTGTTTCATCTTTGACTTCGCCTCATTACCTTTGAGGGCGCTCGGCCCATTTAGCCTACCATGTGCACAAAAGTGGCTGTAAAACAACAATCATCTATTGGTGGCTGGTTGTTTTGACAACAAAATCACAGCTGGACAGACATGATATAGACAAACATCTCATTTTTATAAGAATATTGAAGCACTAATATTCCATTTACATATATTATTTATAAATATGTTTAATAAAGAGTGTGTGGTGTGACTAGGTAAGGTTTTATAGTTAGTGATTGTTTCATTTAGACTTGGAACTCACCTAACATAAGATATATCATATGGCCGAAAACATGAAAAGCGGTTATTAAAGCAATTCTTCGTAATTATTCATCCGACTCCAAAATATACAAAAATACGTATTTAAACTGTATACAAGATGGACTCATTTTACCAATACTGTGATTTTATTAAGGGCTAAAGACGTTTACAATATGTCAACATTCTACTTGTCAGTCGACAGAAATTCAGATCCTGAGGAACAATCATCTGCCATGTAAATCATTCCCCCAGATAGTTGGTTCTGTCTGTTTTCACTTGGCCAGTTCATTAACCAGGGAGAGTCGTATACTGGCGTCATCAGTATGCGTGTGTGTTTTGGTATAATTTTGCTTGGTTATGGGTGTAATGTCACCGTTCTCCACATGCCAGCAATGGGCATGAGTTTTCGCCCAGAAAAACATATGCCAAAAATGCCCCAAAAATCTTTGTTATTAGAATCAGTCAAAATGCTATCAGTCACCAGGGAACTGCTCTAAGGAAGTCACTTATAGCAACCCACTAACATTATATCACAGGTTTCAGTTTCAAGTCACACTTGTGTATATGACATCACAGACTTTTCTTACTGGCAATTTTTGCTTAACATTAAAAACAGGAAACACAACGATTACAAAATACATTATGTGAAGAGATTATACTATAACAAACATCAAGAGAGAAATGGTATATTTTAAAACTGAGTACTCACTGGTGCCACCAGACATAGACCTGTGTAGTAGCTGGTGCATCCTTGGTGCTAGGGCACCAAACAAATGTGAAGGTAAGCCTTTGGCCTCAAGAAGAGCTAAAAGTAAACAACACTACACATTATATATATATATATATATATATGAGAGAGAGATGAATATCCCTTTAAATACATTCCTCTTCCTGCTTTATTTAAAACAATATGTTACACAACAACAAGTTGGCTAAAGCATGTGGCCTTTGAAACTATCATTGAGCATCCCAATGATAATCATGCACAACTGTTTGGGAAAAAAAGATGTCAAATGGTTTCAGACACACAACTGTTATCAGAGAGACAAAAAGATGGACAGATATATAGAATCTTGGTAACAGCTCATCTGATCAAGCTTCGGGCAAGACAAACTATTTGCATCAATTGATACGTTACCTTGTAGCCTGCCGACATCGCTGTCTTCAGAATCTGTACTCTCTGACGTACCCGGAGGTAAAGCAGTAGCACCTGGTGAGGCGCCCCCTGTGGGAAGACAAGTCAATCAGGAGGACATTAGTAATTAGGAGCCGTGATATCCGTCCAAACCGGCAAATACTTCACAGCCAACAACAGACAGTCCCACTTTATTTATGGTGTATTAAATGTTTAGATATGTACACACTAAAACTGATACAGAAACATTCCAAGCCAAGCTTGACGTTTTAAACCTATAGTAATTATTTCTTTTAATTTATTAAATAGTATTGTGCACAATGCTTACAGTATACAAATGCCAAATTAAGGATAACAGGCTTATTGTCCCACTTGAGACTAGATAAAAAGCATCTGCATGTTTCCATTTTCAGAAAAATTAAAAAATTCACTTCTTGACTCATGACAAAGGGAAGTCCACTTCTTGTGGTCAATGGCTCAGAGTATAAAATGGCATCAATGTCTCAAATTAGGGTAGGTCATTAAACACCCACCAAAGGATATGCGACCCTTTGACAGTGTTCATCTTCTACTATCGACTCCCTCTTTTCACACAACTATTATAAGAAGGATATCCGAGGTCAGGGCTTTAGCTTTTCAGAACATTATTAAATGAAGAAAACTACACACGAATTGGACATCCTGATCATGTGTGGATTAACATTTGGAAATGAGCAAACGTACAGAGTATGGAAACATATCACAACCATATGAAGGCTGTATAAATAATAATAATAATGTGTGATATTTATATAGCGTCCTATTCAGCTAGAAGCTGCTCTAAGGCGCTTTACAATATTATTTACAATATTATTATCCCTGACCCAGACGTGTTTCCACCGAGCAGATATATCAACTCCCAAGGGAGCATAAAACGCATGCTGCCATTATAGGCGCAAAGCGTTACTCAAACACATAGCAACCAATTCCTGTATAGTACTAATTTTTTGTGGACGAGTGAACCAGTTGCCACATGACGGCATTGCAGCTCGACAGCTGTGGGAATGACGATCCAGCAGGCATGCAGACGCTGAACAAAGTAACACTATACATTACTTCACAGCAAAAAACCACCACCTAACACTTCAAGCATCGTCTTCACTGATAGACAAAATACTTAATTGCAAAGGAAAATCGCACTGGAATCAACGTGCTCTCCAACTGTTGCTCTAGGTGCCAGTAGGCAGGCCTCAATGAACTGATGATAGCACTGCCACTTGCCGGTGTAGCAAACTGTCATTCTTCACCAATTTCAGTTAACATAATAAACAATAATATATCCCATTTCAAGAGGCTTAGTTCTATTGGGGAATCAATTAGCGTGAGCACACAGCAGATTGGAATCGAGATTTGTAATCATATGTTATACTATTTATAGGGCCAATTATATTTCACAACTGATTGGATCTAATTAGAATTGTTAAACTGGTAAATTATAAAGAATTTGGAACAGGAATAAGCAAATTAAGAATTGGAATTAATCAATGTTATTGGTGTTTTACGGCTACTTTTGTGCATGTGGTCGGCTAAATGGGCCGAGCAACCTCCAAAGGTAATGAAGTGAAGTCAAAGATGAAACAACCCTCAGACATGCCGACACCGAGATTCGAACACGGGCGGTAGCGATCTGTGGTCCAACATGCTACTGCTAGACCATGGAGGCCCTCTGGGATTAATCAAATTCTATTCCTTGAAAGTAGTCGTAGATATGCTAACCATTTATATAAAAACTAATTAATTAATCACTCATCATGCACCAAAACTCCCGCTTTTATACGCCTCTAAAAAAAGATAGCATGCACAACAAATAATTTACCAGCTGCCATTGCTCCTGCTGTAGAGTTTTCCGTGGTTTCTGACATACTGAGCCCGTGATTGGGTGCCTGACTGGCCGAAGCCTGATTGGCCGGCGGTTCCCTGCCACTGGCCATTGCCGAGGTAGAGGGCACTCCCGGTGTTGGCAACAGCCCGGAACTACTGGAGTTGGTGCTCTGGCAAGCGGTCAATCCGGATGACTGGAGTGGTGCACCACTTCTTTTGGACGCAGACACCGCAGATGACCTACGCCCACTGTAATGATTGTTACAGAAATTGGCATGAAAACGGTAATATTTACAAGACATAAAACGACAACTACTGAAATAAATATAATGGGAGATTCTAAATTATCAACGTCCAAGAGAAAATCTTCCTACTAGACGACAAAACTAGTCAAGACTAAGGTTCGCTGGATCATCCAGGGGTTCAACAGTCTTGAAATATAAAATAAATCCATGTCTGATAAGATTTTAGTCATGCGGCTTGTCAGCAATTTATACCAATTGCTGCAAGGAAACAAATTACAAGGACATTTCAGTTCAAGAACAACTTCGTCCATACTAAATAGAATTGTCGGAACAAATATCATCCCTGTATGAAACTAACTGCCAATTCTGTATCCCACGCCTGACCCACACAGAGTGCAGCAATTCATATGTATTTTGAAATTTTCATGATTTCCCTTTCCAGCTCAAAGCCCACCGTCAAACATTTCACCCACTTATTACTGTGCTCATGCACCACAGGAACAGTTTGCCTTAATTTCACATTTTCATGACAAATACACGAAACACAGTCACAGAAATTATAAATGATGTCAAAATGTGAACACGATTAACCACAAATTAAATAATCCAGTTCATACTGCTGGTGCATTGCTATAATTGGTCTCTGGCTGCCACCATTTTGAAACCACACACCAACTGGATGCTCCTGAAGCTAGACTTTACATGAGTGGTTTGTATGATTTGGTTATAACAATGTCAACAAGCATCAGCCAAGCATATAATTTTGAAATGAAAGCTTAATTACGAATATTACATAATAATTTGTCAAAACAGTTTAAGTTCGTGGGATGAGCATGGGTAAATAAGATCATGAGGATGGCTAAGCCAGAGCATTTGTGACATGACTCGATCTAGATCACTACGTGATCTTTATCATGCTAACTGACATTAGAGTATGTGACCTTTCTCCTTCCTGCCATAAAATCTGGTATTCAAGGAAGTTGTAAAGATGATCCACCAGTAATTTGGATCATTTCCTTTTCTCTATGATAGCAGGCATACCATGCTCTTCATATGATCCAATCTTTATACCAACTCAGTTTTTTAATATATATATATAGCGAGATCTCTCTTTCTCTCTAGAGAGAGTAATGAGAAAATTTTCTGAGAATGGCCATACACAGTCTGGCAAGAGTGGATGCATTCACAGTGAATATACTGTTGTGGTTGAGTGAGTACCTTACTTCACGTCAGCACAGGTCGCACCTGGAACACAGAACTGAGCAGTCACTCTTTGGCAAGGATCCTAGACACAGGTAGCTTGAGTAGATTTGAACTCAGACTTGGGGGCTTACAGTGCAGTGCCCTAATCCCTGCCCAAATACACTTTTATCATGTTGGCTAACACTAAAAACTGATGGTATATTAATGGATTATGACATTATACGAATGGTTGATGACATCACACAGGTGGTTCTAAATTAAAAACAACCAAAAATGACCTGCTGACAGGTTTCTGATGAATGTTGTTGGGTTACAATTGATGTTTTACGACCACTTTTGTGCACAAGATAGGCTAAAATGGGCAGAGCGACCTCCAAAGGTAATCAAGTGAAGTCAAAGATGAAACACCCTTCAGATATGCCCACGGCGAGATTCGAACTCAGGTGGTAGTGATCTGGGATCCAACACGCTACAAGACAAGACCACAGAGGCGCCCGACCAATGCAGCAGGACAAATCGTGTTAGAAAAAGCAACTGTTCCGTGTATTAAGATGTACCACATTCAGTATGTATCCAACTCACCTGCGGCTGGCACAGGAGCCCGTGGTTTTGTTGCGCCCTTTCAGATGACTAGACTTCGCCGAACCCTTTGATTTCTCCAACTTGAATGATTTGTCCTCCTTGGGCTTCTTGGCCTTAGAACCCTTCTTTGAAGGACCGGGTTTGCCGCTGTCCTGTAAAACTGAGCTGTCTATACCAGCAGCTACACAAACGCTGTCAACAGTACTGGAAACAAGTCCAGCCAACAAGGAATATTTCTTCTTGCGAGGTACTCTCTGAGTACTGTCCTTACTTCTGGTTCGCTTTCGTGGAGGACTTTTTGGCGAGTCGGTATTGCCTCCTACTGATGAAGCACCAGATGTGTCACTTTTTCTTTTCTTTTTTGACAAACCTGAGCCGCTTGGTTTTGAATCTTTGTTCTTGCCAACGTCTGCGACAATGCTAGGTGTCAAATTATGACCACTGTTTGAGGATCCAATGCTTTCTGCCTGCTCACTTGGTTCCGTAGCTTTGATCTTCGATCCTGAATTAGACTTTGACTTAATTTTTGTCTCTGGATAATATGTTGGGACTTTGGCAATGGAAGAACGACTGCTGGACCTGAGAAATCGTTTGCTACTGGTCAACTCAGGATTAGGCTCCGCGGGGCTGTGAGCTTGTGCCAAGGAACTACAGCTAGCAGATGACGCTGTTCTTTTCCTTGGTTTCTTTGTCACCGGAGCAGAAAGAATACGCTCCTCCGGGTGAGGATCAGTCTGGATCAACTGGATCTCCTGTCTGCTTGAGGTAATGGTAGTCACTTTGAGAAGCTCTTTGGGATCGCAAGACTGCAATGATCTACAAGAGCCCTTATCCGTCTTTGTAGTGACCTTGTTCTCCTGTTTTGAACTTTGCTCCTTTGATTTAGTTCTCTTCCTGCAAAAAGCATTTTAATAGCAAGCAACATCTCAAGTGGAAATGGAAATTAATATCTGGTGATATTCATGATAGGAATCTCTTAATAGCACAAACAATAACGCATCATCTAAATACTGTTGGACAGATTCCCACATCACATACAACAAAACAGATAAAGAATGTTGTTGGCATTTGCCACACAAAGGAACCAATTATGTACCCCTGACCCTCACAGAGTGCAGTGATTCATTTGAACTTTGGAATTTCCACGAAACATCTATCATTAGCGTATAAACCTGTCAGGTCCATATGCAGTGATCCTGAGATCCAATACACAACACAGAGCTTTTGCAATAGCATGGTTCTCACACCCAATGAAATATAATTTTTCAGGGCATTTCCAGGGTAAAATTACCATTTTCTAGGACAAAGTATACAAAATTTAAAGATAATAAATCAAGATATGTGTGAAAAAGAATATATTTAACCGATGTATGATCGATTATTAATATTTTTTGTGGTACAGCCTCCTTCCCACCCCTTCTAACTGTTTGATCCACCCAAGTTTTCTTCTACAGGCATAATATATATTCATGGGCTTTTTTTGTTATAAATGGATTTTTTTCACAGGCAATGTATTTTCCAAAACATTTCCTGATTTTGTAAAATTCCAGGACCTGGAAAATGAATTTGTTATTATCCAGGACGCGTCGGAACCCTGAATAGTTGTATCTACTAATTGCAAAGACATCATGTTTGTTTCTCCATTTAACTAAATACACAATCCAACAGATAACTCTAGTTTATGCAGCACAAACCTGGAACGTTTAATCCGCTTTCGTATTTTCTCAACCCTGCCAACCCTCTTTTGATTCTGCGAGATCTGAGATACCGTGGGATCCAAATTAATGCTGAGGTTACTCGAACTGAAACAAGAACAACAAAGACCATCGCTATCAATACGTTTTTCACCCATTCTTCTTCGACATTTCATGCAACTAATTAAGCAAGTCTATAAAATACTACATGGATTAAGACGACACATACAATAATATTACATGGTTACCACAGCCAAGTACAAAATTACGATTTCCCAGGACAAAGTATACAACATTTAAAGGTAATAAATCAAGATATGTGTGGAAAACCATATATTAAATCAATGTATGATAGATTATTGAAATTTTTATGGTACAGCCTCCTCATCATCTCTTCTAGCTGTTTGATCTACCCACTTTTATTTAAATTTCAACTAACATGGGATATTAAGACTATGTACCAGTATACTTTTTTCTCCAATCGAAGTTTTCTTCTACAGACATAACATTTATTCATGGGCTCTAAGTGTTTTTTTTTTCATGGGCAATATTTTATTCCAGGAGATTTCCAGATTTTGTAAAATTGTTATGAAAGACTGTGTTTCCATTTTTCCAATACTTTGCTGTTGTAACAAATCTGAACAAGTCAATGCACAGTATACCTTTGTGTGGACCTGACATCCACACACTAGCTGCAATCTGCGGGCCAAAAATATGAGCCAGCACAGATGTATAATGCATGGACACACTGCGAATGATGAATTATGGATCAAAGAATGCTTCAGCATTCAGTAATGGGTAGATCACTTGACAAAGTAATTTAAACATGCACAGATTCACTGCTGCTAACACTAATCATAATTTTTAACATAAATTCTGGTACAATTACACTTATCAGTAAAATTACAGCTTTAGCTACTGTGTATACTTGCATATATCGCACTTATTATGAGTCACACTTTTTATACCCCGAAATTGATGCCAAATTCGAGTGCATCTAACTAAAAGGTAATATGTGGCATAATTTAGGGGAAAATACAATATTGTTTTTCAGCCTTAATAATGAATATATGAACAATAAAAAATTTATTAGGTGTGTTTTCTATGTTGTCTTTCAAAGCCAAGCTTGATCATAATAACCACCATGCTTATTTAATTCGATTGTCTAATTAGTGATGTGATCACAAAGACTAGTCATTACTACCAAGATATGTGAGTGTGTAATTGAATGGAAAACGATTACAGCAAATAAAGTGTTAATTTCTTCCAAAGCTAGCACATGGGAACTACTAATAAACTACTTCAAACAGCATTACAGAAACGAACGCACAGCAGCAGGCAACCGAAGTGGCCGTCATTACCTGTTGTCACGCAGTGGGTGAAAATGGCCTGGGATTAAATCGACCCCATCATCATTATGAATTGGTGCAGGAAGTGCTCTATCAGCAATGATTTAGATGGCACGGAAGATGATGTATTGTGGGCTGAACAGTATGACAAATCCAACACTGACTCTGACACGTATGATGACACACAAACAGCTACAACAGATGTTCAGTGAAGAGTGATGATGAATTTTGGGGGTTTGAATCAATATTGCTGATTTTAGTGTGTCTTATATGTGGGTTCAACTGTAGGGAGCTCATTGGTCCTAGAAACAGGTGCGTCTTATATGTGGGTTCAACTGTAGGGAGCTCATTGGTCCTAGAAACAGGTGCGTCTTATATGCGAGCGGAACTTATATATGCGTATATACAGTAGTTGTAATTTATCTTGGCACAGCTAAATTGAACTTAAACACTGAATAGTACATCTATACCATGATCAGACCTGGGGTGGTTACATTTAGATAAATTTGACAATTTTTGTAACTAACTTATTTTGATACATTGCAAAAGTATCCGAATTTCAGATACATGATTATGTTAAATATTCATATATGTAATTGCACATTTTAACACCAATAAAGATTGTCATTAATAGTATATAATTTTAACATATACCAACAATTAATTGAGTGGCCTTTAATACAAATTATTAGGAGACCTATGGTAATTGTCTCATCTTCAGTATAACTGGTAAGATATTTTGCCCTGACCAATGCTCACTGAAAGACCATACATTCAAGATTTTCATACGAATGACCATATAAATGTTATAACTGAAAATGAATAAACCTGAAAAATGTAACTGTAAATGTATCTAAATACATTTACAGTACATCATATATCGGTCCCAGGTCTGACCATGATCAGTTTGAATTTACCATCCCATGATTACAAAATATAAGTGATACAAAGCTCCAATGCTGGATAAGTAAGTCTCTTCCGTTCTAGATTGGTCATTGCAAAGTAACTAAAATTCTAAACAAATGTAAAACCAGTACAGTGCTCATGTGCTGGTAAAAAAACAAAACAGTATAACACTAACAGCTTCAATACTCGAGCTCTAGTCCTCCAACTACAAACACTAACAAGATTATTACATGGTTTTGGTTTACTAAAACAAAACATTGTTCATAATATACATCTAGAGTGTATAGATAGGCCAGACATGGGGTTGATTCAAATTCATCTAATCCAATTAGAGTAGGCACTCCGAGTAGTTGATATTCCAAGTAGGATTGGCATGGAATAAATATTTCTGAATTAAAAAATAAATTTTTAGATTTATTTTTTGTAGCAAACTTCAACTCCAAATTTATCAATTCAAGTTCCATTTTTTAAATAAGCAATTCCAAAATTTGAACAATTCCAATATTGAATTGACCCCCAGTCTGAGATAGGCTTAAATAATTACCCTTCTATCACTGAGAACTGAAATTTAATTCACTAGACAACCACCAAAAACGAATCCTGCACACTTCCAACAGTGCCAGTCTTATACCAACCTTTTGGTAGTGGATGTGATTCCAGATGAATCCTTTATGTCTGTACCAAAACCCGAGCCTTGTTGAGAGCACCTCCAAGACACAGCAGGAGGGCGGTTAGCTGGGTCGGCCATAGGCGCTTTGCAAGATCTGGCTCATTCCAGCCAGTACGTCAGAAGGAACCAACAGGAACTGAAATAAACAAGTTAACAATCACATAAAATATTGATTAGATGATATTTAATGTTTTACTGCCACTTTTGTGCACATGATAGGCTAAATGAGCCGAGCGACATCCAAAGTTAATGAAACGAAGTCAAATGTGAAACAACCTGCAGATGTGCCCACGCAGAGATTCAAACTCAGGTGGTAGTGATGTGATTCAATGCACTACCAATTAGACCACAGAGGCACCCATTAAATATTGATTAGATCAGCATAGCAAAGAATATAACAATACACTTATGCTGACAACATACAAGCAAGGTTGCCACCAAATTTTTGTGTGGTGATTTTCAAAATATTTTTTCATTACACTTGTTCATAAAGCATTAATATAGTGACCTAACATTCATCACTGTTGCTTTAATAAATGAAATCAAAATGTCCTCGTTAGTGTGTCAGTGTGACCCAGAAAATTAATCGGGACCATTAATGGCAACATCTTCTTGTGAGTATACAGAAACTTCTTCAATTAATGGTGATATTCTCCAAAGATACACATATATTCTACTAGCCCACAAGTATTTCTATTAGACCGGAGCTAATTGGCTAGTGCTTATTTTGAATCCTGTTACAGTAAACAAACTGATCAGACTATTACTTGTGGAAAGCTTTCATAAGAGTTTAAGCATTGTCTTCATATATTTAATGACAGTTATGACATACAAAGTTATCACCCTCACTTTACCACATTTAATTTTTTATACTTATTTAGCCTGAAGCATTATAATAACCAGTCAATGCTTGGTAATATAATGTATAATAATGGATAGACAGAATCATGTACATTTTCTCACTAAATATAAAACCATATAAATAAACATTGGCTAATTTTTATGATGGTAAACATGGTAATGATTGATAGTACTTTCACCAGGCTGAACTTGTCATGTATTAGTAGCATTTCCATGATAAATGACACTTATGTATTACCATTTCGCAGTCATGAATATATATATATATACTAAAAGGTCAACTTTTATCAACAATGATGCTGAAATGCTATTTAAGAACATTTTAAATAATACAAATTGGTGGTATACTTTTGAAGTGTTTGTGTTCAACATCAGCTTATTAGGTTTGTAACAAGGCAATGTGTATAACAGTGCCCTTGGTTAGAAAATGTATTATAATTCTTGTACTATTAATTTCTGATTCTGAAAATTTATACTTTGTTATAATATGTACAATGTATGTTAATATCAATAAATTTTATTTATGCTCCAAAAGTGTCTTATTAGCCATATTTCCACTAAATCCTTTAAGTACTGATTGGTAAATAATGATTGTCAATGTCATTCATTAATAAAAATCTGTTTCCTGCACACCAGTAATACAAATTATTTAAATTTAAGACACCATATTATTATTAGTTCCTTCAAGAATATAAATATCACTAGTTAAGATTAATAGTGTTAATTGATTCATTAGGAGTACACAAAATAAGACCCATACGACTCCTGGATTCAAACAACTCATTATTAAGTCACTTGGCTAATATTATAACAAGTAAGGTCAGCGGTCTTTGTTGGAGCGTCCCAGTGTTAGCAAGTAAGTTATCATTCACTTATTCCTGGCTATAAAAGAAATTAATTGTTACCAGTTATTCTCATATTTGTCCAAAGGAAAATCACAGTAAAGTAACATCTGTACAACCAGAATTGATGATAACTGACAGTTATTTACCAAACAGACCAATTACCCCCCCCCCCCCTTGCAACTGAAATGGTCCTGCTGCAGATGAAGAAACCAACTGTTATTTAACTATTTAAAAAAAAGGCTAAGGATTATGCATTTACACATAAATAGGTTAGTCTATCTGGTGTAATTACAATTGATGGAGAATAAAGGTCAAGTACATGTACCGGGAAAGGCTAAGAAGGTAAAATAAATGAGAGAGTTCATAGCAAGACGATGATTGATGTGATGTTTTACAGCCACTTTTGTGCATACAAGTAATCTGCTGAAGTGGCAAGCTCATCAAAACAAGGTTAACATTAAAATGCTGGTATACTGGTGATATATATTAAATGCATGCAAAAAAAACAGGTTTATAAGATTTTATTTTATGGAATGTGAAGTCTACCAGAGAATTTACTATCTACAATTGAAAATACTCCTTACAACTCATAATACAGCACACATATCACTCTATATGCAGCCTTTTCAGTAGGGATTAGAGTAGATGACCCCTTACAAAAAGCAGGCCTGTAAAACACTGCAACACCATTGCCGGAGGGAGGCATGAATGTGGGGAGGGAGGTAGTGAAGGGCTGGCCATGGGGTAGTGGTAGTCACACTAACACAGTAGCACCCCTTCTGCAGTATTTGGTGCATTCTAGGCCAGTTAATCGTCAAAACCTAAGTAGTTGATCGATTTCCACAGACAAAATGGGCGACAAGGGACTGTAAAATAGACGATGTGTAGCATTGGACATCAGCAACTATGGAATTACAAACTTAAAACAAATACCAACTTATCATAACAAACTACTAACATGATATTTATATAACCATATGCTGAGTCAGAGTTGCATGGCAGACCTTCTGACGCTAGACAGGTCAGTCCAAAAATACAACCACATTCTGTTGCATTAACAAGGAACATAAAATTAGTTAAGTGAAGCTAGAATCAGACTTAGACCAATCAATAACTTGATTGGAAGAGCAAATATATATCATTCCCAGTGATATAATACCACATTCCTACACCCTTTATTTTGAAGATTGCCTGATTTACCATCTTAAATTTTGGAATAAATATTTGAAACAGTATCTCTTTTCTTCAGGGGATGAGGTGTTTTGGACAATTCGGCCGCGGACCAAGTTGTCACTTGTTCCGAGATGTCCAAGCACCTAGACCTTCATGTAGTGAGATTGAATTATGGTGTCTATGTGTTGGATGTTTCATCAATGAATAACAGGTTAAATGCTAGGTAAAAATAAGCACAACTGCTTTAATATAACACATAGCACCTAATCAGTCAATAAACAAAGTAAAAAGTGCACATCAACTGATAGATCATAGAGGGGTAGACATACTTTTGATACCGACTGAAAAGTTTAATCAGAATATGAGCTCTCCAACAGATCGACCTTTAACCTCTTCCAAGTAAAGTACTAACAAGCACACAACTAGGAATGGGATTTATATCAATAAATAAGAAAATTATTTAACAAAATTATCCAAATACTTGATACATAGCTCAGCTAGTTGATTACTTTTTTTAGACCGTTAATCGGTTTGATGGTTTCCATTTTCACGACTTTGTCCCCGTTCACCTATAATAAACCTAAACGCCATTCGTACAGGAAACGACCGGTAAAGTCTAAATGCATAGTTTATGTGTAATTATTCTCGAAAACACGTTTGATTTTTACCGATCTTTGGATAAGCCACAGATGATAGACTCGATTCATAGATATATTCATTGCATTCACCATGGGCGCCATTCGCACATAAATAGTCAGATTTTGCCAGCGTCTGAAGACACTGTTCATCAACAATAATACAAAATCTGTCCCGCATCTTATGACTACATACTCAGAGAATAAATATCGCTTGCCAGCAGTCGAATTTGGAACGCATACACCGAAGAATCACGCCAATAATTCAGACCACCAACAACTCCATCCACAGTCGACATTCACTAGCCACTTCACACAAATTCGGAAATGCATCCGCATCAGAATGAGAACTATATTGCGATGGTTGTTTTTAACAGTGATGTTTTTCTTTTTTTATATTCCTAAACGAAATTTTTATAGCAATTCTGTAAAATATTTAATTCATCATGTTGAATTTATGTAGAATTATATCCAGTTTGGGTGACTTGATATTAAATGTTTCAAGCAAAACAAAGAATTTGGAAAATCATTGAGCCTCACTGAGAAAAATAGTTCCATCTTATTAAAGCAATCAGCTGATTGATTTTCCTTTAATTCTTTTTGACATAACCACTTAAAAATCAAATCATATACAGCTTTTTATATAAAACAAACTCAAAATGTCGAGTCCATTAAGGAAATATTAAAATAACAGCAATTAAACAGACCCGAGTTACCCTTCCATTCAGTTTTAACAAGGCATAACGTTTCACTAAATGGTAGATAACTTGTGTGAATATGTTATAATATATATATATATATATATATATATATCACAGTTAATCAATTTTTATTAATGAAACAGAACAAAAATCATACCAATACCAATTGCTTTAGTTCATAAAGATTATACCCAGTATGGATACGGTTACTACCATTGACCTAAATATTAGGTCAATACCACTACCACATATGACATAACGGCAGAGGATACTGGACTATTAGCGGCCCATTTGAGGCAAAGATTATATAGCCACAACTAACAAAGTTATCTATTTTGGTTAGGGATAACAGCTAGACAGGCATAACGGTCGTTACAGCCAAACTCGGGATACATATAAGCTCTATTCAGAGAGCTTAAACACAAATAGTCTGCTCTAATGTAAATATTTGTATCGCTGTCTGAGCGCCATCTAGTGAATGCAATATAGCGCGAAATTGTAACCTCCAAGTATATTTTTTATTTGATTTATTTTGTACACTAATGTAAATACATATATGTATACTAGCACTAAAATACATAGATACATTAAAGTACCAGGATAGCACAAGAAAGTGAAAAACACTTATTTCCATTTTGGTCCTGAGACAGTGCCATGTGTACTAATTTTTGTAGTGTCTAGATCTAGACTTTATAATGAATATCATATCGAATTTGAGTAAGCTACACCTGGCGAAAGCTACTCAGATAGCACACAGGCCATATCAAATTAAGCTCTTCATTGAGAAACTAGAAATATCCCTATTTTACCAGTTTTACTGGGTTCACCCAACAAAGGTGGAATTAATGTACAATAAAGAAGTAATTAATGTGTTGTGTGAACCACTTTTCAAATTGTCATCATTCGATCTTTTGTTATTATTATACATTCATAAATGTTGAGAATATAATTATAAAGTCTTCCCAAATTGAAGTATATACTATTTATCAAATAATTAACGTTTTCTGTTTTGGAGGTAAAATATAGTATACGTATGACTAAAATTGTTTTCCGATCTGGAGTTCGCTTCAATATATATATATACATATATATATATATATATATATATATATATTCAAATTATACAATTAAGAGTGTTGATTACTGCATGGTAAAATATACGCTGACGTCTCTCCTTAATTATAAAAAAACGGGGGACGTTAAAAATCCTCTGAGGACGTAAAACATTCTGGCAGTGACCACCCTCAGGGTATTTCGGCTCCATCTTTCCGTACTGCTCCCCTGTGAGTGGTGGGGTAGGAGGTTTCTCAACCACTCCAACATAGAGGCTGTTCCGAATAAGCGACAGCCTGGGAATTCTCCCCGAGCAATAAAACAAACAAACAAACATGATAATATTTCGGGTGATGGTGTTTATTTAATGTAAATAATTATCTGTTTTTAGTTTATGGTAAACTATCCACAAATTGTATATTGTTGTTCTTTTTTTAAATAAGGGCTTTAGAATTAACATTTGTGTTTATTAATTAAATAGCATTTAATTGCAATTACCGGGCTGTTGTTCCGCTAACGAATAATAATAATAATAATATACAAAATTTATATAGCCCCCTATATAACCTGTAAGAAGGTTGCTCTAAGGCGCTTGACAATAAATAATTGATATGAATGTAACAGATTTACATCTTTAAAAATAGATAATTCTTTCCAGACAAATACATAATATATTCAGTTAGGAAGAGCTGAAACAAAAAGATTAGTTTTTATCTTCTTTTTGAAGGTATCAAGAGTCTTGCATTTTCTGATGGTTACTGGAAGATTATTCCATAAGGTTGCAGCAGCCTTTCTGAAACATCTATTACCGTATGTCACTCCACGTGTTGTTGGTACGGCTAAGAATGCTGCAGACTCAGACCGTAGAGACCTTGTCGGCTGATACTGTACTACAAGTTTCTCAAAGTAATGAGGGGCAGTCCCTTGAAGTGCCTTAAAAGTGTACATCAAAATCTTGTACTGCGACCTATATATAACCGGAAGCCAACGCAGGGAGTTCAAGACTGGTGTTATATTTCTCTTTTATGAGTACGAGTGACTAATCTGGCAGAAGAATTCCGTACTTTCTGTAGCCGTGTCATCAGTGTGCTTGGAATACCATACAGGAGAGCGTTGCGGTAATCTAGCCGAGAAGTTATCAGGGCGCGTGCCTTGCAGTGTTTTGGAAGCATCCAATGTGATGCACCGCTTGAAATGACAAATATTACGAATTTGGTAATAACAGGCTTTGGATATTGCATTTACTTGGTCAGGGATGTATCAAAATATACTCCTAAGTTCTTCACTGACGATGCTACACAAACAGTATTATTACCTACCTGAAGCCGTAATTCCTCATTTATCCCAACCTGATGTTTTGGGTTAAAGATAAAGATAAACGAAACGTTATTGGGGCGATAACGTAAAAGCCGATATCCATTTCAGGTCAATGGATATATGCATTGACCTGATCAATGGATATATGTCTTTGTACCACTGACATATTTGAAGTTATATATATATATATATATATATATATATATATATATATATATATATATATATATATATATATATATATACAACTTGCAAAGTTTTCTCCGCCGAATATGCCATCTATTGTAATTTCTAAATTTATTTGGAATTAGTCCCCGAGGTGAAGCAGTAAATTACAGACCGTGTGCGGCTCCCTCATTTGAGGCAGCTCAGTCACGGAAAATAACTGCCATTGCGGTCATTATTATTCTCCCTCCTTTCCCGTGTATAAATACAGATCAATGATAAATACACTACTAATCCCCGGCAACGGATATGATATTATAATAATAATTACCAATTTCTATAGCATCAATATCCTCGAAAGGATTAGAGCTCATGCAGTGGCGTAGCTAAGGTACAGGGGTTGGGCAATTCATTATTAAAACTGTGGGTCAGATTAATTTTAGGCATTTTGTATTGCAAGTTGATTAAAACTATGATTTTACTAAATGCTAAAGACATTACAATACGCGAATATTTCAATCGTATGCATCCAGAAATACAGATCCCGGTTGGCAATACTTACGAATGTTCAGATATGTTCATTTTTCACTTGACACGTCCTGCCGGTCAGAGTTATGTCGTACCAGTTGTACATTGCAGTGGCCCCAAAACAATGGCTCCTGGCTCCGTCATGATAGCAAAAAACGTCACCAGGCCAAAGCATTAACGTTTATTTCTTGTATAATTTTCATATAATTACACACACACACACACACACACACACACACACACACACACACACACACACACACACACACACACACACACACACACACACACACTCACTACACTCACTCACTCACTCACTTTAGTGCCATTACAAGTTAGTGTTAATTTGATTCTAATTAACGTCCATCACTTTTTACACGTGACTATGCTGTAAGGTGGTACTGCACTTAATGAGTGAATTATGACAATAATTTAATAATATTTGGGAGCCTCCCAGTTTTCAGCTACATCTCCCGGAAATCTTCCGGTTTTTAACGAAAGCCAAACAAAACAATTCTAACTTGATCAGGCTTGGTGTGGAATAATTTCTTAAAATGTTTGCCCGAGTAATGTCTCGCGTGTTTTCTGGGCGTGAAACAACTGTCCTTGCCTGTGCAGGAAGTCCTCATTGACGTGTTCTTCCACTTCAACAACAACGCCAAACGAAAGGAGAAATATCGTGACTTCCTTGAGTTTTGCGACGTGGCGTCTACTGAGCTACTTCCGGAGTCATGAGGATTGTGACTGCCCCAGACGTGCGAAGCGTTGTGCAGATTACCTTGCCAGTCTTGAGATTGTAGTGTTCGAGCTATATGTCCAGGTTCGTGTTTATGTATACCCGCTTACATCCGGATAACGGCACTTGTAGTATGGCGGCTTAGCAATAAAATCATAGTTTGTTTATATCGTGACTTCGGGTCGTAATTACTGCCGATATACAACAAAGATGAAGGCGTATTTAATGTTGCTCGTCTTCATTCTTGAGCCGCTCAGTCAGTTCAACACAATATTTCAGACTGACGCCACACAGACTGCTATCCTCCTTCCTGAGATGAATCGTCTGCTTCGTGTTTTCAGGGCAAGGTTGGTTACCATGAGAGCGATCAAGTCCGCCGAAGATTTGACGACGGTGCCATTTGCTGACAGGGGTCAACAACATCCTGGCAGTTGACATGGAGCTGTGCTGTGTTTGAAAAACAGATTGTTTCCTATCGCCGACCGATCCACATTTTTAGGGCCGACCCAAATTATTAATTAAATTCTCACTCGCGATATTTCCGCGATTTCTGTCTGCATACCATTGACCTGGAAGAAAACTAGATCGAACACGGCCGCCGATTTGATGGGAAACAAGTCCCAACTTCCGGTCGAGGAAAAAGGGAATGCAGACTGCAAAATCGGGTTTATAAACGTGGTGAGTTGTTGTGGTGTTGATGGTTCATAAGCCGTGGGAGTAAAAGTAATACAAATGGGATATCTTTCATCGGTAAGTATAAGGCACACATTTAAAATAAATGTTAAAGCGTTGTTGTTTTTTGGCGGGAAATTAAGCTTAAATATTATTATATTTAGCCTATTCGACAACCACCCTTCTGTCTCTGGCGTTTGATCACAACTAAACTAGATCTACGAACTTACATAAAGCGACATTTACATATTTCATGGCATATAATAGGACAGGAATAAGACAGATTGTCTGCACACACAAATTATAATGCACACATCACAATATATGTCCGTATCCATAGGTTCAAAACTCGAAGCGCAGCCGCTTCAACGTTGTTTTTTTCCACTACCGGAAATCGACGCTGTTTGGTCATGGCGGCCCATCCAAAAATTATTGAATGCGCGGTCTAGGTTTCTTTCAGGTCAATGCTCCATACTTATTTCTCGGACTAAATTTATAGTTCGCGATTTGCTCGATGGACGGCAGCATTGCAGTGATATAACACAAGCTTGTTCATCCGCCGTCAAACATGGTATTCCTCATTCAACAAATCCTCATTAATGACGTAGCAGCAAAACCTGACTGTCTAGCTGCCAGTTCGAGTTTTTCTTCGTGTAACAGCAGCTTACTGCCAATGAACCAAACTATTTTTTGCTTGTTATTTCAGTGCTTAAAGAGTCTTCTGAAAGTGAATAAATCACTTGGCACATAGAAACTAAACAGATTCTTTACCATTAAATCAGCAGACCTAAGAAAATGCTCACGCTTTAATATGCGTAACCACCATGATAACGGAACATGTCAAATAAATGCCTTCAATGTTTCCATGGATGTGTAAATGGACGATTTACATATCAAATTATCATATAAAATATGTTTATCACCAAAGAGTATCAACTGAAAAATATTTCAACTTTTTAATTAATACTTAGTCACTGGCAGCAACCCGTTTTAAACATAGAAATGCCGGAAATGGCCCATAGTTTCCCTCAATTTCGGAAATAAAAATAAACGCCTTTTTTATGTATTTGTATGTATGAGTCTAGGATATATATATATATATATATATATATGGATAATGATGTTTCTTGATATTGTCTATTACTATATGACAGTGAAGCTGGCGTGTAATGAGTGTAGTTAATTTGTTTGCTATAGACTATAGGTGTTCGTATTATATGTTTGTATCATAATTACATTACGTTTTTATTTAGCGTGCTCATTCACTGGCACTGAAATGTTAGTAATTTTCTTTTACAATGGCGGGATAATTACCTTGATAATTAGCGGACCAATTAGGGTTCTGCTCGGTTTGATGCCAGAACGACACAGATAGAAGTAATGGAGAGTGACAATAATCTCGTTCTCCGTTCTCTTTGATAAGGACAAGCCATAACTATTGTTTGATGACTGACTATAAGATGGCAACTCTTTCGTCGAAAGTTAGATTACCAACGAACAAGACTAGCACAGCAACATTTGCTGTGTTATCATAAAACTGTCGAATTATCAGAAAAATAGCTCGCTTGAATCTTCAGAGTAGTTCGGATTTAAACAGATCGCCTATTCCAGACTGGAAGTCAAATCATCCAGAGTGTTAGCATTCCACAGTTTCACTTCTTTCGGACTTATTGAAAGGTGGATCCAGTTCAGCCAATGCACATCGGCGCTTGTGGGGCCATAAAGGCCGCTTCTTGTCTCAGGCGATGTTACTCATCATACTTTGTCTCACTTTGCTATCGGCTATATGCAGAGAATTCCAAGATGCGTCTCTTTTGCAATTGTCTACAGTATTGTCCCATCCACATGGAGGTCCCCCCGGCAGCAACCTTTAGTTTTCTTGGCAATGAGCTGTGATGTTAACCATTTGGACCCTGGAAGAGATCATAGCATCCACACAATCATGCAGGCACACTCACTATGAAACCCGGGTGACTTTACTCAATATGTCCGGGGAGTGAGTCACCCCTCGTGTTTTGAACGCCATAGTAGATGGTGCGTTATTATGGATCTGCGACATTCGGTCGAAAGACATTTCGTCGAAATTGAATTTAGATTTTGAGACATTTGGCCCAATGAAAAAAAAGTTTTGCGACATGTGGTCGAAAAAATATATTTTAGTGTTATCATACAGTTTAAATGTGACGCATAAGCCAAACCGGCTGGGTACTTGTTAAATTGGTTTTTATATCATGGATGGAAATGAAAAATGTACATGTCACGCAAATAAAAACTTACCAACCAACCATTAGGAAATACTACAATTGCTAAATGGTAATGAAGCATAGCGGGATTAACGACGTTATCGTCTTCCAATTCAAAAGCTAGTGACGATGCTAATTGATTGGATAATGCTGTAGGGTATGTGTCATATTTGATGACCATGTACGTTGGACAGTATTCTTTCCAACCGGCAGTCGAAAGATTCCTTCGTCAGGTTCTTTGCTGGAAGGCGCCGTTCATTGATCCAGCCAATTCGAGCGTTCATAGTCGCGTCATCCGGGACCAGCAATGCATCACCAATCACCTGGAAGGATGGCATCGACGCTTCAAGCAGGTGGTCAGCAGGGCGCACCCCAACATCTGCGACTTAAGGATGAGCAGGCCCACACTGAGCTGAAGATCCAGCGTCTGGTGATGGGTGAACATCCACAACAGCCCCGTAAGCATGTCCGCACAAACAACACCAATATCAGTCGACTCCTTCGCTACCCGGACACCTCAAGACTACTTGCGAGGTCTTCCTCGTGGGATTCGATTCGAGTATTTGATCTAATTGGATATTATGTGTGTGTTTTTGTTTTTTTATCTTGTTTTCACGTCATATCATTGTGTGCCATATTCTCTCAAAATAAACTATTATACTTATTCACGTCACATCATTGTGTACCATATTCTCTCAAACTAAACTCTTCGTAACTAAATATACATGATCTACCACGTGAAATTGTGCCGTTTTTATACAATGCGTAAATATTTATTTTCGATTTCAGTGTAGTCCATTTGCAATTTTTCACGCCAACACCATATCTATTTAATTGCAACGATGTGGTACCATCCATCAGGTTTGCAAATATCAAGATTTATGTACCACACAATTTAAATAAATAGTCTCGGGAAGCATTGTCTACACCTCCGGTTGCTGTATTTGTCCAGGAAGTAGGTGCGGATTTCTCTCTTGAATATGTTGACAGAGTCAATGGAGCGGTATACCGACGCCAAGTCGTTCTGGAACTTGGGAAAGTTGTGGCATGGAAGTAATGACCAATATTTAGTTCTGGCACGTTTCTGATTTGCTGTGTTCATTTGTCTTGTTGGCCTCAAGGGGGATGTAAAATATCCCAGATCCATGAAAGAGTTTGGGAGCTTATTATTTTTATACCGGTGCATGAATGTTAATACATTCAATTTATATTGGTCCCTAACTATGAGTATTTGGCATTGTTTGAAAAGAGGTTCAGTGTGATAGTTATAAGGTTTTTTACTTATGGTACGAATGGAACTTTTCTGCAGTTTATATATCCTCTCAATAGAGCTGCTTGATCCCCAAGCCTCTAACCCACAGTTTATATTGTGATTGATATAGTGTTACCAAACATGAAATTGGTAGGCCATTTTTAGCCTTTTCTATGATATGGATTGCAAATGTGATCTATGTGACATTTCCATGAAGTTGCTTCGTCCATATTTATTTCAAGGAATTTGAATGATTTAGTATTTAAATTATTACCTATTCGTTCAATATTTTGCTCATTTCTCTTTAAACTCCGTTCGTAATCCATAGTCTTGGCTATTTGTGGTCTAAATGTGATAAACCATTGATTTAATCTTTCAAGTTCTGCAAACATTACATTATAACAACACCCCGTATACCCATATTTTAAATTAAAATTTCATGACTAATAGTGTCGAATGTCTTGCACAGATCCAGAAATACGGACATCATGACATGTTTCTTTGGTTTGTCATTTTCTTGGACTGAATGATAGGATGAATAGTCGAATGTCCAGGCCGAAATCCATATTGGTGTTCATACAGTTGGTTAGACATATTCCAAAAATGTTATAAGTTTCTTTGAGATTATTCGTTCGAGTATTTTAGAATAGACAGGAAGAATACCTATTGGGCGATAAATCGTGAAAAATATTCAATCACCACTTTTAAAAATTGGGATGACGTTAGCGATCTCCATATTTTGCGATACAACTCCGGTTGCGAGGGGTAGGTTTATTTTGTGTGTTAGTGGGACTGCTGTGTTTTGAATTGATGATTTCATAAGATTGGATGAGATGTTATTATGATCGAGACTCCGTTTAGATTTAATTTTGGAAGCTACATCTATTACATCAGCGGGAGTCACCGGATCTAGAAATATGCTTTTTTAAAGTAGTAGTGTGAGAATGAGTGTTGCGATAGAGGAATATTTTCACTTATTTCGTATCCAATATTTAAGAACAAATTATTAAAACTTTCAGCAATTTGTAGTTTGTCCTTTATTGTGTTATTGTTGCGTTTGAAATGCTCCGATAGGGGAACCTGAATGTTGTGTTGATTTATTGCTGATCTCAGTACAGACCAAGTATTTTTCAAGTTATATTTTGCGAGCTGTAATTGTTCATGGAATTATGTAGCTTTTAATGACCCAATGAGCTTGTTGTAAACTGAACAGAAGGTTTAGTATTTATTTATAGAATGGTCCGTTGGGTTTTTGAGTTTGGCCTTAGATATTGATAATTTTATCAGTCAAGATGTAATACGAGTGGGAAGGTATTTTCCCCCCACGTCTTCTATTTTCTACGTAAATTTATCTGTAGAGGTTATGGCTAATACACCGCATTCATCTCGACTTACTCTTCAAAGAAATATTTTAAAAAAAACAAATCCCTTTGTATTCCAGAGTTTTAGTTTCTCATTTAGTGACATATTCTTGACGCCACCTTAAAATTACGAAGAATTGTTTTTTATTACTATTAAAGTAACCCACGGTGGCTTCTAAATTAAATGTATCTTACATAATTAAAACTGATGAAACATAACAAATATGACTAAATACTTTCAGATTATCCGTATTTAAGATTCATACTTACAAATATCACATTAAACCATATTATGTACATTTGCAAAAAATATGATATAGCCAAAACGTCCACCTCGAATATTTTCCGTGGCCAAAACGTCTAGGGGTGAATGGCCCTGGCCGAAACGCCCGTAGCCAAAACTTCCTACAACCAGAATAGTAAAAGCTTCTGTGAACATTGCAGGTATTGCTAAATTACTCGTGCCTTATATTTAGAATGTCAACGCAATCGATTTCCCAGTTGTACGTTCAACATTTCAAAAAATCTAATGAATTTTTGTATGCATAACCATACGCATATGTCTACATAATTTGACACCTCACACACCTAATTTTACACCCATGGTAGCTCCGCCATCTCTTATTTATCGCCATCGGCACGCCACACAACATCATAGACATACATGTAGGTGTAAACAATTCGTTCAACATGGGACAACAAAACATGAAAACAAACCTTTGCCCAGGTTGCCAGTGGCATATAAACGATACAGAGTATTCATTGTATGTTTTTTCCACCCACCATTTCCAGGATTTGAAGATGTGGAGTTTTTGCTCTTGATTTGAAGCATTACGAATGCCATCTTTGACGTGCATGAAGATCTAATAGACGCGTGCAACATCACTGCATTGCTGCCGCCTGGCGATCAAACCGCGAAATGTAAATTTAGTCCGGGAGCAAAATATGGAAACAAAAAACCGGGAAAATATCGAGAATAGGAGATAAGATCAGATAAATTTATTTAAGCTTGGTAAAGTATACATACAAACATTAGCTGGAAGCTATTAACCAAGCGATCATTAACTTAAAAGTATGAGATGATGCGAGATGAGAACGATACGGCATTAAGTCAGACTAGGCTTACCTAAACATTAAAAACAACAAGTACATAAACCATCAGATTTGCTTTAAAGAACAAAATTCACAATTAAAGCATGTACAGTTTGGACCTTGCCATACCATAACAAATCGTTAAAAGCATTAAAATCCATTGTTCCTCTTAGCTCATTACTCATCATATTCCATAGTTTTGCACCTATAAATCTGATGGATTTCTTTCCATGGTGCATTGTGTTATAATTAAATGGTATAACAGTGTCTCTGAAATTGCACATTTCATATAAATACCATGGCCCTATCTTTGTACACTATTAACAATATTTGTCATAGTCATTGTATATACACTAGCGGTTTATTTGCTTTTTGTCTTAATTCTCTATATGATGAGGAATACTCCTTAAAAACATAACGTAAGGGCCCCTTTTGGATGTTTACAATTTTCTTTATGTCTGATAAATTGCAACAGTACCATACAACTGGCCTATAATTAAAATGCGAGAGGATAAAACATTCAAATAAAACATATTATCTTCTGTACTAAGATTATTAGCTATTCTACCTAGTGCACTCAGTTGTTTTCCTGTCTTCTTGCAAGTTTCAGAAATATCTACATTAAAGTTTAATCGGCGGTCTACAAATATACCAAGAAGTTTCACTTACTGACTTATCTGAGGACTGTACGGTATTGTGAAATAAAATAAATTGAAACTTATCAGGATTTGGCTGAATACAATTTTGCTTGAACCATGTTAACATGACACTTGACACCTTTTCAAGATTAGTGATTACATCATCTACATTGCTGCCATGGCAACAAACAGAATTATCAACAGCAACAAAATATGCTGGGTCGGACCTCAAAAGTGGGTCGGCCGGCCGGCCGGCGATGGAAAACAAGATATGTATTTATGGTGCCTCATCATAATACAGGTAGTCGTTGATTTACGGCCTTGATTGGTTACGATTGGTCTGGTCGTAAGTTGGCCCAAGTTATAATTGCCGTACTTATTTTTAACTGTGAAATTATATTATTTTAATTTATATTATGTATCATCTTTAAGTCGTACCATCTGGCATAAAGTCGAAAGTTGCGTAGGTCGTAAGTCGTCGACTACTTGTATTGGCACATGACGTGGACATTTGTTTTAGAAACATTATTAGTCAGGTTATTTCCATATAAGGGATCTGCTATAGTTTTCATTGATTCCAAATGGCAAAGGAGTGCGTCTGAAATATAGATCTGTCAACTCCACCTAGCTAATTCTTTTATTCTCTAAATATATATGTATATAAACACTTCAGGTAGAACATAGTGATTTGTTATAAGTCTACAGATAACCGGGTTCTATCCGAATGTATAATTAAATTATACAGTGCACTCTTGCTGATGGAACGGAGTACATATTATATTGAATTACTACAGTGAGTCTTGTAATAGTGACTTTATTAACAACTCTAAAGGGATAAACAAGGCAAGTCCTAAATACTTTCAAAGATACACCTCACACACACACACACACACACACACACACACACATATATATATATACATAATGGTAATTCTCAGAAATGTGAAAAAAAACCTGACTGCTAGTATTAATATTAGCACGATTTCAACAAATACTAAAGTACACTTATCACGCTCATAATAGTACCAATGATCGCTACCCATTTTAGATTGGTAAAAAACGTATACACTTGTCACGGTCGTATAATTAAAATGATGACCTCAGCCGTTTTTCAACTGATGGATGTATGGAGATAAAGTTGATATACTATTGACCAATGCCCGATATCAGCATAGCATTTCTTGTGGGAGAATGAATAGCATAAAGATTTGTGTCTTATGCCTACAGTTTAACAATTGAAATTTGATAATGTTTTAAACTATGATAACTTCCAACCGACGTTTTTCTTTTCATCTATGAATAATTTAATTTGTAGTTATTTAATTGTATTTATTGTTGTAATTAATAGACAACACAAAACTCTTACTCCCATACCCATAACGGACACTAAACTCTACCATCATTTCAGTTTATAAACAAGGAGTCTATTCGAGAAAACAACCAAATAATTATCTTCGTACACAGCTATTTTACCCGGAAACGATAATTCATCCGGATTAGATGTTTAACAAAGTCACCATTTTCCCTGTACACAGACACGGAATTGGTTTTGATATCCGATATCAGTATATGTCTTTTGGGACCTGTTATAACAGCACTGACAGCATTTATATTCGGATTTTTATCTTTTAAAGACAACACTTTCTGTCCGTTTTGTCTCAAAATAAGAACATCTCCAGCGCTACAAACTACAGTCATGTCTTGGTGATCCTATAAACAGAGACTCAGGACGTTCAATTATGTTTTTACGCCACATAAACATTCCGTTTGAACCATACTTGTAGATATAATTGTCCATTCTATTTGTAATGATATATTCACAGTTGTTTGTTATGACTACACTAAGTGGCTGTCCACACACATCATATTTATTGTAACAGTCATTGTTATATACGTGTAGATATCCAATAGTACAGTCTTCGTTAGTTCTGTTAAATTCACTAATTAAATCTGTTACCGCTATTACGTCTCTCGTTTTATGTGCACCAACACCGTACAGAAAATGGTGCTTATTTAAACGTTTACACCTATCAGTCACTTTATGTGTAACTTCAAGTCCATATTTATTATATACACAGACACTATCACCAGCTGCAACAATAATCTTACCACCTGGAAGAATATCAACGTCATGAACCGAAGAAGATATCTCACCAATTAACTTTGGTACTAAATCTGAAAACATGTAACATTTTTAAAACAATACACAGCTGTTTCATATATATATATATATTATACTAACAGAAATTATTTTCGTTTAGGCAATTAAGAAATAGTATTTGTCTCATATAACGTTTAATTACTAGTGCACTGCCTATTATGTGTGTGGGCGCACGTGTGTGTGTGTGTGTTTGTAACTTCCCAGCCCCCCCCAAAAAACAAAAATTGTTTTAAATATAAATGTCACTAAATGTTAGCATAACAAAATGCGTACTAAAATAAATAAATCCCAATACACACCTATGCATTCCAAATATCCTTTTTGTAGCGTGTCAAGTGGCTTAATTTCACTCATCGGCGTCATGGCTGAAGCTGTATAAGGGATTATAAAGGCAATGCTATGATTATACCACATTTATACAGCACTCTTTCCATGGTATTGTATCACATGTTCAAAAGTGCTTCGATGTTCAAATATAATAAATACCCTTTGTGTACTGGGACTGCGTACTCATCAATATATAAATGGATCCAAAACAAATAATTCTGACAATGCCGTCAAACACACTACAAATTATATTTCATAGTTTCAACGGTAGGCATTAAACAACTCAATTTGAAAAAGATACCGGAACCTGGCCAAGCTTAGAGGTGACGGGAAAAGAAAGTTCACATTTCGAAGTAATTATAACGTAGCAAACAATTATTTTGTTCCCTATCAGGTGCACTACAACACTCAAAATAATTCTAACCGCCAGATATCATATTTCCATTAAAATCTTCTCTAAATTCGTAATTTCCGAACTTTCACGAGCCATTGCTAGCGTGTACTTCGTTAGCTGAGGGTTATCATGTGACGTCATCTCTGTCAAACATCAGGTAGTGCCACAGCTTTGTCTACAAGGGTCTTGACCAGTTGACAGACAAAATGCAAGATTCCGACGAAAGCTTCGAACCACCCGCGAAACAGATCACAGACAGTATTAAAATTGTGAGGAATTAGCTGCAGCAAGTGCAGACGTGGACCCAATGCAGCCACTTGTGCCGCCGACAGACGGCCCCGGTCAACAACAAGAGTTGGATTGGCATGTATTTCTTTGTGTTGGTATATGATTCAACACACTGGGCCTGAGTGGAAATATTTCCCTCCTTCTATCGGATAACTTCATTTAAAATAAAGTGGCATTTGTCGGACCCCGGGAGCCCGGTGAATGGGGATCTCCGATATGTGGCCTATACTAGTCTATGCCGCCCTCGGTGGGTCTTTCTAGACATTTTTGGGGGGTAATTTTCTGTGGGTTGTTGTTCTTTCCGGTCGGCATCTTCTGTGAGTCTGACACTATTCATGTCATATCCAACCGATCGTGCCATAGACGTCGAAATAACGAACATCCGTTCCTCAAAGTGTCTCCCGCAGAGCTTGCTATGGCAAGTTGGCTTCCACTGTACGCTGTTCAGGTTTCGCAGCCAATCGCGCAAACGAGTCTTGTTTGTGCGGAATGAATGCATACTCCATCCACTGGCTGACCCATTTGCACAATTGTATGAGGTACAATGGAGCAGTCTATACCTTTAACAAAGACAATATAGAACACGTAACACAAGGCAACGGGGAGTGTTTGGCGTCTTTGTTTGTCAAACATGACGTAACCGTCCGACGATTCTCGATTAAAACTGTTACCATCTGAGACGCTAGCAAAGCTAGTTTAAAACCCACCATAAAAAACACCAGGAAAAATTAAAATATATCTCTGACTGAAAGTGATTTTAATAAATAACACTGATATTTTGACTAATTTTGGAAACCTTTTCTTGTGACCTTGTCACATTAAAACCTGGTATCTATCACAACTTGTTACTAATACTCTCAATAATTGTTGTATCCTTCTCTTTGTTTGTTTGGCTATTGTGTGGTGATGGCTCAACTTTCAGTAGGATTAGGTCTGATGTTCTGTTCGGCAAGACTGTATCAAGGCAGATGTTCCCGCCTGTGACAATACCATCAAGTGGATCTACATCTATGTGCGAGGCATGTTCGAATATCAACCTAAATACAAGCACTTTACTTGATCTATGACGTTTCTCAACAATATTTATAGTTAGTTTTTACTAACTTTTAGCTCATAGGTATTATATGTATGTTATATATTTGTACGTAGTGCACATGAGTGAAGACCTAAGCACTTTGCTAAGCATCTAAATTGGCTAAACAGCTAAGCATATAGCTAAACACATGCCTTGAGTAAACACTTTTCTAAACATCTAAATAACCTAAACATCTAAGCATATAGCTAAGCACATGCAACGCTAAACGCATAAGCACATTTCTAAGCACTTTGTAATTGTAAACATGTGAACACCTTTCTAAACATCTTGTGAAAGTCTAAACATGTTTAGCATTAAACATGTTTAAAAAGTGAAGGCGAACTATGTGCTTAGAAAAGTGTGTAAAAGCTAAACATCAAATTTACAGTGTAGTTTATCAATGACATCGAGATGGCGGCGATATTTATCTAGCGGAGGTCATAACCAATCACCGTTGTGCCTGTTTTTTTTTTTGTTCTTCACCTTCAAGCACATCCATGTGCCTCAATAAAAGACTCGAAGCCTAGAGGACAAGAGACAGTGAGCTCTGGTGGCCTAGCGGTTAAGCACCCGGCACTTGGTGCCAACGGTCGCAGGTTCGAACCCCGTAAGAGGTCGAAATTTTTCCAGAGATTAATTTCTCGGCTCACTACATCGTGGGTGGATGACCACGTTAAATGGCGCTGCCGTCTCCACTGAATTATTAAAAATAAAGGGGGACGTTAAAAACCCCCTGAGGACGTAAAACACTCTGGCAGTGACCACCCTCAGGGTATTTCGGCTCCATCTTTCCGTACTGCTCCCCTGTGAGTGGTGGGGGAGGAGGTTTCTCAACCACTCCAACATAGAGGCTGTGCTGATTAAGCGACAGCCTGGGGATTCTCCCCGAACAACAAAACCTAAACCTAGGACAAGGGAAAAGCTCACAGCTTTGAACGACCCTAAGAATGAGATTTTGAAAGAAAACAAATTAAAGTATAACACCGACGCGAAGGAGTTTCAATAATAGCTTAATCTAAGTTCACAGGTTGAAATTAACGTGTATGACTGAATATGGCTTAGTTTGGATTTTAAGTAGATACACAGTCAAACACACACATTCGCTTTTACTTATACAGCTTTATCTCTTAATTGGTTTTAATATTTCGCTAGCAATGCAGGTATTATGCTCGATCTCTTTCACAGGTATAAAACAAATGCGGAAAATGTCTGGCCTACGTTGTTTGTAATAAATATTGTTATAAAAAGATGTGTGTCTTAGTGGTATTATATTTCTCGAAAAATCCGTCTGTCAAGACGTAAACACAACCGAAAACCGTTGACGGGTCTTTCCCCCTTGTTTAGGTACTGCTTATGCGGCATATACCGAAACCATCACTGACCTTGAAGGCCGGATCTATTCCGAAATCGCCACAGCTTAAAATATCTCAGGTGTTAACGGCTAGACAAGTTACCGATTAAGCAGTGACTGGGCTAAATTGTGACTATACCAGATTGCTACCAGACAGCCAATCGGTAACCCGTGGTTTAACGGGGCTGCAATCACCTTGTAATAACCAGCCAGCTACTCGAAAACGATCAAACCTTCTTACCAAATGACTAATATTCTCTCGATGTTTACATGCATATTACTGATATATAAAGAAGTCATGCAGAATAATTGACAAACAAGGCAAATAATGTGGGGCGAATATTCTTGAAAGTGACTCGGATTTTAAGACTCTTTTAAGTTTTTTCCACGATCAAGAAATCTACAATGATGTAGTCATCAAAGAATAAGAGAAAAAACCAAACGGGGTCCATCTAATAAGTCAAAATAATAAATAACTGTCTATATATTTCGTATTAGATAGTCTGGTTTGTATACAGTTTGGGACATTTCGTCAGCATCCCTCCACGGATATCAAGTAACAGTTGGAAACCTACGTTACCTGGCAACCGTTGATCGCTGTATGGTGAAGGCAGAGACACATTTTACTCGTACTCTCTCTCTTAAAATTTGGGGTAGAGACCGACCCATGGCTGTTACATTTGAAAAGGTTGGAAAACTACGTTAACTGGCAACCGTTGATCGCTGTATGGTGAATGCAGAGACACATTTTACTCGTACTCTCTCTCTTGAAATTTGGGGTAGAAACCGACCCCTGACTGTTGCCTATTGGGCACAGCCACCTGGTGTTGATTTCTGTTGTGTTGTTATTGTTGCTGCTGGCGTTATCTTACTGATACTACCCGTTTGGTGCCAGCTAATCTGACCTGAAATCATGGTTCAATGCTGCAGCAGTCCTTCGGGCATGACCGAGCTCCAGAAACATCACGACTTGGTAACTGAGATAAACACGCGAGTTTGTTCACGACAAACTAAACACGTTAACCACATCCTGTTAGATTATATTTATACTTATGACGTCAGACATAACGATATCGAAGAGAAATAACATTCAGTGTGATGATAAAAACGGATTTACTGGCAGCTTCGTTTTGTTTATATATATATATATATATATATATATATATATATTACCTCTTTCCAGTGAAATTGAATATAACTGGAAATAATTTAGGCCAAATGGCGGTTATTATACGTGGCTGGCAAGCTCAAATGAGGGAGATGTACATGGTCTGTAATTTACTGCTTCACCACGGGATCTAATTCAAAACATACTTTGAAGTTACAAGAGATACCAAAGTATCAAAGCTTCAGATAAATCTAACCGTTAGTGCTGTGACCTAATATATCAGTATGTAATTAGATTCCTCATATTTGCACACGTTAACCCAATATATGCCCGACGGCTACACAACCATGTGAGAAATGTGAGGATCAGGTTGCATCCTTTTGTTGAAAGCTGTAAGGTACAATACTATCAAAACTGGAATTAAATCCCACAACATGGAGGAGGTGTGCAACATAATGCACTAATAACTGTGCCAATGACATGATGCCTGAAATCCTGAAGGAGCTGCTCAATTATGTAATGATGATTGTTGTTATTTTATGTCCACTGTTGTACATATGACAGGTAAAAAGGTTAAAAACAAAAAGCAGAGCTATTAGTATGAAAGGTCTCTGGTCCACAACACAAGTTCGGCCCAGACCTGAGAATAAATAATGCCAAAAAACTCTGAGGTTTAAAGGGGTGTGTTCTCAGTCATCCACGATTATCACCCCCCCCACACAATTTTGACCTACGAAAATGATAATTTTCATCGGTAAAACTCTGAAATTCTCAGGCCCAGTTTGGCCATAGCATTGCCCTGACTTCCGATAATTGGTTTTAAATTAATGTGGGTTATTTGTGTGGAATAAATTATATTTTTTTCATTGGCAAGGTTATACCAAAGTAGAAAAGTGGACTTAGTTGTAAGCAAGTAGGATTTTGGACAAACTTCTGAATCTAGTTTTCCAGCTTTGGCAGTACAAACATCTTTATGTTATGACACTTTTCATATAAATGGCTATTTATATTATATAAATAGCCATTTTGGGTAAATGATAGTAGGACAATATAATACACCAGACATGGGGTCAATTTAATTCCAGAATTGGAATGGCTTATTTAAAAAAATGAAATTGGAATTGATACATTTGGAATTGAAGTTTGCTACAAAATAATTAATCCACAAATTAATTTACCATTTAAATTTTTAATTCACAAATATTTCTTCCATCACAATCCTACTTGGAATGTAAACTACTCTGAGTAGGTATTCCAAGTAGGCACTAAATAACATCAGGATTGGTTAGGATAATTATTTTAGTCATTTCCTAAGATTGATATTCTGGCCACGATGCAGTCCATGTTCATAAGGTCCACACATTATGGTATGGCTCTAATAAGCTGGTATGGACTCAAAAGTCCATACAAACAGAATACTACAAATATCACTAAACAGTCAATGGTTATTTGCAACATGGGCACAAACAATATTCCATCTAAAAAATGCAGAATGAGGAAACATGAGACATGCTGTGGGCCATACCTTAAAGACACCATTGTGCTTAAACTGCAGTATCAAACCACACAGTGTATGGACAAGGAACTCTTGTACCTAGTCCAAATACCTACTTATGGTAAAAAGTAGTACGCAGAAAAAGAGTGGGTAAAATGGAATTGAGAAATTAGGAATTGATAAATTTGATGTGGAATTGACCAAATGGAATTAAGTTGAATTGGAATTGACAAAATGGAATTTATCCCATGTCTACAATACACCAAACAAATATCCAGCAGTTCAATGGCATTAATTTCTAGCTAAATCCATTCTAGGTTCACATTTCATATGGTTCCCACACCCTAGAAAATTTTATTTTCCAGGACAAAATTTCCATTTTCAAGGACAAAGTATATACAAGATTTAATAAATAAATAAAGATATAAGCAAAAAATCATGTCATATTTATTCAGTATATGATCAATTATTGACATTTTTGTGGTACAGCCTCCTCACCTCTTAGGTGTCTGATCCACCTCACTTTTATCTAAATTTTAATTAACATGGGATATCAAGACTAGGCCTCTTTTTCTTCAATAATCGAAGTTTTCTTCTAAAGGCATAATATATATTTCTGGGCTTTTCTAAGTGGATTTTTTTCACAGGCATTATTTTTTCCAGAACATATCCTGATTTTGTAAAATTCAAGGACATTTCCAGGACCTGGAAAATGAATTGGCTATTTTCCAGGATGCATGGAAACCCTGGTTACATTATGCTATACAACTAACTTTCCAAAATTTGTGCACTGTTCATTAGGTAGAGATAATTCATTTCATGGTTAGATGATATGTTGTCTTGCCAGCCTGATAAGGAGTTTAGACATTCAATAACAATAAAATCACTTACGGTGCACAACAAGCTTTCCAAGATTGATGAGATGTTCGTCAGACAGATAACATGACTTTTGGCTGTTTAATCATTACTGCTTCTGTTGATGGTATATGTTGTACAATTGTAGAGACAAGTTCTCCAACACCTGTCACATGGGCTTCACTTATCCCCTTCACTGGATCAAGCCAACTCTGATTCTCTTCCAGTAGTTTTTTTAATTGTTGTTGAGCATCTTGAAGCAAATTCCTCGATTTTATGATGTCTTCAATGATTCTCTCCTCAGTTTTATCTAAATCTGCACACAGAGTTTCATGTCGCTCGTTTAGCTGAGTCAACTGTACTTTATGATCGTGGTCTATCTCTGATCTGATCTTCTTCATATCATCAGTAACTGCATCTTGGATGTTGTCTAGTCTAGTTAGGGCTTGGTCTGCTGATTCTAATTCTGACATAAGGAGCTCTTTAATCTCAATATTAGCCTCTTTACTATCATAAGACAAACCAAAGATTTGATGGTCACTGTGTGGTCCCAGATAACATTTGCCACAAATAGATGTGCCACATGTCATACAGTAGTACTCAAAGTGAGTATCATGACTCGGACACATAATCGAGTTTATGGTGGTGGCGGAGACAGCGATTAGACTGTGATTTGGATGGCGCTTGTCATGTTTAAGGCGACAGGCATTGCAGAGTCCAGAACAAGATTGAAGACAATAAGAAGAAACATATGCTTTATGCGTGTCTGTCTGACAGATCTTGCAAACTGTATGTCTTTCATCCAGCTGTTTTCTGACATCTTCTATTTTTCGAGAATGGAAGAATATTGGAAGATTTGCAGCACATCCTCCAGGTACATCGGACTTCGCCTTACAAACAGGACAGATAACATTACCAGGACAGTCACTGTTCACAGTCTGTGATTTAATTAACAGGTTTTCAACACATTGCTCACAAAACACATGTAAGCATGAGAGTTGTCTGGGATTTTGATCCTGAAATTCTTCAAGGCAGATCTGACACGATATGATTTCTGTTAAATCATTGTAGACACTGCCTGTAGCCATTTTCTGAAACGAGTAATTAATATATTTTGAAATATTAGCATCAGACAAGGGATCAATTCAATTTTGGAACTGATGGCCATTCCAATTTAGGATTTGCTTATTGAAAAAAACACGGAATTGGAATTGATAAATTTTGAATTGCAATTAAAGTTTGCTACAAAATTTATTTCAGAAATATTTCTTCCATGACAATCCTACTTGGAATATAAACTATTCGGAGTAGGTATTCCAAGTAGCTACTCAGAGTAGGTATTCGGAGTACCCACTCATGATAAAAGGTAGTGGGTAAAAAGGAATTGAAATTGATAAATTGAATTAGAATTGATCAATTTGATGTGGAACTGACTAAATGGAATTGACACAATGTCTGATTAGCTTATCAAAACATTTATTTATTGTTACAGGGAACCATCTCGCATCACTCTTTTAATCATGAAGTGAGAGTTCAAACTCTATGTATTGACACTGACAGGGTGGACATGGTACAGTATATATATATATATATATATATATATATATATATATATATATATATATATATGATTTGATAAATAATACCTAATAAAAAAATGTAAAAGAAGTTAACTTTAACTTTGTGTTTTAAATTATTGTAACCATTTTATGTATATCCTTATTGAAAGTGTAGTTCAAAATGTTATTATTTGAGGATACATGGAAGAGGGTTTAGATATCAAAGATTTGCTAGATGATTACTCACTGAGATGAAGGGTTCAGTCTTCTGCCAATTGAAATACACAAATATGAACATAATGTGATAAACAGTGAAAGAATTTCAGGAATATACACAAAAACAGACTAATCGATCAGTCAAAATAATGTACTTAAAATGACAAAAACATAACAATTTACAGAAAACAGAACAAGGCAGTTCATTTAAAAGACTTGGCAAACAATCCCACTTCAGAACCTACAATAAGCCTGCTGGTAATGGTGCCCGGAATCTTCCATACCTACACAGTTACAGTAACAAAACTAGATCCCATGATGATCCCACATTACCTGGGAATGGGCCCATCGGTAAATTAATTATGTATATCATTGTTTGATTAGTAATTTGTTTAAATTTTGGAAAGATCATATCTATTTTTAACTCCAACACATTGATAAGTACGATAACCAGTCTTTAGTTGGCCCATTACAGATGGTGGTCCCTGAAACCTTGGTGAAGACTCCCACATTATCATCTAAATGTATTAATACCATTTAATAAATAAATCACACCAAAAAAGTCTTGTCATTTGTGCTGCTATATTCCGGTAATATATATACATGTGGTTATTTAATAAGACAGTAAAAAATATGTCATCACATAATATTGTCCAGGTCCAATAGGTGACATATTATGAACCACTTCATATACTGACAAATTGATGGTTAACAGTCTGGACAAAATTTATATTACAAATATATTTAATGAATCATGATTTTAATTGTTAGCATATTTGTTTGAGGAGAATCATGATTTGTCTGTAATACAGTCGAGTCGCATTATAACACGGTTGTTGGGGTCGACATCCTGTTGACCGTGTCATAGGTAGAACGTGAAGCTGGCTGTATGACAACCCTGAGCAGTTATGACAATGGTGACACTTTTTTGTCAGTGTTGAAGCTGATCTCGCAACCACTCAATTCTTATATCTCAGCCACAAATCTACAGTAGCTACTTAAAGAAATATTGGTACAACTTAAGTATTGTTTCAATTCAAAATAATTAATTGATGGAAACATAATTACACTATCTCCAAAAGGAAAATATTTTTGACACCAATTAAATTAACCTTTTTATTCTCTCTCAAAAAATAAATATATCAATATTCACTTAATACATATGGGGCCAAATATATTGATAATCTTTTAATTAATAATACACATTAAATTATAAATAGTTATGAGAATCATCAGTGAAAACTAGCTGAAAAATTCATAATTATAAAAAGCAGGTAGACTAGCGACATACCAAAACAAACAATATTATTATGTTTATTTAATTGCCTGATGAATGAAATATATTTAATTAAAAGATTTATGTATGTATTACAGTTACACCCTATTTTTCAATCTTTATCTTTGCTAATACGTAATTGACTGCAGAAACACGAATTTATGGAAGTTGCTATCTGTGATACATATCCAAAATTAATTATTTAAAATAACGGAATTGATAAATTTTGAATTGGAACTGAAGTTTCCTACAAAAGTTTTATTCACAAATTAATTTACCGTTTAATTTTTTAATTCAGAAATATCCCTTCCATGAAAATCCTACTTGGAATATAAACTACTCAGAGTATGTATTCCAAGTAGGTACTCAGAGTACCTACTCATGGGGAAGAGTAGTAGGTAAATAATGGAAATGGAATTGACAAAATGCTACATCCATTTTAATGACACCCACTTGTGATTATGCCTCCATTGCATCTCATAGAAAGTAATGTAAATCTTTGTTAGGCACTGTATATGTTTTTAATATTATTGTATATGTTTATGACAGGGTTCGGTTTTTTTTACTGTAAAAAAACTACTTATTACATTACATCAGGGCATGACACTTACTCTTGAGATCCACTTGTCCTGTAGGACAAGTGCTGCAAAATTTTACTTGTCCCATCTGAAATTTACTTGTCCCAACAAACCTCCACAATATCACCGAATTACGCGAAGTTACAATTTATTAGCAGCGTTGAATAAAGAAGTGTTTTTGTTTGGTGTATATTTATTTGTGAAACACAAGCACATGAAGGCAAAGTGAATGTAAACAGAAGCACATGGACTGAAACTTCCGTGGTCAGGTGACATTAGCGAGCCAACCACGATCAACTTTACGATGACTAAACAACCGCAGACAGTGATAACGCATCCCGTGATTGGCCCATGCATTCGACACGCGCAGTTGGTTTCAGTCTTTTAGCAAACTTCTGGACGGTGATCTGGGGAAAATGTCAAGAAATGACGAATAATACGATATGATTCAGTTTACTTGTCTTGTCGGGCAAGTACTTGGGACGATCTACTTGTCGTGCATGCAAAACCACTTGTCCCGGACAAGTGGAAATGTCCTGCCCTGTACATTGTAAACAGCTGTTAATAACCATAAAAACGTCATTCTTTATAAATATAAGCCAATTCTACTAGTCTTAGTGGATGATGTTCAACGCATTTATGCGATAGCGTCTTTCGCATACATTATTTTTAATTAACACACTACTCAATATTTGACACAAATTTGTACGTGAATACTAAGAATATAGCAAAATAATGACATTTATTGTTCTTCTGCATACAAAGTGAATATTTATTATTCATCTGAACAGCTAATAGTCTAATTCAACACTGCCTCTGAGAATCCTATAGAAAAAATACCAGCTTAAAAGTTTTGCTGTTGCCTAGAGGATTGTGCACTTTAGTGTGAATATTTTGAAAGTTGGAAAATATTCACTCAATTGATGCTGATAAAATTTAATCCATTGAACATTTTGTGTAGTAAACTTGCATTCTGGCAGCATTGTTAGCTTACTGATGACCACACTTTTTGCACGTTACATATTTTAACGGCAACATGTAAAAATGTTCCCATATGGAATTCTGTAACCTTCCACCCTTATACATGACTGAAGGCTGGATATCAAATAATAATCACAGTATTATTTCAAACTTTTCTATAATATAAGCCAACAGGCAGGTATGTATCAATGTGATCATGAGAAAGTGTAAAACTGCTTCAATTTAGCTTTGTTGTTCGGGGAGTATCCCCAGGCTGTCACTTATTGGCACAGCCTCTATGTTCGAGAGGCTGAGAAACTTACTCCCCCACCACTCTTCAATTTAAATTCAGGCTTCCTTTATGTACTCAGGCAAAATGAAGTCACATTTTAACACTATGACGTCACTTAGGAAAAGAAGTCACATCTTAACAACACCACAATAATTAATACAGGTATGTGTCAACATTGGATAGAGGGTTATTCTGAAACTAGTTGATTATCTGCAGTATATGCAATTAGTAATTACCCACATGCCAGATATAGTTAATTAAAGTAGTCAGTGAGGGTCAACTAGACTGGATATTGGGTTATCATAATGTGGATTAATCTGTTAACTTAATTGCTGTTTATGTATTACGGTCATGCTGTGGTAGATGTTGTTATACTGTTATCATTTTACTATTTTATAACAACATTTTGCTTAAAGTCAGTATAAAAAAACTAGTTTTTTACATGATGTTAATAACTGTTAATTAATTATGTTAATAACGTCTGTGTAAAAAAACTTGCCAACCGACAACCCTGGTTTATAATATGACTTTTGAATGATATTACTCGCATTATAAAAATATTATCATAATAACTTAATTAGGTTTCCAAATCTTCATTAGCTGCTGGAGAGTCAATCATTTTAATTTAACAATCAACGACAGCTGTCCATTTAACACAATACAATACCCCCACCTGCTAATTCAATTGTCACTGTACGCTAAAGACCGGAGGGGCAAAAGACCTGGACCCAGTTAACATATAATCATAATGATAATAATGATCCATGCACCATTCCTTCAAATCCTTGTTATTCTGTAATCAAAATATGCACCATTCAATGGCATTTGTAATCAAAAATAGCCATAAGAGATATTGCAATAATAACAACTTCAAAAATTTATCAAAGTACCTACATAAGTGCGATGACTCTGTCTAGCTGTTTATTAGTATGTGTACAAGAATCCCTATATTATTATGGGTCAATAAAGAGTATGTCGATGTCTAGACTCTACTGTCTAGACTATCGCAGTGACTATGTCATGTGATGTCAGTATCGATTATGTCTATGTAAGTATGTTCTACAATGAGGAAAAATTTAAACAACAGATTCAATAGTAGACTATAACTTGTATAAGACGATAAGTGTATTAAATTATACTTGCTTGCAAACTGTGCTGTCTGATCTCAGAAAGAATCCTGCTATGGATATTATATAGCAATGGTACATCTATGATCTACATATATTATCTGTAGGTCTAATGACGCATACACATTTCCGTTATCGCATACGGATTTAATTACCCCCTGGCGCCACCATGCGACTGAATTGCACACTACGGTCTCGGGTTAGAAGTCTAAGAATCTTTTTTTTGGGGGCGTTCGGGGAGAATCCCCTCGTTTATTCAGCACAGCCTCTATGTTGGAGTGGTTGAGAAACCTCCTTCCCCACCACTCACAGGGGAGCAGTACGGTAAGACGGAGCCGAAACACCCTGAGGGTGGTCAGTGCCAGAGTGTTTTACGTCATCATGATGACATTAACGTCCCCATTTATTTTTAATAATTCAGTGGAGACGGCAGCGACATTTAACGTGGTCAGCCACCCACGATGTAGTGAGCCGAGAAATTAATACACGGAAAAGTTTCGACCTCTAGCTGGGATCGAACCTGTGACCGTTGGCACCAAGTGCCTGGTGCTTAACCGCTGGCCCACCGCAGCTCACTAAAAGAATAATTGTGTTGCATGGCGATTTATGCGTGTAGTGACTGATAAATGTCCCACTGAAAAGCTGTATTTAGGCTATTTACCAGCTATATTAGGATTTTATTTATAGTCCATTATGGGTATGTGATCTCCAGATCAGAATTTTGCATTTAATAGGAATGACATGGACTTCATCCAAATATATATATATATATATATATATATATATATATATATATATATATATATATATACCACTAAACTAAGTAATATTCAGCGGGATTTGCATGGCTGTCAAGATCTGGCCTGTCTAGTCGAAACTTATTTTTTGTAGAACCTTTTCTATCTGACATGACAATGTGAATGGATAAATTCAATGATCATATACATTGTATTGAAAGTGAACTGTTTTATTTGCTGAATCAGCCATTCGTCCAGTGTTTGCTACATGTAAATATCAAGGTTGTTATTACTCTAATGTAATAATAATTTTTATTTAATAATATCCAGGTACAAGTAAAAATTATATTTCCAAAACTCTACACTAAATATTTAAAACATCTTCATTAAAATCAATTAACATTCAGCTGAAAGTTTAATTTTAAAATCATTTATTTAATCCATTGGAACCCCTGCTAAAAATCCCCTACATATCAACATGAATAACTAATAAGGCTTAGCTGTGTGAGTGTGTAAAGTCATGGCCAGTTAACGATTTGATTGATGTTAGGGAGAATTAGTAATCGCCCGTTCGTGCCTCTTTAAGGTTGTGGCCGACCAATTGTGGGTTCAAATGGGTGTGAAGCCATAGTTCTCCGATTGATTGATATGCGAGAGAAGTTGGTGGTTACCCGTGCCGTGACGCTTGACGATTTGTGGCCGGCCGGTTGTTGGGATCGCATTGGTGATGTCGTAGCCGCGGGGTTTGGTTGGGTTGGTACTGTATTAATGTTTTCGTGGTGTGGGTTGAATGAGTGAAAGCTTTGTTAGTGAATGTTTGTAATGGCATAGCCAAGTCAGCGGAGATTGTATCAAGGGACATGCGAGTCTCCACTGGACAACACACTGATTGTGGTTTGGTTAGTTGGTTTGGTTTTGTTGTTCGGGGAGAATCCCCAGGCTGTCGCTTAATCAGCACAGCCTCTATGTTGGAGTGGTTGAGAAATCTCCTCCCCCACCACTCACAGGGGAGCAGTACGGAAAGATGGAGCTGAAATACCCTGATGGTGGTCACTGCCAGAGTGTTTTACGTCCTCAGGGGTTTTTTAACGTTCCCCTTTATTTTAAATAATTCAGTGGAGACGGCAGCGCCATTTAACGTGGTCAGCCACCCACGATGTAGTGAGCCGAGAAATTAATCCCTGGAAAAGTTTCGACCTCTTACGGTGTTCGAACCTGCGACCGTTGGCAGCAAGTGCCGGGTGCTTAACCGCTAGGCCACCGGAGCTCACTGGAACTGATTGTGCTGGAGGGAGAATTCCCCTTTATATAGCTGTTTGGATGTTTGGGAGGAGTTTTTAGTGGGGGATTGTCTCCATTCAGCCAAGTCAGCGGTGATTGGACCAGGTGACCATGCGGGGTCTACCGAGCAACAACGCTGACGGTGCTGAGGGGACAATTCCCTATATATATATATATATATATATATATTGTAGATTTTTGGTGTGGTTGTGGGGAGTGGAGAGTTTCGAGGAGTGTATAGGTGTGTACAGTTTTGAGCAGAGGAATAAAGTAGATACAAGACTACATGAGTTTTGAAAGAGAGAACTTAGCTAAAGCCGAGGTCCGGGACGGTCCGAGCCGGTAGCGTCCCGGATTTCGGTACTTTTCAATGGCGAGCCTGCCAGGATTCGAATATCAGCTGCCAGGATTCGAAGATTAGAAGCTGCCATGATGATGTCGATGTTGAACGACATCGATCCGGAACCCAACGGCGCCATGTTCCGGACCGGCTGCTGCTTCGGGATTCCGTTCGCCGGTTGCCGGATAGCCGATAGGAGGCAGTTCGGATATAATGGATAGGCCTGGAACTAGAAGGCCGCATGGATGGGAAGTCCGTGACCGTTTATGGCAGCGACGTGGTGTCCCTGGATCTTCTGATTCGATCTCATCAGGTGCGTGAGAATCGAACGTAGGTACACAGGAAGATGGCTCGGGCAGCGATAGCGATATCGCCGCCGACCGGAAGTACGACGATACCAGCGCAGATCACGGGGAAACGCACGACGCAGACGTCGCCGTAGAGTTGACCAATAGGAATACGACGTTCGATTCAGGAATAGGCGTCGATTGGTCGAAAATGAATAACGTGGGAAGTCTGTGCGGAAGTCGGGGATCAGTGGACGATCCAGACGACGTGAAATCACAGAGTTAGTGCGCTGGCGTGATCGTGAACTCGGCCCCTTTCAAGTGTGTCATTCAAAAATCGTTCAGTTCAGTCGTTGGGTGATATATTTATAAGTATCGTGTTAAATCATTTGAAAAGACACAATCGTTCAGCTGAAATACTAGTCTCAGTCTGTGTAATACGAAATAATTTGCTGAAAGGTTTCCAGTATTTACCGTTAGTGAAATGTCGCCACCCCCTATTAACAGTGGGTACGATATCTGTTTCTAACCCGATACCAGAGAGCTTAAATATATAAATAGTCAGCCGTTACCGCAGTTGGTAACCGATGCAACGCATTTCGCCTGGATCGTTCAAAGGCACAATGAGCTGGACTTCCGGAGACAAAGGGAGCATACAATTTTCTACGCTTCTTATCGTTTTCGGTGTTCTCGCGTGTTTGCTATGGGTAAGTTTGAACTTCCTAAATAAAATCTGCCTGAAAGTATCGGAGAAAAAAACGATTTCTCGAACACTGTCCGACAGATAGATATATTGTGGAAAAACATATTTATTGCTAGAATTTAGTTTCTGTTTTTCCCGTGTGAATCCCCCTTTTAGCGTTTTAGGCTTTTATGTTGACTTCAGAATAAAGTTCAGTTCAGGCCTCCACTCCCACTGGACTGACCGGAGATTAGTCTAGATCCAGACCTCCCTATTACTAGTAAATCTATTAGTCTATTTGGTGATGACAGACAGATGATCCAGTGGGCGTGTGTTGCCTTGTATAGTTATTAAGGGAAGATGACACTGGGGTGGAAGGAAGATAACCCAGTGGCCATGTACTACTTTATATAATGACGAAGGGAAGATGACTCACTGGGCATGTGTTATGTTATATAGTGATGAAGGGAAGATGACCCAGTGGTGATGACAGACAGACGACCCAGTGGGCATGTGTTACATTGTATAGTTATTAAGGGAAGATGACACTGGGAATGTAGGGATGAAGGTATAATGACCCAGTAGGCATTTGTTACTTTATTTTGTGATGAAGGGAAAATGACCCAATGGTGATGTGTTACTTTATATAATGATTAAGGGAAGAAGACCTAGTGGGGATGTTGGGATGAAAGGCAGATATCCCAGTGGGTATGTGTTACATTGTATAGTTATTAAGGGAAGACGACACTGGGAATGTATGTAGGGATGAAGGTATAATGACTCAGTGGGCATGTGTTACTTTATTTTGTGATGAAAGGAAAATTACCCAATGGGCATGTGTTACTTTATGTAGTGGTGAAGGGAAGATAAGCCAGTGAAGATGAAATCAGTATTTGAGTTATAACCATATGTTTGTAAATCCGAAATAAATATTATTACTTCTGCTGTACACATAATCTGTTGTAAAAAAGGTAACTTGTAGATCATTTTCAGGTCCAAATGCCACATCAGTCTTCCAAAAGAATTACACGGTAAGAGACATAAAAAAAGGAATTTTCCTTCGGTAAATGTATTTATGTTTGTTGACTCAATAATTATGTAATCGAATACAATAAAATTTTACGTAGATATGTATTGCAGATAATACTTACTCGTTTAAAGGTGTAGGCAGTATGTCTACTCAGATTGAGTCAGGGACTGCTTCACTACTGCTGTATTTTGTTATTGGTGTCCAGAATTGAAGTTGATATATTATTAGTTGGATTTCTTGGTAGGTGCAACTGACCCGGCATGTCCATCGTGTACTGGTCCATGGTGTCACTTTAAGATGTAACATTTTATATTTGTTTTACATGTTGACATTGATCAGAGACAGCAATCTTTGACGTCGTACAGTCAGCTCATCCAGACCATAAATTAATTCGACAACCGTCCATCGCTTTACGCTAGTACTAAATTTTATATCTTCAAAAAACGGAAAGGTTGTTTCTATTGCATAGTCTTTAATGTTTAATAATAGACGTACAAACCCAACCAAACCCCCCGCGGCTACGACATCTACACCAGTATGATCCCAACAAACCGGCCGGCCACAAATCCCGAAGCGGCACGTACGGCCGACCACTAATCCTCCATAACATAAATTAGTTCAACAACCGGCCATCACTATACAGCTTGACGTCAGAAGAACGACAAATGAAACTTCTTAAGTTAAAAATGTATTGTTTGTCTTTATTGTATTTGACGTGTCTCTGAACTTTATGATATTCACTTTGGTGACGATGATGATGCTAATGAATATTAATAATATTATTTTTATAATAATAATAACAACAACAACAACAATAATAATAACAACAATAATAATAAGAATAATAACAACAACAACAACAAATATAACAACAATAACAATAATAATAATAATAATAACAACAACAATAAGAATAATAACAACAACAACAACAATAAATATAACAACAATAACAACAATAATAATAATAACAACAACAACAACAATGTTTTTCATATTAATTATGATCATATTCCTAAATTCTATATTAAAGATAGGCTTATCAGGATATCATAAATCGAAAATATCTGTTATATGTAAGGAAATATTTCATATTTTACATTTCTGAAAATTAGTTATTGCAAGGTTATGGAAGGAAAGAGAATGATACCATAGAGTTGTTGCAGAAGTTAATGTTTTTTAATAGGGTCATTTTTAAGTTTTATTTTTAGCAGTTTATTCTTATATTGTACACTAATTAGAACATTAGCTATAATTAAATTTCTGCTAATTTTGAACAACAGTAGTTACTGATCTAATTACGAGAACTGCTTTTGATTAATAAGTCATGAACGAGTTACATCCATTCGGTATTTCTTCGTTTACAGTCATAATGTCATACTCACAGGGCCGGTTATGGCGTAAAAACCGTAAATATGATCCCATTTCTGGTTGTCATCGAATAGACTTGAACAGAAACTGGCGCTTTCACTTGGGAGAATGTGAGTTTTTACATTAATAAAATTAAATATATAAAATCGGATACTACTTTTGACTGATCATATTTTGAAAATCACACACACACACACACACACACACACACACACACACACACACACACACACACACACACACACACACACACACACACACATATAGCTATGTGGAGATGTGGAGAGGTTTTATTTATGCATACATTTTGGGGGGTATAGGTTTAAAGAGATGTTTAGATGTGTTGACGTTTTGAGGCAGTGCCACTATATACGTATCCCAAAACAGACACATTGCCCGTGCCAGACATCATATCTATTTCGATTCAGATTCCATATTACACCAATGTAAGAAAGTTATGTCGGTACATGTAAGACAACATATTTTACTCTATTAGCTTTGCTATGTATAATGTAGAATCTATCTTGTTGTCCTCTTATGTGGTCTGGCGAAACGACTTATTAATTCATACAATGCTGTTTAATGGATTTATACTCCTGGAGGGTTTTTTACTCCGTCAGTCAGACATCTCGATCCATGGGTATTAAGATTTCTACCATCTAACCATGTTTTCCCCATATTGTGACCAATTTAGGTGACACCCATATAGGAAAACTGTTGACCGTATAGCTATTATAATCCCGACGTGTCATTCATAGCATCGGAGATCTACCTTAAATCTGCTATTCTCGATTATAGGCCAAATAGATCAAGCGGATAGGCGCTTTAATTTAGATCCCACCACACCCAACTGCATATACTTAGGGACGCTAAATTAGGCGTGGATGAATGTTCATTTAGTAATGAACGGAAAAGTATGAGGATTAGCTGTTGAGTAAATCATAGTACTTACTCAGGATTGAGACAATATTTCGTTCTAGTCCAGTAATAATCCATTGTGCAGTATTGCTACTATGGTTTTTAGCCAAGTCATTTCACTGCTTCTTTATGAAGGTAATGTACAACTTATCACGTGTTTAACAAACTGTAATCTTGGTTAACGCGCCGATGGCCTATAAAAGGCCTAACATTTCACCCTAGTTAGAGAACAACTTGCGACGCCAGACCAGTCGTACGTCTATTGATACAGTTGATATAGGCAGGATTTATTTATTTATTCGAACCCAGAATAAGGCTGGGCTCAGCTTCTGTGGTGTCGAAATGTTCTATGTATAGGTTTCCTTTGAACCACAGAAAATTACTGCTGAATGTAAGCTGTGGTGTCAAAATCAAATCTTATGTATGTGGTAAGTCGCCATTGAACCACACGCACGTGTTGTTTACTGCGAGTTGTGGTGTCAAATGGTATGTTTTACGTGCTTCCGCTTTTCTACGTAGCCTGCATGTAGCGGCTTCCCTGTGGCTGTGACACATTTGTCGCGTATGTAAGGGGGATTAGCTTGACCACACAGGCCAGACACATGTATAGATCTACGACCGTAGAGATACGTGGAGGTGTAGAATATTTTATATTTAGATTGTTGTATTTATAAATTAATTTTTGTATATGGAGGTATAGGTATTAAAGGAGCCATTGCCACTATATATGAATCATAAAACCCACGCATACGCGCGCGCGCGCGCACACGCACAGAGAGAGAGAGAGAGAGAGAGAGAGAGAGACTGTTTATTGATATTAGCATTATTTGCACACCTTGAGCACACCTCCTAATTTTTGTTTAAAACATATTACAGGGATACACTGATCTAAACATATACATATACAAACAGGTTTTTATCAACAGATGGGTATCTTAGATGGTAATTACAAATACACACAGAACAGGCCAATGTCGTTCATGTCTTGAGTAGTATAAATACGACATTGTCACCAAATTCTAGAAATAACAGACGCTATCATTTCCTTATAATTAAATTTAAAGAAATATTATATATAAATGTTCCATGATTATTCAAAGTAGACATATACATAAACATTTGCATAATATGCACATTATCTCCAGGCTCATTAATTGCAATATAGTATAATGCAAAACATATTGAAATATGAATACAGTTTTTGCGTGTTTCTGTGTTCATGTTATTTGTCTTCAATTAAGCCATTATGTTACTGTTATGTTACTAACCCTTTTCAACATTGTCCTTTTTCAAAATATGGGTGACTTAAAATCATATATCGTTCTTGGACTTTAAATGTACATGTGATTTAACTGATATAAATTGAAATATATTATGTTAATAATTAAATAAATATTATTAATATGTACTAGTCTAGCAATATGCGAGAATTGTTTTGTTCTCACCGTCAGTTTTTTATATCGCGACAACAATAAATCCGACCAATATCACAATACCAGTCATGTTATTATTCTTCACACAGGAAATACAGGACTCGTTTACCATTAGCCTAGGTGTTCTTACTGCACAGTTTGAAGCAGAACAGGCGAAGAGAATAGAACTGGCAAAACAAATCGAAAATATTAAGTTACAGATCGAGGAGGGCACAACTCCAGACATTCAAGCTGAAGATATCACAGCACAACTCGCAAAACTCAATAGTGATCTTATGGATGAAATAAGCAAGATGAACAATAATCAGAAAGTCACAGCAGCAACTACTGGAGACAGCAACAATGGACATGGGGTGACATACACTTATGGCTCATCTAGAGGTGTTGTAATACGTGGTCTGCGTACAGCCAGCCCAAGAGAAACCAATGATGACGTTCTAGTATCCGCGATAGAAATGCTGACTGCAATCAACGTGAACGTTGACATTTAAAGTGTAGAACGCATGAAACCACGCGTTGATACGCATCCTGGTGTCATCGTCGTCACACTGAAGTCTCCTGATGATAGACGCAAATTATTCCGCTCAAAAGCTTCACTGAAGCAAAAAGATGATTATTCGAGAGTGAACATTGAACCGGACCGCTCCCGACAGGATCGTATTCAGGACGCTAACATGAGGAGAATTGTAAGTGCAATTCCTAACCTGCGCAGCCGCAATGATATCATCCAGAATGCTGAATAGGACAGATCCCGACAAACACTGGATATCAACGCAATTACGATAGCATCGTGGAATATTCGAGGGTATTCATTACGGGACGATTTTTCACGCATATTTAATGATAATATTTTTAATATTGTGCATTACGACATTCTGGCGCTGTGTGAAACATTCCTCAATGATGACCAGGTAATTAATTTGGAAAACTATAAGTGGATAGGGCATAATAGGTTAAATCTTGATCCAAATGCAGACAGAGGCAGTGGAGGAATAGGCCTATTGGTTAAAATTAGTGGACCATTTCACATGTACTGTTGTTGATAAGAACTTTGAAGGGATTCTGTGGACTAGATTTACAAATAAATTTGATAATGATGTACAGTTTAGCATATGTCCGTGCTATCTGCCACCCGCAGGCCCATCCCGAGGTGACAATCAAGAGGCATATTTCACTACTCTATTATCTCATGTATACATGTACACTAATGATAGCCCAGATAGGATAATGGGTGATTTTAACAAAAGAATAGGAGATAGACAAGACGTTGATTTTAATATAGACCCTGATATTCCAAAAGACGTTGGCATAGATAAAGTATTCAGGGGCGGCGAAATGTCCATGGATTTCTTGAAGGATAGCAGAACATGTGTACTGAAAGGAAAATTTGAGAGCTGCAAGGATAATTATACTTGTCTCACCAAAAGAGGCCAGTCTGTAGTAGAGTATTTTATGTGCACCGTATGACTATTTGGTATATGTAAATGCATTTGAAGTTAAACTTGTGACTGACATTGTAAATCAAAGTGGAATGGAACCAAACTGAACAGGAAAAAAAACGTCGACCATTCAATTATCGCTGGTCGAATAATTCTCTCAGTTTTTGAGTCAGTCTATGGGTCACTTGTACTCAGTGAACCGAGTCATGAATCAACGCACACTCCCAGTTATTCCAGTACAGCGTAGGCGTAAATACAACACACGAGAGCCACCGAATGAAAATCTACTTCTGGGCAATATGTGTTGCGAGGCCCTGATCGGTTGTGTTGATCATCTGATGGCCCACAGAATGACCCAACACAAACTTGATGCCATATACGATGGCTTTGCTAAAATTAGACATGATAACACGGATAAATATGTAACTTTTGTTGATATACGACCTCACCTGAAAAACAGACACAAACGAAGACAAAACTATTCTGGAATAATGAATTACAAGAACTTTGGAATAATTTGTGTGTGATAGAACGCTCAAGTAGACGACATAACGCCGGTAGAGTTCATAAAGAACAATTCCGTAACGCGAGCAGACCTGGGGCAGATACATTTCAAATGTATCTAGATAAGTTACAGTTACATGCCAAATGTATCTAGATACAGTTACGTATCTAGATACATTAGTTATGAATGAAAAGACAAGGCTATAGTAAATATTGTTCAGGTTTATTCATTTTCAGTTATGACATGTGTATGTCATATTGATTCACATATTGTTAACTTTAATAGAAACATACTACTTTGAGTTCATTGGTATGAACAATAGGGTCTCGAATGTATGGTCTTTCAGAGAGCATCTGTCCGAGCGGGAGTTCTTTCCAGCTATACTGAATAGTCGCTCGGCTGGAGCGGGAGAGGCCGGTACAGTGAGGTTTTGTTTAGCAGGCTTGCTGAGTGTCGGAAAGTTCAGCTATTGTTGCTGCCAATAAGATAATGCATTAGTGTCCTCTGCAATGCATTGCTGACCAAAGTAATCTGATATCTCACTGTCTGCTGATGAACTTGTGGGAACCCTGCGATTCCCCATAAAGGAGAGCACATTGGATCGCTTCATGGGGGTTCCAGATCTTCCTGTGAAACTTGTGGTTCAGTTGGTTGTTGTATACGCATGGCCTCTGTCTTGAGGGTCTGCTTCATTGATGCTAACTGGTCAGCTGACGAACACCAGTCCCGCCCAGGAATGTCGAAATGGTCAAGAATAGTCATAGTGAAGGCTTTATCCGATATCATAATATATTTGTTCAAGCAATGATAGGTTGAAAACTGGTTATGATGACAATGACCTGAAATTCTTGGTTTATAAATGATTTGGCCAGAACACATCAAACAAACACTAATTGTGTTTCTGTGGGCTATTAGTGTCAGGACATGAACTGTGATGGCTCCACTGATGCCTTGGTAATTAGCATAAGTTATTAATGTTGATCATATTTATAAATTCACAATTGCGATTTAAAACATGAAAGATGCAATCTAGGTTTATAAATGATTTGGCCCAAACACATCAAACTATTTATGTTTCTATGAGAATTAGTGACATGACATGATCTATCTAATGGCTTCAAGATGGCTTTCATGATTAGCATAAGTTATTATGTTTGATACTATTTCCCAGTTCACCATTGCAATTTAAGACATGAAAGATGAGGCAATTAGCATAGCTCTCCTAATAATTTTTAAAGGTCACTCAATTAATTGTCAGGGTGTATGTTAAAATTATATATAATAATAACAATATTTATTAATGTTAAATTATGCAATTACATTATATGAGTATTTAAAATAATCATGTATCTAGAATGTATCTGAAATGTTTAACTGAAATTCAGATACTTTTGCAATTTATCTAGATAAGTTACAGTTACATTTTGAAAAATTGACAAAAGTATCTAGATACAAAATGTAACCGCCCCAGGTCTGACTGCGAGACGCTTGTTTGACAAGGAATGTCGAAAGGCTGACAGAAAGTAGTACAGGGAAGAACAAACAAAGTTGGTGGACCTGGAAGTGACCAATCCTAGAGTCTTTCGGGATTATATTAAGAAATTGGGTCCACAACAAGATCCGGATATATCTGACAACGATCCATCTAATATCATGGAATGGGAGAAGCATTATCAAACTTTATTCAAATGTGAGGACAACTTCACCGATGATGATGCACAATTAAGTGACAGTGAATATGACTCATTTCTGAATGAGACAATCACGATAGATGAAGTCAACCGAGTGACTGCAAAAGCAAAACAGCGAAAGTCTTGTGGTGTAGACAATATTCCTAATGAAATCTTGAAACTTGGAAGAACTAATGAAGTACTGTTGTCTTTGTTTAATACGTGTTTTCTGCATCATATGATACCAAGTGAATGGAATAGGACAAAGACCCGCAAATTCCAAAGAATTCGAGAGGACTAAACTTAATATCGACAGTGGCCAAATTATACACCGGAATACTGAATAATAAACTAATGAGTTTTCTGGAAGGCAACAATAAGCTAAAGGATGAACAGTCGGCATACAGGAAGAGCAGGAGTTGTGTGGATAATTTGTTTGCGCTTACGTCGTTAATCGCGGAACGAAAACGTCAACAACTGGATACATGTGTGTGCTTTGTTGACTTCTCGGCTGCATTTGACAATATTAGACACTCGTTGTTATTAACCAAAGCAGGAAAATATGGAGTAAATGGTAATTTTCATAAGGCACTGTGTTCATTGTATTCTACCATGTACGGTACCGTTAATGTTAATGGATACCTCACTAACTAGTTCACAATGGGATGTTCCATTAGACGGGGTGATGTTTTAGCACCCACAATATTCTGTTTATTCATTGACGATCTCATTAATGAAGTCAAATCCTTAAACTGTGGGATTGATATGGAGGGAGTTGATAGTTCGATACCAGTTTTCGCAGATGATATTGCTTTGGTTGCATCTGACATGGAAAACCTATAAAATGACTGTAAACACAAGTAAAACCAAACTGATGCATTTTAGAACGGCATCGACACCACAAACATTGGCTACGTGCGTATACCAGGACAGCGATCTACTGTTCGTTGATAGATATAAGTATATGTGTTCGAATTTGAACCAATACCTGGACTTCTCCCACACAGCATGCATACTAGCTGCTGCTGGCACGAGGGCTCTAGGTGTTCTCACTTATAAGTACTACAAGATGAAAGGTATGCGCTTTGAAACGTACAAAAAGCTATTCGATACGTGCGTGCTGCCAGTGCTGAAGTATGACAGTGAAAGTTGGCGTCATAAACATTATCAGAAGCTGGAGACAGTATTACACAGGTACATAAAGCAATTTCTTGGAACTACAAAGACTACACCCACATCGATGGTATTGGGTGATTTTGGTGAATACCCCTTGAGGATCCAGAGACAGTTGAAAATCATCAAATATTGGTACATATCATTTCTCTTCCAGATAGCAGACTCTGTATATACGAGCTGTATATAAAGTAACAGAAGATGGTGTTACGATGTTCGTGATATACTAACACAATGCGATATGGAAGATGTGTATCTCTCTGATGGTGATCCATACACAGACACATACTTTATGGAACTAATTAAAGCCAGACTACAGTCCAAATACTGCGAGATATGGGCTGGTGATGTGAACACTTTGTCTAAACTTGAACTTTACAAGACCATCAAGCCGTCCATTGGAGTGGAACACTATGTCAAAGCATTCTACCTGACCACACAACAACGACGATACATTGCGATGTGTCGTGGAGGCATTCTCCTATTTGAAATTGAGAAAGGCAGATGGAGTAACAAACCAAGGAAGCAGCGGATATGTAAACAATGTGACAATGGCGAGGTCGAAGACATTTATCATTTTATATTACACTGTACATGTAATAGAAATTTAAGAGCGACATATTTACCGCCAAATGAATCTCTGAAGAACATTTTAATGGACAGAATCTGTTTGAAAAATTTATCAATTTACATAACTAAGGCATTTCTTTCTCGTAAATGATGTGCATGTTTCTTTTTTGGTTTCTATGTTCACAATTATTTATTATAACTCGTGTAGTATTATGTAATGTGACGGGTGCCTCATAGGCCAATGTTGGTCGGCTATTTTCATTAATGTGTGGCACATTAATAAATATATATACATACATACATATAGCTACTGATAATATTAACGCACATCAAGCTACTGATAATATTAACGCAAATGATGTGATTATTGGTATTGATCCAGTTGTAGTGGTAGGAGCCAAACTTAATTAATTAATTTAATGAAACTAATTCTTCTAATATTTTATTTTCTATTGATCGATTTAATGTGCGTAGCTTACCACAAAACTTGATAACATTCGAATCTTTCGCTAATTTGAGCAGTTGATGTATATATATATATATATATATATATATATATATAGGGTATCCAATCCTGCTGAACAATGTTATTAACATATGTTTAGCATATTAGATTATCTAATAAATGGTGCTAACCGTGTCATTGTTAAAGGTTATTTTAACTGTAATTGTACACCTGATATAAATAACTGTCACCAGACCATCCACATTGGACCACCGACTGGATTAAGCTAGATAGCGAATGCTCCAACAAGTATTACTATGATGAGGTCGAGCCTGATCAACATAATAATTAACTGTGATCTAGAAAAGCATTTGATGACATGTGTGATACCACTGAGTTTGACTGACCACTACATGCCTCATACCATGATTTTGTTTAGTTTCATAGACTACATGCAATTTGTCCCAGGCACATTTAAGAATAATTGTTTTGACACCATGTCCCGCATTGCCTACCGTAATACCAGGTAACACTTGGATGACCATAAAGCATGGATGGCATGTAAACAAGCCTTTTATAACATGTACTACATACGTGCTCCTCTCTGGACATTTGCGCCAAAGACAGAGACAAATCGCACATTCACAGACACACGTTATCTCTGATGCACGACGAGACCATTTGAAGAAAAAAGCTATTAAATCTAAGAACAATGTCACCTAGACACAGCACAAATACTTCGTAATAAAATCGTGCTCACCATTAAACAGGCTCATATATTGTACTACAAAGTAAAAGTGTATATCAGCTATACTATACTATGTGGAATTCGCTACCATTACAACATATTCATGGATTGTTTATGGCCAACAGTTCCTTCTGAAGGACAAGTATGTTAAACATATAACAAATACAGACTCTAAGACGATGTAAATTGGTTCAGGTGCTGTTGTACCATCATTAACAGTGATTGTTAACCTATCTATATATTAAGGAGAACTACCGAGTGGTTGATAATGTGCATCCGACGAATGTGGAAAGCATCGGCCTATGTGTCAGTCATAAGTCGCGTATGCAAAATCACGGAGAAAGTTGTATTGTCTTAATTTAAAAAAAAAAAAAACATCTCTCATGCCACACTTTTATAACATATACGCAACCAGCTTTATTAATAAATCATTCCACCACCACACAATTCAAAGAGTTATATACGAAGTCTTAGAAGGATTTAATGAAAATGAAATTGTTATTATGAGATTGATCGATTTACACAAATCCTTTGATGGATCGAAATAGGTCTGGAGTCAAGCATGGGTAATGGTTATTTTAGGATATATATATATATATATATATATATATATATATATGATGGTACATCCATTGAATCCTATACCTCCATAAACCTATATATCAAAAGATCTATATATCTGTCTCGGCTGCTAATCAGCCGGTGGAGAACAGCTGATCCGCTTTTCATACGTGACAAATGTATCATGTCTTCATAGAAGCGATGGCATGTAGGCTACGTTCAAAAGGCGGAAGCTCATACAAAACATAAAGTAAATAACACGTGCGTCTGGTTCAATGGCCAGTTAACAGATATATACAAGACAACTACTTTGACACCACAGTTTACATTCAGAAGATTTTGACATCAATCTTACCTATACCAACCGTACGAACAGAAGTCCGCCAGGTCCAGCGTCACAAGATGTTGTCTGAACAGGTTCAAAAGATAGGTCTTTGAAACGCTCTCGACGCATCAACCAACATAACAGTTTGTTGAACACACGACAAAATTCTGTTGAGTACACTACCTACGCACGGAAGCAGCGAAATCACTAAACTAAAATCAAGGTAGCATTACTGCACAAGGATTATTACTGGACTATATATCGCCTCAGTTCTGAGTAAATATTATCATTTACTGAAATCTAACAGCTAATCCTCATACGTTTCTGTTCATCACTTAGTGAACGTTCACCCACACCTAATTTTGCGTCCCCGTGTATATGCAGTTAAATGTGGTGGGATCTAAATTAAAGCGTCTATCAGCGTGATCTGTTTGACATGCAACAACCGGTAATTATGTGACCATTAAAACCCATGCCCGATTCCGGGTTGTGTACGATCATCGGTGGCTTTAACGACCTCGTTATAGAGTTCATACTTTGATTGACAATTTAATAAATAAATAAATATATACTTCAAAACATGTCAACATATAAACGTCGAGAGTCGATGATGGTGTGTGATGATTCAGCCAGATAAAATTTAGTGGCATCACCTATTTATTCCCCTAACAAGATTTTTATTTTAGTTGGTCTGTTAATTTAAATCCAAATATCACTTGTATTATTTAAATCTTCTGTGATTATTATCATAAATAGTATATAATGAAGATAATAGATAATTAAAAAAAAAATTAAAAATATAGATATTTTGTCAATTTAATTATCTTTCTCTAAGTGGTGTATTATAATTGTTTTAACCTCATTATAATATACACAGCGACCTATAACACATATCGTTCTCTTCAGTATATCGTTTTTGTCGACGACCATACAAAGCCATCTCATATTCTTACAAAATGCATACAAGTCAGATAAATAATATACAAATATGCTTCATTAAATCATAACATAATTAACCTGGGTGATATTTGTTACAGCTCAGGATTATTGAATTAGTGCTTCACGAGTTGCATTACCAACAGTGCTCACTTTGTGCACCGAGTTACTGCTTCCCCGATTGACCGAACATTTCTTTATTTGTGAACTGAGATTTGATTTGAGTTATATATATATATATATTGTTATATATTAGTGGTGTTTGTAGAACTTAGCAAGAATAGGTTTATAGCTCAACGGAGACAAATATACTACATTTATTTATACTACTGCATTGGAATTTTATTTACTTTCTAAAGTGGGCGCCTCCGTGGTCTCGTTGATAGCGCATTGGACCACGGATCATTACCACCCGAGTTTGAATCTCGGCGTGGGCTTATCTGAGGGGTGTTTCGTCTTCGACTTCGCCGTAAATCAACAATCATCATCATTCTAAAGTAGCTTTTGTCTACATTTGTCTCTATTGACGAACAATAAATATTACATAGCAACTGTTGTTGTGTTGGAGGAATGGTTGGAGGTAATATTTTGTACAATCATATTGTCAAACATTTTATATTTATTATTTAAATATTTTGTAGTGTAAAACTTTATTTTGTATGTGCAGCATTTGAACCACGTTATGCAGTACTATGGAAAGGGTGCTCTACAAATGTGGTATAATAATATTAATGAATATCAACTGCGTAGATGACTGGTTCGGGTAATGAGATGTAGGCTGGCAAAGACATCTGAACAGCTTAAGAACTACAATTCCAAGGAATGCTAGCACATTGAATTAATATTCGGATCATCAAACCTGCAATGCAAAGAAACTAAATTCCGTAGATGTTAAACGTTTTATTAGCGAGAGTGGCAAATGCTAGATATACACCGTCACTGATTTCCAACAAAATTTGAACGCTATACGATTCATGTGTGTTCAAGATATTCATTCGATGAACACCGTCATAGTTCATATTTACTGCAAGAGGAAAACAACCGATAAGCAATTCAGCGAGACAGTGCCTCAGATAACAACATATTGATAAAAAATCCAAGATTACGTTTATTGACACACATTATTTATATATCTCTTAATGAAGGTTCATAATCACACCAAGAAGGTAAAATATGTATAGGACAGAAACTGACTAAAGGAAGAAAACTCTGCACATGTGATTTTGTAATTGAAAGACAGAAGAAGCTTTATTTAAAAATTAGCAAATATTAATCCAAAACTGCTCAACGCAATAACTATTGTTCCACAACAAGGCACTGTTACATTTGACATTAGAAAAATAAGTTATGACGTTAATACGATTGTAACTTGGGCAACTATACTAGGATAAATAAGCATTAATCAAAATATAAATTTCCAACCTACAAAGCTTTACTAAATACCACGATCAGTCTAATCACAATTAGCATACACATCAGACATTAAAACATTAGCATTACATTTTCATGATTTATCCGAGAATGTTTCGCTTAAGGATAAAGAAAATATTCACTGATTAACAACTTCAATACGCACGTTGATTCCACGCAGCACACATTAGATTGACTATCACGCATATGATTATACTTTATTAAGTGGGATAGGTTTCAAATAATTTCACTGCCAGTGAAAGTCTAAAGAGGTTTCCAACTATCATCTTGCCACATAGTCAATGGAGATTACCGGACTCATTTAACTTACCACGTGTAGACTAATAACTACAAAACAGCAATATCTATGAGGTAATCATGTTCACCTAACTTTACCTAACCAAATATAACAGGAATTCGGTGATCCGTTCAAATTGTCTGTCATGAAAAGTAATAGTTTAACTGTACTGCCACATCAGAACAGCTAGTCTACGATCACAGGGATGATATAAATATATCTATTATTATAATAACAACAGTATAACATTGTAACCACATATACGTAGTATTAAGCGCACATTGGATCAGATAAATGGCATCCTAACAACATCTTCGCTTCCAATTATCTGCACATACGTAACCAATATATTTATTGTTAGTTAGCTATGTACAGCATTACGTTAAAGATCAACAGTAAATTGACACATAACAGTGAAAGGATTTTAACGGCATGTCAAGCATCTCACCCTTAATTAGAATCATGGCATTGATGTCTTGCGTTCGGAATAACTGTTCTCGTAATAAAAGCGCAAAAGAGATGAGGGTAAAAAAACTGTCAACAACCGTGTAAGTCTTATGGTACCAAACTCTGTATCCCACTTGAAATGCTGTCGTGTTGAATAAACAAACACACGAACAGCCAATAATAACATTCGCATTACGATTATAACAGATAAAGGTAGTAACTATTGAAGAATAGATGTAATAAAAGTTATTATTCTACCAGTGAAAATTTCTACTGCCTGCTATTAAGATGGAGATACTTCAATAACGATGACCCATTAGAAATCAGTTTAAAATAAGTGGATGATATATATATATATATATATATATATATATATTGTGAAACACATATATGACATCACTGATTCCAGGGATAAAAACCATGACAAATAATAGCCCATGTTACTTATGGTGAGAGGAAACGTGTCTATGTCAGCTCATGAGCCATATCAGCCAATGGAGTAGGTCTAGTCAGAAACTTGGGCAAGCCATGGATAAATGTGTAGTGTAAATGGACAAAGTCCAGTGCCCTTTATTTGCTAACATTAAATATCAAATGCCGGATCAGGCACGATTAAACTCTAACCTGATAATGGGGGGGGGGGACACAGATGCCTGGTTAAATCAACAGGCCCACTAGTACTTAGTGGGAAATGTACATTTAATATGATCTTATTTTCCACATAATGGGTTACACATTAAGTAGTAAAATTATTTTTATAAACATTATTATTGTTATTAGTATTGTTATAAATGCTATATTTCAATGTTATCATTGTATTGTGTATATATATATATAAATTATATTAAGCTCTTTCTAAAATTCTCTACTATCACTATGCTATAGTTATAATATTACTTACAAGTCAAACACATAACAAACAAAATGTCTGCTAAAATATTACTTATTATTATTTAACAAATGAATATACCATATTATTTTTGTGTGTGTAGTATGTACACACACACACACACACATACGCTATATATATATATATATATATATATATTATCTAACATACATAATTAATCTGAATAACAATGAAAATATATCTGGGTGATCAAGTATCTTTCTATAAAGTCAAACCAAATTTTATCCATCAACACTCTCATGATTAATCAGAACTAAAAATGAATTCCACTTTCTAATAAAGACTATTAGATAAATATGAGGTATGTCTGTACATATCTGTCTGATTTCTAAAACATGTACATTAAATAGACAATTCTTGTGTATATTTACTGCCAGACAGTGCTAAATGCCTCCAACCAAACCAAAACCACTAACACAATTTCTAAACGTTGAAATACATTTCTCTTTCATCAGAATCTATCGTAGCCTGAGCAGTGAAATTCTTCACCAGGTGGCGGCAGCAGCATCTAGTCTTCTGAACTACCATCAGAAATCTTGTAGAATGAGAATGGCTCAAAGGGGTAGCCATCACCAGTGTAAAATTTGCTCTGGAACTCCACCCTGAACAATAACAATAAAACATTACAGAACTGAAGTATACATTTATACTTAATCATACTACTTATGGTTCAGACTATACAATCACTAATTAAACATAGAAAATACCGTCTTTATCATATTGCCAAAGACTAACTTATAAATAAACTTGTCACTGAGCAATTAATCAAGAAATAAACATGTTATGCATTGTTACCGCTTTGCCTTACTGGGTAATACAGTTTGCCATACCTGCGTGTATCAGCCTCGCAGAGCTAATAAAATATTGATTAAAGAATACACAAGATAACACTTACCAGTGAAGCCGTAGTGTGTGTAAGAATGCTGACAGTCCTTCCATCAGTAGCAGTACAGCGATGGTCAGTCCAGCCCAAGCAGCAAACACCAGAAATAATATGATGGCACCGAGTATTCCCTCAGTGGATAAACCAATGTGCAGCACCATGTTCCATAAGACCTCTGATAGTTCTGCAAGACATCGAAATAAAAGAAATTGTAGGGCAGTGGAATTCAACAGGTTTATGACTAATTCTTGCGTATCTGGATTTGACTGTGCCACTGCCAGCCGTTCTGAAAGGGCAATGTGCTAAATGGGTTTATGAGAAAATTGTCGGGAAAAGACTGTCCATAACATCTGAAATAATTCTTTAATAAGGTGATGACTGTTATTGTATGAGAACAGTTTGGAAACTGAAAAACGTACTTCATCCTTATCTATACATATGATCATATAACTAAGATATACCTAAACAAAGTCCAAATTATGACAAATAAGTTATGCACTGAAAGAGTAATCCAAATGTAAAAAAGAAATATTAAACATTAAATGTGTTAATCCAAATGTTTCTTTCTAACACTGTGTGTTTTGTTTTATGTTATTCCTTCAATAAAACTATGATAGTGAACGTTACAATGACAAGAGTAAAAACTTTACCATTTACATTGTTTGATAGTAAGTGTCCATACAGTGTGTGTGTGCTACTGTGTGTGTGGTGTTTAGGCTAATCACTGGCTCGTCTATTGAAGAACTGATTTATTTTCCATCTAACTTAATTTATTTCCCAATAGCATACTGTTGTTCAAAATAACAAATTTAATCAATAAGCAGTTTTAAGTTGTATGTGAAATCTTGTTGCGCAATGATAATACAAATACCAACCTGAAATAGCACCTTCTAGGGCGATATCAATTTTTCCATCAAATGATTCAGGCATATATTGATCAGGATGAAATGATTAATTATCCGAAGAAATTTGAAGGCAAAAAATATCATAGTTTCATAACGCTGTTACTACAGATAGCATTACAGTGTATGGTGTAAGTTGTCCCTGCCACAATCACGTAAAAGCCAGAATGATTTCTAAACCAGCAAAGATCTCTTAGCCTCAAATTATTCTATTCCTTTAAATGGGCATCACTTACAAAATTAAAAAAAAATCCATTTTGAATATCAGCCAACCTTTTCAACTTTCTCACTTTTTTTGATGTCATGAATTATGTTTAAATGTTTGTTCATTACTAAACAACACAAATATTTTTATAAATCTTCAGCAGTCAATTTATTCAGTGTTCAATGTAAACGGTGCAAATAATCATAATGCTTACTTCAGAGAAGGTAAGTTTCAATTCATTTGTTCGTCTGAACAAAACATTTCACTAAGAAAGCAATACTTTTTGGGTACGTAATAGGTCTTTCGTTTTTCTTGTCGATGCAAAACTGCAAAATTTTGATATATATATATATATATATATAAATAAAACACATACTTGTTGAGTACGGCATTGAATTGGTATTAACCATAGATGTAGTTTGAATTGTTATTATGGTGGGTGATAATCATAATGTAGTTATAACAATGTATTATTCCATACAGGGTATCTTGATAGGGGTCTATTGTAAAGAATTTTACCTATATTTAGCACATTACATAACACATACCATTTACCACATTATACCAGTAATACACAATCTACACGATGACTGTGCCATCTATCGAACGGCCGTTTGCGGGTCGCATTCCACCGGGCTCGCTGAACCATCTGATAAAAACGTTCTTTTACCAATCGTGAGATCACGGAGACGACAATATTACAGTTCCCAACTTGATGATTTATTTTCAATAACACGCAATGTTTTCAGGCAAAAGTAAAATGTCAACTTTTCCCCATACAAATAATCTTATCTATTAGTAAAAATAATTCTATGTTATATCTGTTAAAAATGAAACTGCTACAAGAACTTGTTTGGTAAATTCCCCAAAACGTAAATTTAAAAACAATTAGTGAATTACACTTCTTGTTCCATGCTACTGCACGGCTTCACTGACCCGCAAACTACAGTAGATGAGGACTGTGCATGCGTCACGGAAATTGTCTATTTACCACATTTTAGCAGCAATAAACATAACTATTTACCACATTACATCAGTAATACTTACCAGCATGAGCGAGACTGAGAGCCCAGAGACGCAAATAAGAGGCCGTATGCGAGACGCATCCCAGACAGTACTCTATCGTATGTATAGCTTGATGGATGAACACTTCGGCAAAGGAAAACTGGAACACAAGAACGCACAAACCATAGCCATGTTTTAGTTATATAAAACTAAAAACAGAAGCTAGAAGAATGACCGAAGCTGATTAAGCGATTAATCCCACAGGGTCTGATTTTAATAATTAGACCAATTAACAAGTAACTGCTCACCTCTTCAGTTTCTTCGTCGTGTTGAAAATCTATTGATTGTTGTCCTGTACTCTCCTGAGTAATAACCTGAACATTGTCAGCTGACACAGGTGATGATGGTATAAGTGTCTAGAACGATGAAGGTCATTATTATTATTATTGTTATTATTATTATTACTATCATCATTATTATATTCAGATCTAAAATTATACTTCGTTGATTTTAACGAAAAAATATAATTCAATTTCATCATACATCAGTACTTTGACCTACAATTTAGGTTTTAAAAAAATGACCATTTTCAAGTAAATAAACTGCCGCATGTTAAATTGGTTTGCAGAACAGTAAAACTAAATAGATATTACATGATATCAAAACTTATTTGAGAAACTATCCTGTCATCCATGATTTTATCAACACACAACTTTTAATTAATAACAAATGATATATAATATCCTCTATTATAGAGCAATGTAAATAATTTGAAATTAATTACAGCTAGTAATGTCTTATGAATAGTCATATTTACTAGGCATAGAATTATTCAAATTATATATTGTTATTATATTGTAAACTAATTATGCCAGTATTTCCACAAATGTACAAGTGTCTAGTTAAAAGTTATTTTTTTAATGTTTAACATGGGCAGCGGTGAACTTGTGTACATGAAAATATTATCATTCTTTTTTTTGACCATTAGCTAGATGTTGTTTGTGTTCATAACGTGATAACCAGTTATGATCAGGTTTGTGATCAGTACATATTATCTGACATTTCAGATTTGTATGACCCAAATTAACAGAGGATTGTAATTAAAGAAATAGGCATTAAAATATAGAAGAGATAGGTCTCCCTCCCTCACACATGCGCACACCCACCCACCCACACACACACACACACACACACACACACACACAAAAACAAACAACACTTACAGCCTTCTTTTTGTGAGCAGCCTTTAAGACGAATGGTTTGATAATCAACATCCAAGGAACACAGATACCAGCTACAACAACTAGTCCCATCTGTAGATACATCTGTCAATACAGAATACACAGGATAATGAAAACCAAATGATTCAATGTTTTAATAATATACTTCAAACATATAAGGAATTTGTTTATTAAAGCTCTTTAAAATATATGCGCATGCCTGTGTGTGTGCATGTATATCTGTACAGACATACATACACATGTGCCTGTGTGTGTATGATTTAGGAGTGTGGAATAAGGCATTGGCATCGAAAATCTCAAATTAATTACAATTCTGGATGATTCATCAGGGGCTGGCTTAAGGAAACATCTTTTCATGTCAAAGCCATGTGTAATGTCTTGCTAGTCCTTAAGTCATTATGAAACAAAATTCTAAAACCTGCATCACCTAAAGTTGTGTTGCCTGACATTAACACATCCAGACCAGATCATCGCAGCTGTGAGAATGTTTAGGTCAATTGCCAAAGCAGCCATATTTATAGCTCTTGGCTTTGTTGTTCGGGGAGAATCCCCAGGCTGTCGCTTATTCGGCACAGCCTCTGTGTTGGAGTGGTTGAGAAACCTCCTCCCCCACCACTCACAGGGGAGCAGTATGGAAAGATGGAGCCGAAATACCCTGAGGGTGGTCACTGCCAGAGTGTTTTATGTCCTCAGGGGGTTTTTAACGTCCCCCTTTATTTTAAATAATTCAGTGGAGATGGCAGCGCCATTTAACGTGGTCAGCCACCCACGATGTTGTGAGCTGAGAAATTAATCTCTGGAAAAGTTTCGACCTATTACGGGGTTCGAACCTGTGACCGTTGGCACCAAGTGCTTTATACCTCAATTACCACTCACTGCCATCAGAGATCAGTTTTTGCAACGGGCAGCTGTCATGAACCAACAGTTATTAAAACTGATAGCTTAATTGCTATTAGAAAATTGACATTTGATTTAAAGCAGTCTGTTAAAATTATACATTAACATTTTCAAACCAGACCTAATATCTGCTATACAAACTGTGCGGTTATAATAACAAGTTTTAGTATTATTATTGACCAAGCTGACTAAAGATATGAAGAATCATTGCCCTATATCTAACAGTCCCTTCATCTTCAGGATTACTGAAAAGGTACCAGCAAGGCATATAGAAGAGAATTTAGATGATGATGATGATTGATGTTTTACGGCCACTTTTGTGCACAAGGTAGGCTAAATGGGCCGAGCGACATCCAAAGGTAATGAAGCGAAGTGAAAGAAGAAGAGAACTTAGAGCACAATGACCTCCATGACAGTTATAATAATAATAATAATAATAATATGTGATATTTATATAATGCCTTATCTAGTTAGATAGCTGCTCTAAGGTGCTTTACAATATTATTATCCCTGTCTCAGACCTGTTTCAACCGAGCACACATCTCAACTCCCAAGGGAGCATACAATGCATGCTGCCATTAAAGGTGCAAAGCATTACTCAAACACATAGCCATCGCGTCTTGTCAGGTTCTCATTTTTATGGATGAGTGAACCAGTCACCACATGACAGAACTGCAGCTCCCGGAGCCTCGAACCCGTGACCCTTTGGCTACAAGTCCTCCTGTCTACTGGTAACTAACTGCACCACCACACCTCAAAAAGGTATTAGCAAGGCATACAGAAGAGTACAGTGACCTCTATGACAGTTATCAGTCACTTATCATAGACGCCATTCAACTAAACTGCTCTGTTGAAAGTGCACAGTCACATTACTGAGGCTCTTAATGAATGATCCATAGGTGCATTAATTATGGTTGAAACAAATGTAGCTTTTGATGTAATTGATCAGCCGATACTACTGAAGCATTTAGAATTTTCCTTTGGCATCAAGGAAAAGGGCTTAACCTGGGTAAAGTCATACCTCACCAACAGTCACAGGTAAAACATCACCAGATGTGTATTAATCTTGGTATACCGTAGGGATCCATCTGAGGAGCCAAGTGTTAGTCTATGTATGCCAAACCAGTTGGTTAAATTGTTAAACAGCATAACATTAAATATCATTGTTATGCCGATGATATTCAAGTCTACGTGACTTGAAAACCATTTGAAAGTGGGATGATATATCATCTTCACTAGAAGCTCGTATTACAGAAATAAGTAGTTGGATGGCAAGCAAAATGCTGAAATTGAATAAGGATAAGACCGAATTAACTGTTTTCTTTTCCAAGCAACATATGAAGAAAAATGAGAATCTTCGTATTAATGTAGGATCCTGTTGTATATATTTTTCCATGTCTTTGAGAAATCTAGGACTTACATTGGATAATACTGTAGGATTGGAGAAGCACGTGAATTCTAAATGTATGTCTTGTTATCAAATACCTAAGAAACATAGGGCTTATTCATAATACCTAAATCATGACATATGTAAGTCCAGGCCCTTATAATTTCTCAACTGGACTACAGGAGTGCAATGTTATATGATATCTTCCTCACTCTGACAAACTGACTACGGCAAATACATAACTGTGCTGGATGTCTGGTGACACATTCCGGTACTTGCAAAAGACAACATACAACACCAGATTTGTTCCAGTGGCACTTGCTTCTTGTATGTTTTCAGATCATTATACAAGATCTTGTTTCACATACTCAAAGTACTGAGTGGAACAGCATAACTGTATCTAAAAGATCTGATCCAAAAGTCTATACCTATAAGACTGCTGTGAGTCTTGTTTACTCTTGACGTTTGCCAAAAAGCCAAACAGCAATGTACAGAGAGTAATCTTTCTCAGGATCAACTCCAAGGGTATAAAATAAGTTGCATAATCGTGCTAAATATGCCAAAAGTAAAGAAATATTTGTATGGTTCTTAAAACCCACTTATTAAAATTACCCTATTTTTAATATCTATAAACCAGTGTGTTTTTATTTAAAATATGTAGGCTATATGAGCTGGAATGTGTTTTAATCGTGTTTTTCAATGTAAAATACCTTAGAGCAACCCAAGTTGAATAAGGTGCTTTTTCATAAAATTCTATTATTATTATTATTATTAAGGCTATTCTTGAATGTCATAGCATAGACTGAAGATAACTGGACTTTTATATACACAACTAAAGTTGATTAATAAAACCTGCCATACACACAAGCAGAGATGAATATTACTATCGGGTACTAGAGATGCAAAACTGTGTTTCTATTCCTGAGTCAGAAGTATTTATCATGATTTAACAGCATAATATGTCTGCTACATTCATTTTCTGTGTGTGTGTGTTATTTATATGCAAGTGCATTTATCATAGTCATTTAAAAACATATCACTGATAAACTAAATTCACTGGCTAACCTGTCCTGGAAACCATGTTGCTGTTGAACAAGTGTCACTTGAATATGAAAACAGAAACATGTTGATGAAACCTGCAAAAATCAGAATATGTAGATAGCTAGAGCTGTAACATAGTAATAATAATACATGTAATAATAATAATAATAATACTAATAATACTAATCTATACAAACAAATATGTAGCTCACATAATGTAAATAAAATACCACAACAATCCTAGTTACACCCTGAATAAACTGAAATAATGTAGACAGGTCAGTTTATTTTATATTGCTTACTCATCTCATAGTTTGAAATATGTATTTCAAAATGTTTTAGTGAATGTGATGCATACTGATGATTCATAGTTTCTGTGGATCTAATATTGTCTTACAGATGCTGACTGTATGAATCTTTAATTGAGATAACCTTGTCCTAAAATCTTATTTAACATCTTATAAAAACATAGACACTGGTAATAAGTAATTTCTTATATGCAGACAATCACTTTTTTAAATCACTAATTTGTATTTAAATTCAAATCTAAATTATCCACAAACAGATTATTAATGTATTATTATTATTAATATTATTCAATATCATTTTTAAAATAATTTTTTTTTCTTCACCATGTTTTATATTAATGAACCTTTTCAAAATGTGTAATCATAAATATGCTGTTAACAAGTATGGGTTTTTAAACAAGTTTGGATTTTTAAACAAGAGTTCAAAATTTCAATTCCAATTCCAGAATTGCCCATGTCTGATAATGACCAATGTCTTGTAGTAAGCTGACTAGTCAATTTCATGAAAGGCAAGTGATCATCTGTGAGTTGTGTGCACATCACAAAACTTGTGACCAAACTCATGGAATTAATTAGTAATGTATTAGCAAATATAAGACATTTAAAGATGCTGTAGATGAAAATTTCAAACATTACAAATATAAATCTATAACCTTTAATTTTTTTTAAAATAACAACAAATAACGCATTACAAGTAAGAAACATGTTTTAGCATTATGCACTCTAAAAGTTTATCAAATACGATAAAATGATTTTCCTTCGGGATATCAAAGTGTTGTGTGTCTATATTAAACAATATCATCTTTTCAGTTATCTGCTGCAGTTAAAACATGCAGTGTTATAACACTTCAAACTCAGTGCCAGCCCAGATGTTAAATTTAAAGCATTACAGAATGAGGATGCTTTAACTAGAACCATAAATCTCATTAGTTATAATGAAACAGATTTTGGTATGCAATAATGATAATAATAATCTTGTTCCAAACAGTGAGAATAAAAAATTGAACAACCACGTTTTATTTTATTTACTGATTTATAGTCTAAGGTCTTTAAAATCTGAGAAGATCAAAAAGCTATACTGAGTGGTAATTCCTAGCCCTCATGATAGACATGTACCATCTAGTTTACCACCAATCCCCCAATGAAGCATAGAACATCTAGCTGTCAATGTTATGGGTTAGAAATATCGATACACCATGGTTAGTATGGTAGTAAATGAAGTTTATCAGTATAGTAATGTTATATTATTGCTTCAATAAGAATCAGGGCTTACAATAGAAAATATTCATAATGATAAATATAAAATAAGTCACTCACTAATTTTATATTTAACATGTGATACAGTTCTATTTGTATTTCAGTTGACTCAATTATATCTGCCATTCACATGTTCTGACATGGGCATTTGATGGACAGTATGTAAATAACAAGGACGTTACTTTCATAGTGTGACTCTGTGTTAACCTGTTGACTTAAAGCGAAGATGGGGCATACAACAACAACAACAACAAAGAATATTCATGAACCCATTTAATAAAAATACCTATATGGGTCTGATATTCTGACTGTGATTATTACTTTATAGGAAGGACAAATCTCTCACCATCATAAAGATCTTATAAGTATAGCTCAGAGATATGGCAAATATCTAATAAGAAAATTGAACAAAATCTGCTGAAACCAAAGCAGGTGTACAAATTGTACTACAATATTGACAGTCCACTAAATTAACATCACTCTGACCATAATAACCTCACTCTGACCACAATAAACCACTCAATGCACTGGAAATAATTTATTATAATCGAATAGTCTAAAATAATTTATCACCATCCAATGAAATATTAAACTAAGGACAAATTGTGGGATGTTTCATTTCAATAATAGGCTTCTATGCGATCATTTAGTTACGTAGGGAATAGCCAATACTTCACGTAAGTTAACGATACCAAGGCTAAACACTCACTCACTCACTCACTGTGCACATGGTATTGTTAGCATAAAGTTAACTTACCTATAAGAAGACTTGGTGCACAGCCAGATATGGTTGAGTCATAGATCACCCACTTAACGAAAATAAGTGCAACCAAATAGACAAAGATCACCAACAAGAATAGCAGCTGTGGAATAAACTCACAGAAAATGTTCACTGGCTGATGGAAATACCTGAAGAATAAATCAGTCACATGTTATACGTAACAGACAGTTGACTGAGTTGAGTTATTTAGCGTCTGCACTGGTCACACCTGTGACGTATGGGGAAAAGGTGATGACGGCCCGAGGAAACGGATTGCTAAAATGATAATTATTTGTCGATAAACGATACAGTGCCGAAAAAATAATACCATAAAGCAAAACTTGGAGCAGCTATCTAGCCGAATAGGGCATTAATGTTACATATTATTATTACCTTTTTTTTAAATGTTTGAGTATAATCCGTTTTAGAAAAGGGGGTTATACCGTATGAGGTATATGATAATAACATTATCCCTCAGACACAGGTACGAGTTGGACTCAAGGCCCACAAGCTGGAAATTAGCAATGCAGTGATCTAATCAATGTGCCGTCGGTATGCCCAGAGAGTTATTCAAACAAGAGCAACAGAATAAGCAACTGCCTATGGAATGTGTACTTTTATTGTTGGATTTATTTTCAGAATTGCATGTGAAAATCTGCTCAAAAGTCAAAACGGCATGTTTTAGAAGCCTGCTCCAAAAATTGCCAAACAAATAGAGCAAGATTAACCAAATACTACTGTAATTTCTACAACAACGTGCATTCCTTTTTTTGCGAGGATCTGAGCCTGGTTAGGGATATGACCTTACCTATGGTTGCTAATGCTGAGAAGAACCCCGAAAAACATCTGAGCCACACCAAAAGTAACGGAAATCTTCATCTTAAATGAATTGAGGAAAGTGATTTTGTTGAGAGAAAACTGCCAGATCTGAAATGGAACAGCAAAAGCAAAATGATTTCAACTGTATAACCAAATTTTACTTAAATATGCATGCCATGCACACACACACACACACACACACACACACACACACACCATTAAATTCCTGGAAAACAAGTCATTATTCTATAAATAAATTATCAAAATCACCATTTGTTTAAATCTTACTAAATTATACCACATGTCTGTAGAATTAAGAACTTTCTATAGATTATCAGTAAATTAATCATAATCTAGGTCTAGAATTTAACTGATTTATGATGAGGTTAGAAAGACAGCTTCTTTTAGACCGAAATAGTGACAATAAACATTTTCCAAAAGATACTACCCCCATTACACACACATTTTAAAAACAGATTTACATGAATCAGAATAATGTTATTTTAGGCTCTGGTTAGGAAAAACTTCATGCCTGACACACACAACTCAGCAACATCTGACAATAACATATATATATATATATATATATATATATATATATATATTATATATATTAAATATGGACACAATCTATACTATTGACAAACACAGTGTGTAGTCATTACTAATCTTAGTAAACACACATAAAGTTATACTCACAGGATCCATGCCATAAGGATAAGGATTACTACTATATGTCAGGTTTGGATCCAGAGTGACATCTTTTATATCTCTCATATATGTTTTGCTGTGTTTGAAAACAAAACAAAAATATTTAGAAAAATTCATATTAGCTGAGACGAACTGGAATGAAAGAAAATTTTTGTCTTTTTGCATTTTTAGGACAATCTCAGACTATTGAGTGGGGATAAAACATGCCTTTCACAAAAGAAATCTTCTTCAAATTATCAGTTTTGGCATCCATTGTCCTGAAGGATTCCAATTTTTGTGGAAAATTGAACTTTTTGTGTAACAGACAGCTTCTTTGAGACCAAAATAATGATAAAAATTTTTTTCAAAAGACACAACCCCCCCATTACACACACAATAATGTTATTTTCGGCTTTGGATAAACTGGAATTCCACGCCTGATACACATAACACAGCAACATTTGATAAAAACTGGTTGTTAATAAATGAATGATATGGCGCAGAATTTTTTTTTTATCTAGTGTCAATATACTTATACATCTCTGTACAACACACTTTACAATAGAATTTACTACTCAACACATTTACAAATATTTTCAATGAATTAATTACTGGGATAGATTTTCACTTTTGCTCTATTTCATATACTACTCCAGAATTCCCAAGCACACAAAATAGTATACAACAAACAACATCAGTACCAGTTATGCAATCGGGTAAATTTAAGAAAACTAAAATTAACATGTATTCACATCCATATTTATGTTGCTGAACTAATAAGCTGCACAGTCTGGTGCACACATCAAATTAATATCAACAAACACATCCCCCAACTGGGAGTTCTTTAAGAGGAATTATTAATTGAAGTTCAGTAGATAAAATATATATCATATCTGTTAATTAATTAATTAGATGCTCAGTAATGGTTGTGGTATTACTAATACAATACAATGTAATAATAATAATTACAATAATTACAAAACTTCTATTGCGCCAATATCCTCGAAGAGCGTCGAGCTCAGTGGTGCGCCTAGTACAGGGGTTGGGCAAACTCATAGTCCAGGTACAATGCAAAATTCATAATGTCATAATTTTTGTTGTTTTGGATTAATTTTTTATCTTTAGCTAAATCTCTGAATGTAGATGTAACACAATTTGCATCAACTTTGAGCAAGATTCAGAAAAAGAGGAATGAATCAATAGTTGTTACGTATCACTAAATTACAAGTTTTGCATGCAAGTATTATTAACAGCTACAGCATACATTCTTACATAAATTAGGAACTTTTTCCAGAGAATGTTAGGCTAGAAAATATCTGTCAGGAAATTTAATTGGCTTATATCTGCTTGTCTGGAAATAGTTGGTATGAATCCATATTTTCTTGTAACTAAAAATATCACAAGGCATTTAATCAATAACCAAAAGTTTCTTAAGTAAAAAACAGTTTTTTCCTAATACCTATATTTTGGTGGTTTTGAATTCCGCTCTAAAACCCATAGTGGTGGCTTCTAAATGGACCTCGCTTAATCCTTAATCATAGAGTTCATTATTATCTTTGTGTGAGGTGGTGGTGGTTGAGGAGGCAGACATCTTTACTCGTTACGAGTCTTTAATCATTGACGGGTACATAAATGTTCAGGCATAAGTACACCCCCCCCCCATCGTCACGAGATCAGTAGATTATAGGAATTTTATTCAATATTCCTTAATCTATACATGCTCTTAGTTAAACATATCACAAATAATGGCACTTCAAATAATACTGAGGTCAGGAATTGACGATTTAAAAGAATAAAATACATTGGCCATTTATTCCAATTTGTTAAAAAAATTGTTTTTATCCAGCATGCCACAAAGTGGAATAAACTCTAGAGGAAACTGACAAGCCTGAAAAATCATTGTATAACAGGGAAACACCGTATTTAAATACATGCCTGAATAGGATTTACTGATAAGACTAAACGTTAGAAAATTCGAACCAGAATAGGAACCGATTCATCTGGAACATTTTGAGAATAACTTACTTTAGGGAATACATCCCGTCGTTGATCGTAGGGTCTGGATAGAATCCCGAACCGAACAGGTTGAATGACTTGGCGTAGAGGTCATTGTAGAGGAAGCCGGAGTAGATTGAGAATGCTCCCATCAGTAATATGATATAACGACCTCCAAAAAACATGTTCCAGATCTGAAATGGATTTCACACACAGGGTTAAATGAAGCTACTGAAAAATGCCAGAACGTGATATACATGTATATTTGACAATCAAATAAAGCAAGACATTTTGCTTATAAATCAGTTAATTCCATAATGAGCAATGTTCATGAAAGTGAAAATTTTAATATATCGAGCAAACATCAATAACTGAAATCTGATCATTCGCCATTTATTTGGTGTGACATTTTAGTTTGAGTGGCCTAGTTGAATGATATAATAGGAATTAATATGAAACTGTTGCATACATTTCATTTGGCTAGAAAACTAAGATACTAGTAACAGTGACATTTTTCTGATGGTTACCTCATTGTCGCTTTTCTTGGACCCGAGGGCCTTTTCTTTGATTACCATCCACAGAGCGAACAAAAACATTAAAACGCCATGACCCAAGTCACCGAACATCACAGAGAACAGGAATGGAAACGTTATGATGGTATACGGCGCTGAAATGGAAAGAAGCGTATTATGATGAAACAAATATTATGAAATCTGTAAGCGATCCGTTATCCCCCAAAATGTCCCAATTTCAATTCAAATCAAGTGAATCAATAATTTATATATATATATATATATATATATATATATATCAGTATAGGTAGTAGTAAAATCATGCCATACCAACAAAAATACACCTTAATTTGCATATTACTTTAAAGATAAAAGTTATAAATGGCAAACAGTTAAAACAAACTGTTATTATAACTAATGAGAGCATTCTCAATCTACTCTGGCTTCCTCTATAATGTAAGGTGTGTTAAAATTCACTGTAAAAACTGTCAAAATTGACTAAATCTTCTTATATTGTCTTGGTATTTATTATGAACTTTACCAATTTTATTTAAAATTGAGATTTAAATCTAAACTCTCTCTTTTCTTCTGGTCTGGTTATTGTACTGTTTTTTGAAGGAGCTGGGGGAGGGGAGAGGGGCCAGGGGGGAAGACGGCAATAGCTATCCTGATCCAACTGAATAAATATATCTATCTATCTATTTAACTGAATAACAAACTGAAAAAATTACTTTTTAAACATCGCTGAAGTGAACTTGACATGATATTTGTTCTCAGTACTGACAGTAGACATTATGTTTCGATCATGTTTATCTGATTAAGATAAACACAAAGGTTGATACAAGTGCAGCAAGTATAGTATTTAGAGTTAAATACTCTCTGAGCAAACACTGAAGAGGGCCAAGCTTCAACGAGCTACTTGCCTTTTACAAAAATTACATCATAATAGCAGTGGCCTCATCAATTCTTATACAAAAAAAACTCAACAAATGGCCTATGCCTTCTAGGTGGCAATGTTCATGTTATCAAATTAAATATAATTTTAACAAACGGTAAAGCGCACTTAATATATAGTATTAAAATCGTAAACATTACCTGGATTCACTTCCCTGTAGGTGGCAACTCCGTATGCATCAACAACACCTTGGAAGACTGCAGTGAAGCGGTTAGTCCGGTTGTAAGTTGGTGGCACCTTCTTAGTGCTCAGCCGGTTCAATATTGAGGGAATAGTGCTGCCACTACGCTCCTAAATGCACAGTTATTATCCTTATCATACACAGTGTGTGTGTGTGTGTGTGAAATACTATGGAAAATTTACATTTGAAGAATTTTACATCATAGTGTTCTGGTTCACGTCTTAGCTCAGTGGCCACCAGATTGAATTAATTAAATATAAGTAACTGATGTCCTGGCTTTAATAACCACCCATTTCTCGGGTAGATGTGCAAATATCAGAGAATGTATTGTCGGGCAGTCACGGTAACGATCAACTTCTCGGAGTAGGGATCGCTACAGTGTATTGATCCAGATGACATTTAGAGAATAAACCAATCTGTACTTACCGTTCCCCGTTTCAGCGCTCCCTGAATGCTCTCCAAGTCAGAAACTGGACACCAACCCTCTCCAATCAGACACTTCTGCGTCACGTCCAGATTGAACATATTCAGGGTGTGATAAATCGCCTTGATCTTACGCACCTTGATGAACCATACCTTGAAATGTCAAAATATATGGCTGAACAACGAGTGAATTGTTCTGATAAATAATCAGCTGGAAAGTAATCAGTAAGAATTAAGTAAAGTAAACTTAAACTGATCAATAAAATAGGAATAATATCAGTTAAGATTAGTTACAGTTTACCAGCAGATTATATAAATTTAATACTCCATAATTAATATTAATCCAAATAATTAACATCCATTGACAAACACATTAATAATGAATACTGTCCCTAATGATAAAATCACATATAACAAAAACATGTAGTATTACTGACCTTGAATCCATCACAACTATTAATCCATGTATCCTTACTGACATTGCTGTACATTAACAGAGACTTAATCTCTGTTATTATAAACGCACGCACGCATGCATGCACACACACACACACACATCAGTATACCTTAATGTTCTTGGCAGCGGCTACAAGTACTCTGTGCCTGTGGTCCTGGGTCTGATTCAGAACTGTGTTCAAATCTTCAATACGGGTCATCAGACCGACAGCCATCTCCCGGCGCTCCTCCGATGTCTCTGGACATGGATACAAAGTTGCACGGAAGCTATAAAAAAATGAAAATATTCTCTTTATTATGGGGGAATTAACATCTGCATGGTTATATTCTAGGAACTGAATGAATGGACGCATGTACGAGTTATGTAAGACAAAGGATACGAGTTATTTGATTCATGTTGTTGGAAGTAAAATATAAAAATAAATAGATAATACGTACCCTTCACATATCTTTTTCACTTTTGACTTCAGCTTATCTCCTTGGAAGAAGATAAGAAACACAGACTTGTTTACCTGATCTCCCTGTGAGAAGAGAAAAAAACTACATCTATAGGTTAATATTAATAACCAAACAATATTAATCCACCAAATAATTTTTTTCGCTGTAACCAACCGACTGTCGATCAGAATGAGCTACGTACCGTTGACGGATCTTCGAGTGGAGACTCAATCTCGGCTTGTTTCAGGAACACATTACCATGACAGGCACGCCACAGCAACCTCTCAAAAGCTGGAATACGCTCGCGAAGGATGACCCCAGTCACAAACCTAGATATCGAGAATGGATAAAGTAAGAGCCTAGATGCGTGACTATACGAACCGTAGTTCCATTAACGCTCATATTTGGAATTCTGTACATGATTAATTCAGTTGTAACTGCACTTAGGAATGGATTAGAGATAAATGTATACACAAGAGTGAATTATTATTGAGCACCAAACAGTAACCATGAACTGTTATTTATAAGCACTTATGTTATTACACCTTTCTCGTATTCTAAGTTATCACTTGTTAGCAAAACATATATAGAACACGTGATTATTTCTAGTACACAAAGCTCTACTGTTTGAGAAGCTTAAATATCAGTTACAGGAAGCTGAGAGATCCTGATGTTGGCGTGTTAGGTGAGGATATCTAAACTAATACTCTCCTATCAGCTCCAGTCGCTGATAGTGGCTCAGTGCCAAAATACAACACAATAATAATAATAATACTCATTACCAATTTAGGTGAACACATTACTTTAGTTGCTAAACAAACAATGATTAACAAACAATATAAACAAAGGTCTATGAAAAAATATATATCATCATAGAGAACAATTGCGGAAATCAACTAAATTAACTGTATACTTATAATTCTACAAGATAACTTATGCTCAGATGAACGGAGTAATCTACAGAGCTAATATGTGAATGACTATTACTCTGGGTCAGAAAAATCATGATCTGTTTCGAATAAATCAGATTTTTTCGATTAAATCGGATTTTTTCGATCAAATTGATTTATTTGATTTTTTCAACATTCTCGACAATCTCATAAGAAATATTTCTTTCTTAGTATTTCTAAAGAATTAAAGCAAAGCTGTTATGTACAAATTTAAACTTCATAACAGTTAAATTAACTGGCAGTAAGATAATGTGAATGTTGATTAAATCAATGATTTAATCGATGACTTAATCAATTTGATTAAATCAACACCAACCCTGCTATTACTAGACCGACTATTACCAATATGACTATTTTCGGAATGACTCTTGATGAGATCAGTACTAATTCTAAAACAAATCATTATTTTCTTAAGCATCACAAACAAAACGACAAACCACGTCTCAAGAGCTACATTCTTCCAACTCGTGATAACTCAGAAATGTTAACATTTGTGAGTCATCATGAGTTGGAAGAATGCTGTTCATTTTTGAACAGTTAGAAAATGAACAGCAGTTCCCATTAAAACCACATCTGGCAATTATTTCCTTACTTAGTTTAACATCCAATCCTATCATTGGCTCATTATTGTCTGTAAATTCTGTATCACATCAGCTGATCCCATTCCCACAAAACAACACAAGCAACGAATAGAGCCTTCGTTTACCTATCTGACACCCATAGTGAATGCACCAACTTCAAAGTGTGTTGTTCCGAATCTGATGCAAGCAAAGTCACATCTCCGAGCAATGTCACATCTCTCATCGATAAAACGACAGTTGATCCAGAAGACTGTCCAAATTAGCTTTCTTTTAGTAATTTGAATTTTATCTTCAACTTCATAAAGAAGTTTATGGCTATCAGGTTTCAGACTCATATGACAAACAACTCACTTCAATCTACTATGATCAGTTTGTGTAATTATTATAATTGATAAGAAACGGGTCGTAGAAAAACTACCAGCAAGGATCACAAATGACAACAACATGTCTCAAACTGAGATAATAAAAATTATGTCTGGATCATGTTAGACCGAAGAGCTGCTGGTGATGCTAGAAATTTGGAAATGCTGCTTTATCACCTTCGGGATGTCCATTGTATCATTGGTTCAACCCTAGACTGGCTGAGATAGTATTACACAGACAGAACCTAGTCTATGTCAGTATCAGGAACACCATCCATATCTGGAGTTACGGATTTTGATACGGATCAGTACAACACCAACATAACTTTCTAGCTGCTGGGTATCAGTAAAACTGTGTCTAGATAATATCTTACTACAGATGCCCTTCAGCTCTCAATATTGTAAACAAACCATCTGTGACATAAAATGTTATCATTCTGATATCAAAATATGGATGTCAGATTTTGATGAGAGATTAACATAATAAACTTAATGCAACAGACTATTTTCTGTGACAACATGAGTGCACGCGCTCACACACATACACACTATCTCAAACTTTTAGGTGATACAATATTCTTTCCTTGAATCGAAAATGACTCATTAGAGATTTCAAGATTAGCAAGATATAGTTCACTGTTAGGCAATAACTGAAATATGTTCCAACATGTGAATAATATCACTCAAGCAAGATAACAAAAGCTTCAGGCTACAGTTGGGTTGTTGTTGTGTAGACTATTTGTGATGTAGATACTCAAATCTCAAGTACTAAAACATCAAGCTGCTAGACATATAAAACAGATGACCAGATATGAACATATCACAGCTTTGCTTCACCGAGAAGTGCTGACAGGACCAAGCATACATCCATGAGTTATTATATATTTTTTTAAACGCCTCTATGGCCTAGTGAGTAAGGGCGTGGGACTTTCTTACACATGGTCATACTGTGTGGGAATTCAGAGGTTCGAATCCCTGCCTTGGCACTACAGTAGGAGGAGTTTTTTCTCTAACTCAGCAACTAGATAGCTCTAAACTCTAAATTTCTATAATAATTGAAAATTTATATTGGTTTATCAGATTATTAAAAATTCTTTTGCTGTACACTTATTATTATCAATATTTACAGATAATGATTGACTGACGTTTTATGGTCACTTTTGTGCACAAGGTAAGCTAAATAGGCCTAGCGACCTCCAAAGGTAATAAAGCAAAGTCGAAGACGAAACACCCTTCAGATATGCCAATGCCGAGATTCGAACTCAGGTGGTAGTGATCTGCGGTCCAACGTGCTACCAACTGGACCACGGAGGCGCCGCCCATATATTACACATCAGACATATCAACTGAGTTGGTGTTTGGTTTCAGAAACGGAACGTGCCAATCGAGTGTAGAGAAATACATAAACGCATATCAAGAAATTATTGAAGTTATTTCTGACACGTTGTAGATGACAATGGATGTCATAACATAGCGACATTCTATGAGGGTATTAAACATGACGTCGCATTCCTTTCACAGCAAACATCCATAATGTGAACCACAATATGCAAGGCATAGATGTTGATTTGGTGACGTGACATGGACAAATACCGCGTTACTCATACTATCATGATATACTCCCAACTCCATTATACAAACGTGATGAAAAGCATTCATATGTTAAACATTAATGATGTTACATGTCTAATATGATATCAGAATATTATATATATATATATATATATATATATATATATAATATAACATATTGGATAATGTAAGCAATTCCATATGCTACATGATATTTCATCAACATCTCATGCTACACAGCCAAGATGTACTGAATCTTAACGGAATGATTACCATATATATTGTTAAACATCCTGATATTATATATTATGCCCCCAGACATGTCGCATACACCGTTATGAAGTAACATTCACCGTTACATACAAATGATGTTATACATCTGTACAATGCGCATTCAGAGAGAGGTGTTAGGTATCTGTCATGTTAACCATCTAGAGCCTTCCCTGGTTATACACCATCCATGACGTTATAGACCACCATCTATGCTGTAATACATACCCAAGATGTGCCTGTTGATCGCGACCTTCGAGTGACACATCACCAGTTAATCCGAGATTAAGTTGGCCAGCTGCAGTCTGACATAGATCATTAAACAACAAAATAAAACATCCTCAACATTATTCTTGTACAGACTGGGGAAAAAAAATTAACATCCAGTTCGTGTTAGAACTCGCCAAGGAAGCTACCGCGTTAATCACAGAGCAGCCATTGCCCTCTACAGCAGTCATTGAATCAAAGTTTATTTCCTTAATTTGTCAAAAAAAAAGAAATCTCTTTATTTAGAAGATGAAGAAGACTGATCATCTATTTATCTACATGCTTAGAACATTCTCAAGAGACAGGTAGAGAGTCATTTCACCTTTTCCAGTCTATATATACATATATATGTATATATATATATATATATATATATATATATATATATTCTATTAGTATAACTATTTCTACAGAAGTTCATTGGGGATAACCAGTGTTAGAATATTAGTGTATTTATTAATTATGCTATTTAGCTGACTTGTCATTACATTGCTGTCTAACTGATTGTATACAAACCTACATGTAAATCTAATTACTTGTAGATAATCACAGAGAGATTAGTTGAAGCGTTTAAGATAGAAGCTCTATGGTGAAGAAAGCCAAAAACCATATACTCCTATCTATAAAATGACACACACACACACACAACACACACACACAAACACACACAAACACACCATAAACAGAATATACACACAAATGCACAATTATTCACAAAGATCCACAAAACGTATAATTGACTGCTGGAAAATATATTTCTCATTGTAACTTTTTGTTACTATTTGAGTGACCTTTTTTTCACATTAAAAGATAAGTTTTTGGCTAACCTTCAGTTCAGGTAATTATCTTGTCGTGTTAGTGGACTTAATCAGAAGAAGCTGTATTGGACAATTACTATATGATCATTTACCCATAATATATCATGAATGGGCAATGGCAGAAACAATCGACTGGAAAAAAATATTAAAAAAATAAATAGTGATCGATACCAAAGTTAAAACTATGCCTACTTACAAACAATAGCTGCTGCCTTTTATAATCTGGCCAATATCAAATACTTAACTGACAAGGAGGTGTCTAGAATTTTATGGTAATAATTAATATTCCATTGATCTACAAACATTCATTCGTTACTGGTGTTTGAAAATTCTAGCTACTGAATGCCATTCGGTCATTAAAAACATATCACTGATGACTTAATATTATAAGAAAATATTTATAACTGGCTGATTACATGCGACCATGGCTATATCATCCTGTGGACTCTAAACTTTTAGGTAAATAGAACCTCCTCCAGGAACTTCAATCACAGTATATATGTATATATATATATATATATATATATATATACACACACACACACACACACAAATGGGTAAATACATATGTACGTGTATCACTTCAGTGCAGAGTGCATTTAATCATTGGAGCCCTAAGGGGCTGCTAATAGTGCTTCAGGAACAAATTGATCGGTTCCCAGTCAGCCTTATGGCCCTATGTGTAATACTTAAGAAGATCAATTAATAGACCAATCCACGCGAAATGCGTTGCATCAGTTACCAACTGCGGTCTTGGGTTAGAAACAGCAATGGCGCCCATTGTTAATGGCATCTTTTAACTAACGGTAAGTACTAGAAATATTTTAGCAAATTATTTCATATTAAACAGAGACTGAAACTAGTATTTCAGCTGAACGATTGTGTATTACCAAAGGATTTAACACAATACTTATCAGGATATAACCCAATGATTGAGTGGACCAATTTTTCTAGATGAATGACACAGTTGAGCCTTAGTTATTCATGTTGACATGTAGGGGATTTTTTTGGCACGGGTTTCAATGGATTAAATAAATGATTTTAAAATTATACTTTTAGCTGAATGTAAATTGATTTTAATGAAGATTTAAAAAATATTTAATGCAGAGTTTTGGAAATATTATTTTTATTTGTACCTGTAGATTATTAAATTAAAAAAAAATTATTACATTAGAGTATTAACACCCTTGACATTTAAATGTAGTAAACATTGCACGAATGGCTGATTCAGAAAATAAACAGTTCACTTTCAATACAAGATATCATGTATAAATACCAAATGTCATAGTAATAGGAATCACCTATTGAATTATAATATATGTGATCATTGATTTTATCCATTCATATCGTCATGTCAGATGGAAAAGGTTCTACAAAAAATAAGTTTGAATGAGACAGACTGGACCATGACAGCCATGCAAACTGTGCTGAATGTCACTTAGTTTAGTTGCATATATCTATTGGATGAAGTCTATGCCATTTCTATTAAATGCAAAATTATGATCTGGAGATCAGATACCCTTAATGGACTATAAATAAAATCCAAATATAGGTGGTAAATACTATAATCAGTATAAATAGAGCTTTTCAGTAAGACAGTTATCGGCCACTACATGCAAAAATCGCCATGCAACACAGTGATTTTAGACTTCTAAGCCGAGATCGTAGTGTGAAATTCTGCCACATGGTGGCACCGGGGTAATTAAATTGGTCTATTTAGACAAAGAATAAATATGGTTTTATGGCACATCGGCACCAATGGCGATTTTGTGCCAAAATTCAAATGAAGAAGCTCATGTCTTAGTATATGTTTACACAAGGTTCCCATAGGCAGGAAAATATAATTTTCCAAGACAAAGCATACAAGATTTAAAGGTAATAAATCAAGATACGTGCAAAAAGCATATCACATTTATTCAATGCATGATTGATTATTGACATTTTTATGCTACAGCCTCCTCCTTGCCCCTTCTAGGTGTCTGCTGTGTGTATCTGTCCGCATCCACGTGTGTATGTTCAAACAAGCTGATCAAGGTTCTTAGCCTGGAATTTTACGAATCACCCCACATACGAATAAGTACATTAAAACCACATAATGTATACATTCACTGAGGAAAGGATCCCAAATCACAATCGAGTCAATAAGTCCTGGATTACTTGTAACCTAGATTATGCATTCACAACTTACCTACAAAAATCAATCAATTTCTACGACTTCATATTTCTACGGATGATTGCCTAATTACTGCATCAAATCTATATCTAAGCAAAAGCTCAGGAAGTGACCACCTTAGACTTATCTTATGACAGACTTGTATACCACACACTGAACTCACCCAAGTCTTAGGGGCTGACTGCCGATGGCACTCTGTCCCTCTTCTTCATCCAACAACGTAGCTCTATCATCAGTCAGACTCGGATCAGTCAAAGCCTGGTAGTCATAATGTTCATGATCAGCCTATCAACACATGGCAACACCCGTTGTTATCAACACGTCCCACCCAGCTTAGCGACAGAAAGTATAAAAACACCGCATCTCAATCGAGGGGAATGGGCCAATAAAGATTGGGGTAATTTGTATTCATATCATTTAAAAAATAACATTTGAACTTATATTACAACCAAATGCCACAATGTATGCTCAAATGAATGCCGACATCACCATCAAAGGTATCACTTGACGTGTACATCAACTTGATATTTTGTATCTGGTTTAGCCAAAATATCAAATAATATCTACACTTTAGTGAGATTACCATGACACCTTTAATCATTCTATGCAATTTCTCCCAAAAAATTATTATCCACCAGATAATATATAGTAGCTAATAAATGCACCCCATCAGGTAAAACCATTTTGGGATATAATTAATAAAATGTAAGAAATTGCAGTCACAGCATACTTGCTACAAACACACCACAACATCTACAGGTAAGTCAACTGAATCACTTTCTCAGAAACAGTCAAAAGACGTGTTGTAAGCAACAAAATAAAGATGACACAAAAATTCCTTTAGAAACCAGAAGAAAAAGGAAATAAAAGGCTACATTGAGAAATAAATTCATTCTTTCATTTACAAACAGATCAACATTACTAAAGTTATATTAATTCTATTATCAGTGACTCACATGCAGTTAGAAGATCAGACTGACTCAGAATACGAGATGATTTATGAAGAGCTTATTAATTTGCTCAACCAGACGCATTCATTTAGGCCACACAAGTTTGTAATAATATTTACAATTCCCGTTTTATGGGTAGTATTTATTGTAGACGTATTAATAATAAGCAAATCTTATTTCATTGTATGCCGACCCATATCCAACTGGCAGGTATAAATATCTGTCAATGCAAAGGCACTTACTACTATGCTACGATGAGATCAGTATTGTATATATCCAAATGATAGTGCTGTATTATTTTCCATGCCTAGTTTGATCTAAACCAATAACATTTCGGTATGCCCCTACCACGTGTAGCTGCCTAGTTACCAATGAATACAATACTGTATTAATGTGTCTAAAACTTTAAATTTCAAAAAGTGTGACATTAATGAATGCAGCTCTGGTAGCCCCAAAACCGCTTGATATGATTTAGAAAATGTTACTTGCTGTTACAAGGTTAGAATCATGACACCTGTTATGAGGCTAGAATCATGATACAGTTAAGACATTTCATGACATAGACTATATCACTGATGGAATTAATACAAGGAGTCATCAGAAAGAAATAGTGAAAATGTTCTGCCATACAAGTGTGTTGCAGTAATATGGCTACAGCAAAATTATGCACATTCTTAATATGTACATTTTTAAAACAAAACGTTGGGATAAATGTTCTCATAAATGACTAGAAGACACACAAATAGAAAAACAAACATAAACCTTCCCTCTAGAAAGACATACCGGTATATATATATATATATTTTATATCATATATATAAATAATTACTTTTCTAATAGAATTTATATAAAAACAGTTATAGAAGAGAAATTCTTTAAATATATAAATGAATACAGACATGTTATACCTGTAATTTAATTCAACTATTAAATTCATATATTAATATCAAACAAAGAACGAAGTTATTATTTACTATAATGATTACCACGTTAGAAATGAATGGACAGACTTAATTAAGTCTACTCTATAAATTAATATTCTCCTGATATCTAAATGCCATCTCTCATTAAAAAGTATATATATATATATATGCAATATTAGCCTATCTGTTAACTACCTTTAACGTTGTCTCTTTCTATCTGTACTTCCTTCAAATATGCATTACATAAAACACAACACAATTCTTTACAATTTTAGTATTGTGACCCATTCAAAGCAAACAAAAATGGTCAATTTATGACTCACTACCCAACTATCCATATTTTGATCCTGTCCACAAACTACTTCTCTTAGTATGATACTACTTTTATATAATCTCTCATTATCGAGAGCAAACCTCCTTTAGCACTACAATATTATCTATCATTGAGATTGCTCCTCACTCTCTGGCAATATATATCAACAAAGGAATGTCATATATTTCGAGCCGAATCACATTCAACAGACTACAAGCCTAACTATGGACCAAACGCTGTACATCACAACAGACTTCGTTAAGTCATTGCTATACGCATACCTCTTCGAGGAAGTTCTGCGTCTTTCTCAGGATGTGTTTCAGTTCCGTCAACTCAAGGAAGTTCCTCTTCAGCGCCTCGGCGTTAGTGTTGACCTCCTTCATTTCATTTTCCAACTTCTCAAAGGTAGCTTCGAGGTCGACCATTTCTCTTGGAGCAGGCGCATCAGGATTATCACCAGTGTCCAGCATCTGTATGTCATCCTTCTTGAGCTCAGTCTCCAGGAATCCTGTACAAGTTATTAATAATATAGGAAGTGGTCATAATTAGTAAGAAATAAAAAAATTTCTGCGATGACCGTGTCATCTATCGAAAGTGAGTTTGCGGGTTGCATTTCACCAGGCTCGCTGAACTATCTGTCAACTTTATATTTGATTGCATACATAACTATAGTTTCAAATTAACTATCCCTTAATTTTAATATGTAATATTTAGCAACATAGTGTATGAGTGAAAAGTTGTAACTCAGACAGCCAGTGGAAAATAAGAATTGTCATTAACCATATTGGAAAGTCTGAATAAAACCATTTTAAACAACGATAGTTTTGTTATCTTGTTAGAACAAGAGACTTCTATTGAAACTGAAATATTTAAGATAATCATACTTTCCTAATGTTTAAGTTCATAGTGTTCTTTAGAAGATATTTTTAGTTTATTGTCATAAGATCTGACTTGCAGTCTGCTAGTCATTACTTCCCAGCTTCAGCTGTCTTGAATGATGAAAGTTGAATTTCCCTATACAAATAATCTTATCTATTAGCAAAAGATATTCTACATTATATTTAATAAAGATGAAACTGTTACAAGAACTTGTAGATCGATTTAGTTCTGTGAATCCCCCAAAAAGATAAATTTACAAACAATTACACTTCTCTTTCCATGCTACTTCACTATGTACATAGCTTCACTGACCCACAAACCACAGTAAATGTCTGGATCACAGATTGCGCATGTGACACAGAAACTGTCTATTGTGACAAAGATCTATTCCGATTGACCATAACAACCTGAAAGTGAATCATTGATGTTGAGTTGTTGGTGTTCAGCCTCAGTACTGATCATATGGTGACTACCCATGAAAATATCTCATAAATACAGACAGGAGTCTAATTCAAACCCACAACCTGGTGTTTTATAGCAAAATGCTTTAACCATCGTGCCATCAGAACATCAATATAATAATATAATATACTAAAGAATCTATACCAGAAAGAGCTCCACTGAGCTCGATTATTTTCGAGAATATTGGCACAATAGAAGTTTGTAATTTTATGGTGCCATGGGTCACGGGTTCGATCCCAGCAAGAGATCAAAACTTTTCTCGGCTCACAATATTGTGGGTGGCTGACCACGTTAAATGGCACTGCAGTCTTCACTGAATTATTAAAAACAAAAGGGGACGTTAAAGACCCCCTGAGGACATAAAACACTCTGGCAGTGACCACCCTCAGGGTATTTCAGCTCCATCTTTCTGTACTGCACCCCTGTGAGTGGTGGGGGAGGAATTTCTCAACCACCCCAACATAAAGGCTGTGTTGAATAAGCGGCAGTCTGGGGATTCTCACCGTAAAACAAATCAATCATAATTATTATAATTGTTGTTATAAAAACAATTCGTAGTAAAAAAATTTAATGTAGGTCTGAACAAATTATAGATGATGAATGTTGTTTAACGAAAGATCGACACAATTTAGGCCATTCAGTGTCCTAGAACAAATTATAGACCACATGCACATACACACACGAACAGCTACTGGCATTTGTCACAGTGCACATTGTATACTGTGCTCAATAAAACAGTGGGTAAAAAGAAAGAGGTAAAAGGTAATAAAATAGAACTTGAAAGGGTATTAATATTGTGCCAGGAAAATATTGCCAATAGTGTAAAGTTTTGTTTACATAAATATATATGAATTAATCGATAGAAAAGACTAATAACCACAGCAACAATAAACAATAGTAGGACTGTTATAACAAAACTGCCATCAGATCTAGTTGGTCATTAATGCGAATTCACCGTTAATCCAGCAAAATGACCACTTTTCCATTTTTTCTTGTTCAAAAGCATGACGAGTTTCTATAAAATAGCATTTAATAATGGCATAGACAGATCACATGTTGTACTTGTAGGAATATTTTTGAATGAAATAATTTACATTCTGTTTTGGTTGTAATAATTATTTAATGGTGGAAAACATATAAAGAAAGTATGCTATCGTTCCCATAGATATTTAAAAGAAGATACATAATAACATATTTAATATCACACTCAAAGACATCAAAGTGTGTAGCCAAAGGTTAGAGTATAATATTGCATAAATTGAATGCACTTTTATTTATTTAGTTAATTCGTCATTTATCAGGAGAATCACTTCAATGTAAACATTGTACTAGCACTAGCAGTAGTTGCCTACCTTAGTACCTATCTATATATTTATGCATGCAACGAGGATTTAAATTTCTGTATCAAGGACAAAAATGGTAGATTCATCCATTGTGACAAAAGATAATTGAAATACATTTTTTTCTGACTAATAATTGCTAATAATTTAACAACAACATAATACGTTGACTTACTGAGTTTTCTTTCCATTTCTTCACATCTTCGTACTTCATTAACGAACTTCCTCTGGAAGGCATTTACATCAGGGTTCAGCTAAAAAAAAAAGTACACATATGGAATAAAAAACCGAAGCAGTTCACAGACACGTGGACATGCCCAAACCGACACACATCAGTTGTGGCCATCTCTGTATATATCCGTCGTGTATTCAGTTATCGTGTCGCCCAATTTATCATGTTAGTTAACCGGCCTTTTGACACGTTTCAATAGGATTGAGTATCTAATGTGAGATAGCGATATCTGAGTAAGAGAGCACATAACCAGAAGATTAATTAAATAAATGATATGTAAATGATAATGTTTGATGATTGCCGAGCGACCTCCAAAGGTAATGAGACAAAGTCAAAGATGAAACCACTTTCAGATATGCCCACGCCGAGCAGGGTATTACCTAGGTCCAGCTGGGGGATTAGGGGAGCTGTAACCACCCCACGGAAACTTTTTAATATTGGGTATCCGAGATTTATTCTGATGCTATGTTACTGCTATTTTTAAGGTATGAAAATGGGTATTTTTATGTCTGATTTTCATGATAGGAATACCTATTAAATAGTTTTAAAAAACTGACCTTTCATGAAATTAATGTGTGTGAATGAAATTATAATTAGGAGGAAGGGTGTATTAAGAAATAATTCGGACCAGAAGGTATACATAAGCTAGAAATGTCATTAGTCATCCATTACATGGTACATGATTGATATATGGAATACATGTTATAATGGATTTAATTTATTCATGGGCACATATGGACAGAATAAAATGTATGCCTATATATATTTTTTGCTGTCTGCTAATTTATCCATGCTAAGATTTTTAGGTAACACAGCAACGCTGATTGGTTGACGAATGATAATAAGCCCGAGCTCGATGCATGGAAAATCCGATGTCATTTATTGGCTACGAATTCTCCGGAAATAATCTGTGACGTACACAATGCCTATTTGGATGCATGCACTTAAAAGGAAAAACCTGACTGGTATTTCCAGGCATATGAGAACAAAGCAAATTTGATGCAATATTTTAACATTTATACGAATAGTTCGATGTGGTTAGTAGACTTATGGGATTAGATTGGCAAGAAATATTGTTTTGCCTCGTTCTTAACCAGAAAATTATTGGTTTGTACTAAAAATCATACCCGCCAGCAGGGCGGGTAACAGTTGACATTTACCAGTCCGACAGAAATTCTACCTGTCTCAGGCGCCAGGCAAGTGGCTATTTCACACCCTGGCTGAGATTCGAACAAGTGTGGTAGTGATCTGTGGTCCAACACGCTACCACTAGACCATGGAAGTGATAGCAATTATTGCCATTATAATGTAACAGCTTGATTGTTTGGTTTTCTTGGCCTTGTCACTGATTACATGTAGGACAGATGGCTGAGAGATAACTGCTTAGGGAAACATCCCACAAAGCAGGTATGAGTCAGACTGGAACACACAAATACAGGTAGGAGTCAGACTGAAACACACAAATACAGGTAGGATTCAGACTGAAACATGAATACAGTTATGAGTCAGACTGAAATACAGGTATCAGTCAGACTGAAACACTGAAATATAGGTAGGAGTCAGACTGAAATATACAACCTGGATATTTGAAGTGCAGTTACCCTGTATGTTATTTGATAATTACCCAGTTACTCTGCATGTTTAACATTTCAAATAAAGCGTAATTCCACAGATATTGATTTTATAACCAGGCTACGTTTGATTTACTAAAGGGATATAATAAAAATAAAATACTCCACATCAAATTAACTGGCTGTAAAATGATTTTAAAGTAGTGGAGAATCCAACAAAACCCGTGAAAATATAAACGAAGGAAATCAATTATTGGGATACAGCAATAGAAATTATTTCTCTCTGTGAGATAATAAATGATCCAGAATATTGGAAGAATAATGAAATAAATACTCAGCAATGGAAGCTTTAACACATCAAATACGCCATTTCTGAGCAGAGCTGTATTTAACGATAATAACTACAATACGTCAACGGTGTCAGTGAATCATAATCACAGTTCATTAAACCATCCATGGAAATCCTAAATCATTAAATATCTGCAATTTTAGCGACGGTTAGAGAAACAAGATCACTTTAAGCTATTATGATCAATTGTGCAAAGAGAACAAATTATATTAATCCACAAAATATTTAATACAAATTTCAGTCTTGTTGGCAAACATGCGACATCTGTTCATATGGTAAAATAATTGTAACTCGTTACTTAAATAATGTTAGTCATAATATTCACATTGTCAATTAACTACAAATGATAATTGTAACTGAACTAATCTCTATTCGGAACGAAGCAGGAACTACATAAATTGACATAGACTGTCAAATGATATAAATTGGAAAAGTTATGGTATAATAAAAATAAAAGTATTCACAGTAAACATGTTGTAGTAATACTCACATCAAAGAATTGGACTAAGCCAAGCTCTCCAAGCTCAGACACACATGAGTAAGCTGATTCTGCTTGGAAATACAGCTGACATAATGACATCTCCTCACTGCGATACAGTGACCCCATCTTGTTTAATTAAGGAAAAACTGAAATAAATTTTAACAAAATGGAATGTAGCATGTGAACTCGATAAAATGTGCAAAAGAAACCAAAAGACAATATTAACACAAAACATTTATTAATTAAAAACCATTTTAACACACATCTAGACATAATATATACATTGCTGTATCAAGTGGAGATAAGTGTTAAATTTAAAAAAAAACATTATACCTAAAAACAGTTAATGAGAAAATGTTCTGATAAACATCTTCATGGTTTATGATAGTTAGTACATATCAAAGTTTGTATGCTGGTCTACTTGTTAAAAGCTGGGCTCTTTGTTCATCTTCATTCCAAAGGTGGCAGCACTAACTGGACGTGATAACCATTTAGTGTGACCTAGGTCCTAGCATAAACTTTCATTGTATTTGTAGCCAAAGAATGGATGATAATCGATGTTTTACTGCCACTTTTGTGCACAAGGTAGGCTAAATGGGCCGAGCGACCTCCAAAGTAATGAGGCTAAGTCAATGACGAAACAACCTTCAGATATGCCCACGCCGGGATTTGAACACGGGTGGTAGTGATCTGTAGTCCAACACGCTACCGCTAGACCACGGAGGCGCCCCAGCCAAGGAATGGAACAATACATCCAATGCTTATGACCATCCTTGTTAGCCATCTGATGGCAAGGAATAAAACACTGTCTCGGAATTCCCATTACAGTCATTATAAACAACTTGTATCAGTTTGGTTAACTAGCACAGAACTTAAACTAAAAGTTTACACCATTAAATAATCACTATATGCTCATTATACATTAATTAGTGATTAATTAATGAATATTCATTGAATCTTATCACTAAACAAACAAACAAACACACACATATATATATATATATATATATATATACCGGTATGTGGATAACCACTTTTTTATCAATACCTTACAGGTTACTCCAAAATCTGCCACCAATATACAACTTACCACGAGTAAGTTGAGCACTGCTGAAGTAAACTAAGTCAATACATGAAATACGTTGATTATTTTTCATGATATTCGTGTCTGGGTCAAATAGATCAAAAACCAAACAGGAAGTTATTGCTTATTGGAGCATCACAACATAGGAATAGTGTGTCCAGTAGGTGGAGTCGCCCACATTTTTGTTATGTTTTTCTTAACAAGGAAGTTATCATTACGTGTTCAGCAACTAAAACAGTACTTTACTAAACAAGTAGAACCATGTCATAAACCAATTGCAGCACGTTAATTTTGTTCTTCATTAGGGGTGATTAAAGACTCCAGCTACCTGGATGCTAAGGTTAATCACTGTACATAATATACCTAACTACTGTTCCTAACCCATATTATTATACCCATATTTAAACTGATTATCCATAACTAAAACTGAGACATATGCAATTTGATATAATCTACTGCACATAATTATAATTTCGTGGATTACATTTACAAGGAAAAGCTTTAGGTGAAATTAAAAAAAACGTTGAAAAATAACAGGGTGTGTCAAACTGGCCTAAAGATGACACTGTAATAGTCGGCAAAATTTACTTGAATACATTTTATTTGAACTGTTTAAAAGTGTATTAAAACAGTTCTTATCTCATTTCATTGCATTTAGATTGAACTTAAAATATTTTATTTTCGTTTTTTGTTAAATTGTGGTTTTCCTGAAATCATTATCTGAAACAAGGCAGTCAAAATGGCTAAAAAATATTCATTTTAGAAATACCCATCTTTGTTTACAAAGATCAACATTTATAACATTTGTCTCAATGTTTATTTATTTTAATTATTTTAGTCATAGCATTGAAAATGAGAAAAGGTACAACAAAATATGAAAGGATTATTAAGTGATGAACCAGTATTTTTATATTGTAAAATATTATTTCTTACATTTCTTTCTTTTTAATTAAAAGGGTCACTCAGAATATATTTAACAACAAAATTTAATTTTCTACCTAATAAAGCAAACTATTGCATATAAACTGTTATTAAGAATAAGAAGGTCCTGTTTTCTTTTTAGTAATACAAATACAACTCTCTAATTGGTAAAAAATTTTTTTTAGAAGGTCAAAAGGGTGAGAGGTTTGTTTAGCCTCAACACTGGTCACACCTAATACACAGGATAGGCTTCTTCGGGAAACATCCCACACATACGTGGGTAGAACTGAGATTTGAACCTAATGACCTGGCTGTTAGTGTTACCCAGACTGTACTCTAACCACTGTGCCATTGGAACACCATGTTTCAGGTTAGGATGTTGATCATTATACTGTGTGATATCAAACTATCACAATACAAAACAAACCATGTGCTCAATTAACCCTGTTTGATATTTCTAATGTATATTGTTTGTTATTTAAAAATTGTTTTATCAAGGATAGTGTATTAAATATTGTAATTTAAAATGACTTTTTTGTTATCAAAACATATCCACTTGGAATCTGTGTATCTGAGCTCCTTAAGCTTCTTACATGATGATGATGATTAATTTTTTATGGCTGCGTTTGTACACATGGCAGGCTAAACTGGCCAAGCAACCTTCAAAAGTAATGAAGTGAAGTCAAAGATATGCTCACGCCGAGATTCAAATCCAGGTGGTAATGATCTGTGGTCCAACATGCTACCGACAGACCACGGAGGTGCCCTAGCACAAACTCTAATGAACCACCTGCTGATAATGTTATGCTACTGAACAATTTTTAGAATAAAAACAAAGGAAAGAGAAGATGGTCTATTTACCACATTAATTAACATAGAGTCAACTATAATAATAAAGCAAAATCAGTCTTAATTGATATTTTAAGTGTTGGAAGTTACACTTTTCTGTATAAAGACACCTTAAATCATCATGGTACAATTTGTTAACAAAAGTAATTACCATTGATAATGCCAATGAAACAAAAAATTATATTGTCTTCATTAATGAACATTACACAGTGGCAGTTTGGACATAATCAGAGCAAGATGCCAATTATAGATTATATTATTGTTTTGGCAGCTGTGTTTTTAAGCTTGACAAAAGCTCAAACACTATGGGTGCAAATCCTGCCTTATTACACAGAAATATAGATTTATTCATTATTCACACACAAAATAATAATGGCTGAAATCCCAGTTATTTTACGTGGCTTCAGGCTACCTCAAACGGGGGAGATGTATATGGTCTCTGTAATTTACTGCTTCCCAATGGGGACTAATTCTAAATAAATTTACAATATATGGCATATTCGGTGGAGAAAACTTTGCCAGTTGCCTGGCTGGATGAAAAACTCCTCCTACAATAGTGCCATGGCCAGGATTTGAACCTCTGACCTCCCACACGGCATGACCATGAGTAAGAATGTCCCACACTCTTACCCACTAAGTAATAGAGGCAGATATATTTATGAAGATAATCTTGTTATAAATAGTTTGTCAGTATTTTCAATAAATTTGTGAACATTTAACTAATTTTAAGTCACTTGTAGCTGTGAAACCAAACAAATCTTGGGAATGTCAACTTGTACATTCTTACCATGATTAATCTGAATCAGCTAGAATGAATTTTTTTTAGAACATCAGAAAATGTTGTTGATGAATTTGCATTAAAACAAGGTTCAGATTGGTATTATGATAATTATCATAAATAAGTATGGTTTAATTAGAAATCTCCTCGACCTGGTTAGGTATTTTAGATGAATAATGCATTTCGACAAAACATGCCAACCTGGGCCTGGACTAGATTTATAATATTCTACAGTCTAGAGTAGACCTCTATTCTACAGAATAGAGTAATAGACTACTCTATACTCCTATAGTAGTATAGTTTTCTAAGTATAGACTATAGGTATAGCATATAATGATATATTATAAAATAAACAAATACATAAATATAATTACCTTCTTATGATGTATTACTACTGCCAGCTAAGAAGCATAAAATAAAAATGACAGTCACCGATAGATCCACACTTACACTACAGTTATTTACAGTCACACAGTGTCTGGAACTAGATCTAGTCTAGAGGCCCCTACGAGCCTTAAGCCTCAAGGGCAGAACGTGAGGTGACGAGTGTTAATTACTAACTTCCTGTCCAAGAAAGAAATTATCCAATTACGGCGAAGACAGGTCGAAATATCACGCACTCGCTACTTACGTTGTGCAATAGTCGCTGATTCCCCAGTGCCAGCTTCCAACAAGTGACAATTTGGCAGGAAAGTTTTCAACATTAAACAAAGTCACATGACCTGGTCAAGCGTTAACGTGACGTCACGGCAAGCCTACGATCATTCTCTAGTCAACACAATCGCTTCACTCCCAGCATGCAACGTGCGCTGAAGTAGAGCATGACAAGGAGCAGCTATACAATGTCATTGTTTTTGCACGTTGTCTTTCACGTTTCACCTTGTTTGTCATAGAGTGTAGCGGGTTCGTCTGCCCTTCAGGTGATCTTTATAAGGTGAAAAGTACAGAGAGATTTCGAGGTACGGTGTAATAACCCTGAATAGTTGTGACCTGGGCCAAAAATGATTTGTTAGATAATTACGATGAGAATATGGTTTTGTATTTAATGAATACTACAGTTACGTTGGGCAGGTTAGACGACGTGATAATTAATGATGGAGAACAGACAGTAAGCAATACAAATACTCTGAACAGGCGCGCACGCACACGCGCTCGCGCGCACATAATGTCTCATCCGACAACCATAATTGATAAAATAGTTGTACAAAACATGAACTGTACTTACTTTTGTCAAGATTCTATTCTGGCTAAATACGAGCAAATCTATATTTGGTTCATTTAATGTGCCCTGGATGAAAACTGAAGCCAATATAAGTGGTATGTGTCTTTTGGAACCATTTTATCGCTCACTCAAATACTGGGAAATTACATTACTCAAAGCAGTTAGGGAGTAAGGTTGTTTCTATAAAAAGATCAAAATATGTTGATTACCTTTCTTATATATTAATTGTCTACAGAAGCAAATTGAGAGCGTGTATACGCTTGTAATTCATTGCCTACGCGTGCCGCGTCGGAGGTGGTGCAGGCATGCTGCCGGTTGTGTACTGAGTCCTTTTGGAAGTTGTCAGAGTAGTCCAGTAATTAAAATAGATGGCTGTACTGAGAAACACGTCCCCTATGCACTCGCGGTGTGTCCAGAAATGAGATTATACAGATGTGGACCCGATATCGGGAGACGGCTGTGTATGAAAGAAGACCAGGCTAAGTTCGTCAAATGCGTATTCTGGGCAGAGATGATGATGATTGGTGAACTGTGATCCAACACGCTACCGCAAGACCACGGAGGCGCCTGGTGTTTTACGGCCATTGTTGTGCACACGGTAGGCTAAATCGGCCGAGCGACATCCAAAGTTAATGAAGCGAAATCAAAGATGAAACAACCTTCAGATATGCCCACGCCGAGATTCGAACACGGGTGATAATGATCTGTGGTCCAACGCGCTACCGCTAGACCACGGACGCGCACTCATATTTTGGGGAGAGAGGACCGTTACATAGTGAGCTGTACAATCACCCCCCCCCCCCCGAAAAGGAGCCGGTTTGCCATAATCAGACAGCTGCAATATGATCTCCGACAGGATACTAACATCCAGGTTTGTAAACAGACAGTTTAAAACAGCTGACTACTGGTTTAATGTGTCCCATTAAAAACATTTTCCGTATGCCATAGTTGGAATTCGGTGTCAATGTAGTTACTATGACAAGAATATATATATATATATATATATATATATAAACACGTTCGAATTATCTTTAAAAATAGAGGTCTACTATATATATATAGAGGTCTACTATATATATAGAGGTCTACTATATAGAGGTCTACTATATATATATATATATATATATATATAGTAGACCCCCACTGTTGTAACGCGGACCACTATAAAACGAAATTGGATATAACACAGTCAGACCTTGGACCCAAATTCGTGGGATCCATGACACTGCATTTTCCGCGAATTGATATGAAATCCACCACTGACCGATACATTTTTAAAGATTATTCGAACGTGTTTTCACAGTTTGTAATTCGCACATAAAAACATAGCCAACGGCCACAACTTACTCACAATATGATTTATTGATCACAACCTTAATTACACACCACTTCGACTCAATAAGTTGTATTTATTCCAATTCTTGAGTTCATTTATTGGTCCATATAATTGATACTGTTATCTGAAAAATGGGCTCTTTCTGGCGGATGAATATCGCCCCAACATGGCTGTTACTTTTTGCACAATTTTGTAGAAACATTTCATTTTTCACAGAAACACTGAAGTAAGGTTTATATTTAAGTCAACAAATGATTTAACAATCTCTAGGAACATTTATTTAAAAAAACAAAAAAAGTTGTATGTCATCTTCAAGGATGGTGCAAAACGAGCTGAATACATGGATTCCCTATTTTAGCCCACCCGACGGTGCTCCGTCTCGCTTTGTGGGCCACCTATAACAGAATCGACAGCTTATGGGTCACAACAAGTGTGTTATAACGGGGGCCTACTGTATCTGGAACGCGGAGATGATGCTTGATTGATGTTTTACGGCCACTTTTGTGCACAATGTAGGCTAAATGGGCCGAGCGACCTCCAAAGGTAATGAGACGAAGTGGAAGACGAAACAACCTTCAGATATGCCCACGCCGGGATTCGAACACGGGTGGTAGTGATATGTGGTCCAACACGCTACCGCTAGACCTCTGGAACGCGGAGAAGACTAAGAATCGTAGTAAGACAGTTATTAACGGACCTCGATACTTGTTATGTATAATAATTAAGAATACCTTAATTTTTCTCAAACAGTAAAAATTTAAATTGCGAACGTTTCATCCTTAGATTGATAAGTTGACTCTGGCTTAGAGAGCACAGTTTTGTTTGATATTTTAGTAGGTTAATATTAAAGAGATAGGAAAGGCAAGCCGGAAAGGTTTTAATGGGACACACAACGTACATGGTGTGACTTTCATCCTGCAGCCGCGGGTTGGACTTCAAGCGAAAACATGGCAATTAGTAGATCGCCGAATAAGGAATTGTACTGTTTTAATATGAGAGTCATTTCATTGACTCCCCGTTATGATGTTAGAATGAGGATATATGCATAGAGAGACGCCTACCGGGAAATGCGGATACTGTGATGCAACGATGGAACCCATTGTACGGCCATTCAACTGCTGCTGCTGCTGCTGCAGGATAATGCTCATCCACACATAATGGAATATTTAGTGGAGAAATGGAAAACTGAATAATTGAAAACTAACATTTGTAGTCGTGTATTTTCAAATCCCGGTACGAGATGTCATAACGTAAAATATCCCGTGTTAGCATTATGACGTTATGATTTTTGGAACGAGAATGCGAATGGTGAAGTATCTAGATTTCATTGACAGTATAGCATTATAGAGATTACATATTACAAAAATAAATAAAGACAACGTTTATATTTAAAAACATTTTTGGAAAAATATCTGAAAGTCTGATACTTTAAAATGACTTATGTCAATTTTAGCCGATATTAAGGGTCAGCACATTCGGACATATTTAATTTTACTACCAAATCCTAGATTAAATTTATCAACCATACCTTATATCTTTTAAGATATGTTTGATCAATTGACAGATGGTAAAACGCTCAACATCATGGATACTAAAAAAGTAAAAGTTTGTTGTGGATTTCTGTCATCTTCACCTGATGTTTGCTTCACAAACATCGGAATCCGGATCAACGACCACATGTGGAAACCAAATGAAACATGACGGAAATAGCCTCGTTTTCATTCTAGTACTAGCAGGGTGGAAGACCAGAGAGAATGTGTTTGAATGGATCGAATAATGGCACGGACACTGAAAAATTCCGACCTGACAATTGACCAGTTTGACCATCATTGTTTCTGACTCTGACCGACCGACCGACCGACCGACCGACCGACCGACCGACCGACCCACCCACCGACCGACCGACCCAATCAACCAACCACCCACCCACCCACTTTTCAACTCTGTATATAACATTATTGGAAAAAAGTGTCGTCATAATTGAACGAACTAATTAGACTAATACTGCAATTTGTTTCCTAATAAATACAAAAATTCATTTTTACCAAAAGGCATATTATATTACATGCAATACAACTATTACTCATTCAGTTCTGTTGCGTTTGTGTTTTTCGATCCGTTGAAAGGTCTGCAATGAAACCTATTCTTTCGTAGATACTATATTCGATCATCACATATTTACTAAACGTGAATTATACCAGAAAGGAGTTATTGCTGTTCAATCGTTACTTACTAATTAGTGTTTGGAGCATTTCTATAGCGACAGAACCAATAATAGAACGCATTTGGGGCGTGTATAATTCAAGACAATCGCTCCAGCTAACAAAATAATATTAACGAGGAACCGGGAGAACTATTCACGGACATTTTCCGCGCCGAGGATTGCTCATTATCTGAGAAATATCCGAGATTCCATTCCCAGACTTCGCCACAACTCGGAAAGGAGACCGACCATCTCTGGATCGGGATAGCTTCATCCCTCGGCGCCTGTTTTCTCTTTATGGCCAGATGTAGACGATTGAGGGCTGTGTTCAGCTACCAGCACGCGGCATGATCAGCCAACAGCCACCGACTGTAACCTTGGAATACAACAAATCCGGACTTACATCCACTAACGGCCATCATCAACGATAATGTCAATTGTAAGACGGTTGCTGTTTTAAATTCGATTAGAACATCATCGGGACAACCTAAAATCTAAAACAGACTCACTCACGGCCGCCGGATAGATTCTATGCGTAGAGTTCGCGACGAAACGCGTTCGTTTGTCGGGGAGAAGTAGAATACGAGGAGCTACCGGATGGACGATCGGGATCTTTTGGAGATGGCTCGTCCTGCTGATCCGGAGATCTCAAATTTTACCTTCAACAAGAAGCGGCTTCACGTTATAGTTATCAAGGTTATCTAACGGTAGCCGAGCCGCTATTTGTTCCAGGTGTGATTGGTGGGGTGAGGGGGGGGGGGTAAAGGAGGCAACTACTCGCTCACTGACTGACTGAATGGGTCACTGATTCACTTACTGACTTGCTGACTCACTCACTGACTCACTGACTTACTGGCAGACTCGCTCACTGTGACTGACTGACTCACCCACTCACTGACTCACTGATTAACTGTTACACTGACTGACTGACTAACTGACTGACTGACTGATTGACCGACTGATTGAACGACCGACTCAAGATAAATCCACCCACCCATACACTATTTACCTGGCCACCCAATGCTCACAAGCTAATTGTAAATACAGCCAACCGAAACAAAACGCTGTACTTTCCATTTTTTTTTCGTTTTCAGGGTTGAAAAAGAACTCGTTTTACTTTATGATGAAAAACACGCTCTAAATAAAAAGGAAACGTGAAAGGCAGTACTCCATTACGCAACTGTCAGCTGAATGACAGATAGACGCTTCCCGTCAGAATCAACTGTTTTCTTTAACTGGCATGACAGGTGATAAAAACAAAGGAAGGATGAACACCGTGTATTTCCTATAGATAACTGCCAGAGATCAATAGTTTAATTGATTGATTCAGATAACTTAACAAATAAGTACGTCTGTCGTCTGGACGAGCACAAAGATACTTCTATGTATCTGTACTCCACGGTACATTTCTAACCACGCTTAAAACCCTATATCTTTCAATGTGATACGAATTACTTATTAGTCGAGGAGAATCTCAATAACTGAACAACATCTCCCCCTCCCCAAATAACTGACTTTTCGTATTATCGTGTTTACATCCTGCGACATCTGTCTTCAACGGGATATCTGAATCAAGATGATGATGGTGATGATGGTGATGATCGATGTTTTACGGCCACTTTTTTGCACATGGTAGGCTAAATGGGCAGAGCGACCTCTAAAGGTAATGAAGCGAAGTCGAAGATGAAACACCCTCCAACACGCTACCGTTAGAACACGTAGGCGCCATACGATACCTGAATGAAGGTCGGCTGAAGAATATTTCAAAATGCTCAACTTAGTTTTTTATCAAACTCCAAAGTAAAATGTTCCACCTCGAAATAGTTTAAATATTGACCGACTACCAGTTTGGATACTATATCCAGAGATCATGTTTTTAAATTAATGTTTGCTATTGCACAGAAAGGGAAAAACGATCCGGAAGATATCAATTGAAAGATAAGAACCGTTCGACCTTTGTCTTTCCGTGATATATAGTTATTAGGATATAAATTTGGTGGAAATTTAAGACCAACTGTTGGTAGGAAAGTTAAATATAGACCAGTTATATCACCTCCCCTGACAGCTGTGTGTAATACAGATTAGAGACAGTTGGTTAATGGTTAGGAAGATGTTGATAACTGAAGGACAACAGCCAGCTGTTAACACTAATCCATCTTGTTGTGGAAATAGTAATAATAAATAGTTAGAAGTGTTTTTGTTGACTGTGGGATTAAGATCGACCTCTCTCTCTCTCTCTCTCTCTCTCTCTTCCCTCCTTCTGTCTGTCTGTCTGTCTGTCTGTCTGTCTGTCTGTCTGTCTGTCTGTCTGTCTGTCTCTCTCTCTCTCTCTCTCCCTTCTCTGTCTGTCTGTCTGTCTGTCTCTCTCTCTGTTTGTCTGTTTGTCTCTCTCTCACTCCCCCCTCTCTCTCCCACCCGCTCTCTCTCTCTCTCTCTCTCTCTCTCTCTCTGTCTATATGTCTGTCCGTCTCCCCTGTCTCTTTTTCTCCCTCTCCCTCCCTCCCCTCCCCCTCTCTTTCTGTATGTGTGTGTGCACGCGCGTTTGTGTGTGCGCGTGTGTGCGTGCATGCTCATATATCGCAATTCCTCAGACAATAAACAATTTTCTGGAATAACTCTTCATTTTTTTCCAATTGTCCCCCCCCCCTCCGAAGTATATATAGTGATGGTCTTCTTTGCCGATTTATGAATTATTTCGTAGAAAATAAGATAAATTGTTGGAAACGAAGCTAATTCTGTTTCATGCTAACATGTCTACTAGATAAGAGAAATAATCATTAAAGACTGTCAGAACTCGACCAGCGTTTATTGATAGAAACACGTGTTTTACAGACGTTACCACTCACAGGTTAAAGAATCAAAACAGTCTTTAGGTGAATCTATTCCCCATCCGAGAAATGTAATAGTACCACTCATGTACATCATGTCATGACTATCAACAGCTGATTGTCTTAGGTTGTCTTCATCTCTCTCTCTCTCTCTCTCTCTCTCTCTCTCTCTCTCTCTATATATATATATATATATAAATGAATTTATTTCCTATTTACATGTACATACATATATAACATTAAATGTAACACAATGATAATAAAATGCTAAGGGAATATAAATTGGGGGACCAGTGTAGCGTAATTGCCGTCGTCCCACAGGTGGACAGTCGGATCTGAAGTGGAAAACATAATAGTGGAAAGTATTTATATATCACACACACACACACACACACACACACACACAACACACACACACACACACACACACACACACCACACACACACACACATGTCTATTTTATACTAAGCACCTGCAATCCGAATCGATTGTCGTATTCATAAGTGAACACAACCTACATGTACTGTTGCTGAATATGAAACCACTGAAGGAAAAGCACTGTCACAGTATTTTTAAACTACTCTCATGTCTTCGAGGGATAGAAATATTTTTTCCAGCAATTTAATGTAAAATAGTTTTTTCCCCGCTTTAACGACATCTAATGTTTTCTTCCTGTTCACGACCAATTCTTGTCTCCTTTAAATACATAGTTTTCGCACGTGCACTAGATATTATACACAGCGCGTGTGCATTAAGTATCAATATCACGTTGCGGGCTGATATCGATAGGTTTATCTTTGGAGTTGCATTCAATTTAAGGGTTAATCCAGATACCAGTTGCTAATTAGCAGGATTTGATCGCACATCCAACAATTTTGTGCATAGTATCCAGAGATATATTAATAATGGTTATTTATTAACGCAAACAATAATATTCTTTTACACATTTCATCATTGTTATAATATTTACAAAGATTTATCGATGACGTGTGATATGATGTCTGATATATATTTTGCAACAGTCTGAATGCTATGTAAAATTATCTGTTTGCCATTTTTAATAATTGTTTGTGGGGGTGTGCGTGCTTGTGTGCGTGTATGTGCGTGTATGTGGGTGTGTCTTTGATCCATCTGCCGTTCTTTCTCGCTTATATTGCAACATATTAACGCGGAAGACAATACACTGAATAGACACGTCAAGCTTTTTTCGTGATAGAATGCTTTAATAACAGAAACATCGACCATTTAACATCCTACATCACTTATCTACAAGTGATAATATCATCTTAAATTGGATGAATATCAGTTTTCCGTGAAACTTCCGTCCAGATTCCGTGTTGCCGGTTATTCCTAAAGGTGGCAAAAGATCAAGAGTGCTAATCGCGGCCGACAACCTTAGTTTTCCAGAATGCCGACAGATGTCTCACTAGTTGTGAATATTGGCTATTTTCTTTCGTGACGTCATTTACAGGAAGGTTTCTCCGAATCTTAGTTCCTATATAAACAGAAACAAGGCGCCTCCCCCCAGAAGTGGAGTAATCATTTTTCGTGGCTTGTTGGCGAATTTCATATAAATTTTCTTCTGGTAATAGATGATTCAATATAATAAAATGAAGCTATTTCCTGATTTTGAACAGTGCAATGTTGAATAGGAGAATGCCAGAAATACAGTGTTTTTACTGAGTACATGATGAATATAACACACACGCACGCACGCATGCACACACGCACGCACGCACGCACACACACTCTTTCTCACACATAGACAGACAGACAGACAGACACACACACAAGCACACACAGACAGACGCACCGCACACATATAAGCACACTTTTCACCATTTTTGGTCAATAATATATATATATATATATATATATATATATATATATATATATATATTTTTTTTAAAATGATTTAAAAACCCCAAGACATATAACACACACAATCGACTAATAAATAATAACATAGCTTTCTTCTTCTAACGTCCCATTTAATGATAACGTCGACGTCACGATGAGACGTCGTTGACGTTTGAAAAACACCAAGCTCCAATTCGGACGGAGATCAGAGTTAATAGTAATTTAATCTCGGACTGAAAGAGCCAATTTCGGTGCAAATCCGACAACCATCTAAAAGAACCCGTATTGATCTTGGCCGATTAGATTTCCTGCCAGTGACAGTGTTAACGCGGTCATTTCATAATCCGCGCTAATTGCCGTAAGGGCCGGACCTAGGAGACATTCGGTACACGGCGAGAGCGGCGCCGGGTTCGCGCTTATAAAGCCGCCACCCTGTAGCCGAAAGGGATTACCGTATAGCGGGATAGCCGGTCAGCCAGTCAGCCAGTCAGTCAGTCAGTCAGCGCCAGTGTTTGTAGGCGGATGTGTACAGGAGGAGCAATTATGGAGTGAGGAAGTGCTGATTGGGGCTGGACGTCTAAGCATCGGAACCATCAATTGTAGCAACAGCGCCAGGCTATAACTTGGCTATTTCCGATCAACGGTAATCGATATCTAGGCGATCATGATTAATGTCCAGCTATACGGGATATCGTCGGTGTGGGATATATTTGTTTGCGCGGTGTCCGTCGTCGCGTTGACACCCGTCACAGCGACCGCGTCATCGACGTATAATTATGACAGGTAAGAGCGGCGAGAAATGACCTTTACGCGAAGGTCACCGACGCGTCTCATTATATAATTCACATTACTTCTTGGTGGCCATCTGCATGGCCTAACCGGTAGCACGGTTGGCCACATATCTGTAGCGTCTCGGTTCAAACCCCGGCCTGGCTATATCAGAAGGGTGTTTCATCTTTCACTTCGCCTCATTACCTTTGGAGGCCGCACGGCCCGTTTATCCTACCATGTGCACAAAACTGGCCGTAAACGGAAATATTTAAATTTTTACAATACGTCTTGATGCTTTATTATAATAGCTTTATTGCCACTCTGTTCAACCAACGGGTCAATTTCTCAAATATTTTATCGTATTAAGCCGTTCAATTTGTTCCATCTGCGAGTCGTAATTGTGAAATATTAAAAGGAAACAATGGAAGAAGCGAAAATCGGCATATTTTATCAGTTAAACCTTTCATTCGGTTTCCTCGACTTGCGTCTTGCAGCCTTTAGAGCACTGTTACGGCAAACGTTTCTAGCAGTTCTAGCACGAGGTGCGCGCAGGAGCCATTCCAGAAATACAATGCTTCTTCGGTTTCGGGTGCATTCTGGATTTATTTATGACTTAATAGATTGGCCGCCATAGAGGTTCTGGCACGTCTGCCGACAGTTACAGTGATGTATCTCCTAGTTACGATGAACAAAACGAGTAAACAAGCCCACATGTTACTCACATTCTTGCTCCTTCAAAGTAAACACACACACAGATACAGCTGGCATTTATTTTTGATTGCCTAACCTTCTGGGGCAGCTTCGCAAAACACCGGGGTCCGATTTACTGATAAGAGACACGCAATATACATTAACAAAAAGGAAGTTCTAGGTTAAAGGTGACGATTTTACGTGACCCTTACCTGGGTCTTAATCTGGTGCAATCTGTCTACAATGTTTTGTTGTTCGGGGAGAATCCCCAGGCTGTCGCTTATTCGGCACAGTGGGAGTGGTTGAGAAACCACCTCCCCCACCACTCCCAGCGAGCAGTACGGAAAGATGGAGCCGAAATACCCTGAGGGTGGTCACTGCCAGAGTGTTTTACGTCCTCGGGGGTTTTTAACGTCCCCCTTTATTTTAAATAATTCAGTGGAGACAGCAGCGCCATTTAACGTGGTCAGTCACCCACGATGTTGTGAGATTAATCCCTGGAAAAGTTTCGACCTCTTACAGGGTTCGAACCTGTGACCGTTGGTACCAAGTGCCGGGTGCTTAACCGCTAGTCCATCGGAGCTCACTATCGTCTACAATATATTTAACTGTTCATTTTATACGATGCGAATAATCCTTATTAAATACTTCTGTAGATTTCTCTAGGATGTTTGGTGTGTTAAAGGCCACTTTCGTGCATATGGTAGGCTAAATGGACCAAGCGACCTCCATATGTAATGAAGCGAAGTCAAAGGCGAAACACCTTTCAGATATGCCCACGCCGAAATTCGAACTCGGATGGTAGTGATCTGTGGTCCAACACGCTACCAATTAGACAACGGGGGCAGCCCCATAGATTTCTCTAGGCAGAGATGTTATTATTTTAATGACCATATTGGACTCGCTTAATAACGTATTATAATAATTATTATTCTCACCAATTTGCAGATTCCAGGTGTTCAGGATCAAATTTCCCACAAAAGAGAAATGGTCAGAATTCTATTCTCAATTACCTCGGTCGCTTCCTTCGGATGGAAATAAGGTAAGAGTAATCACTTGTTTATTTTAACATTTATATTAGGCTATTTCATGAAATTACGATTATGAGAAAACCTAATAGCCACGTTCCACAAAAAGCCTTCACTGACATCAGCATATATTTGTTTTATAATTCCCGATAACGTCAGACAGCCAATATATGGAGACATCCTGACACTCAAGGTCAAGCTGATGTACTGATAAGTGGAAATTACGTCGACGAAGTGAAAAGGTTACTAAAGGAATTGGACTTGAAGCATCAAGTGACCATTTTTAACGTCGGCAGGTACTTACTTGGTCAAGGGATATTTCCATATTTCGATAATGAAAGGTTGCAAATATTTGAAGAAAGAAAAATCATTTATTATCTAATTTATGGCAAAGTAACGATTCCTTGGCAGTGTCATTGGCGAAGAGATGGCTTCAAGGAAGCGACGACGAAAACGATCTATAAATGACAATGACATAATAGGTCATTATGCGAGGTATCATGAGGTAATGGTTTATTTACCTGAGAAACAAATACCACCATTTCGATAAAAAAAGTCTTTTAACATTTATTTTAATACTGAAGTCGAAATACATTGTTATGGCAATGATTCGGTATACGAGTAAGCATGCTTCGAATTATAGGGTGGAAAATCAGATATAAAGAAGACAAATCGTTTTATTTGTTAATTAAGTCCTTCTTTCCAGATGTTAAACTGGATGAATGACGTCGTCGTACATTATCCCACAATTACAAAGATAATAACTATTGGCAAGACAGAAGAAGGAAGAGAAATGAAAATGCTGAAGGTAATTAATTAATTAATTATAATTTATATAATAATAATTATTATGTAATAAATTTGATAAAACTCGCTTTCGAATAGTCAATTTGATGCTATCGTTCGAACATCCCAACGTTCCGACGAATCTGTGTTCTGATATCCCAATGTTCTGACAAACCTGTGTTCTGATATCCCAATGTTCTGACAAACCTCTGTACTGATATCCCAATTTTCTGACCAACCTGTGTTCTGACATCCCAGTGTTCTGACAAACCTGTGTTCTGATAGCCCAATGTTCTGACTAACCTGTGTTCTGATATGCCAGAGTTCTGGCAGCCTGGTATTCATCGAGTCCAAATTCCCGACAGCCCAATGCTCATACACACGAATTCGACCCATTTAGCCTACCATGTGCACAAAAATGGCCGTAAAAATCAATCATTATACAGATTCTTACAGATCATTGCTCAGGCTGCCCAAATCATCTGACAACCCAATATTCTGATAATCTCGCGTTACGATATCTCAATGTTTCGAGTCCCCACTTTTCCGACAACCCCATGTCTAGACAGCCCAACATTTTGAAAGTTTATTTGATAAAGTTATTCCCAAAAAACCAGTATTTCCACTAACCCGGTGAGGGTGCCTCAGTGGTCTAGTGGTAGCGTGTTGAACCAAAGATTACCACCACCCGTGTTCGAATCTCGGCGTGGGCATATCTGAAGGTTGGTTCATCCTTGACTTCTCTTCATTACCTTTGGATGTCGCTCGACCCAGTTAGCCTACCGTGTGCATAAAAGTGGCCGTAAAACATCAATCATCAATCACCACTAACCCGATGTTCTGACAACTCCGTATTCTGACAGCCCCCCAAATAATCCAAAAAGCCGAAAGTTCTAACAGTTCAATGTTCCCACTTAGAGAAGCAGTTCCTAAGGTTCTGTAATTCCTTTCTTCAGAGGTGGATTACGTGACTAGTTAATATGGGAACTCCACGTTTTCCAACCGTGTCAAATATATATATGTATTTATAGAAGACCGAGCGACATTATGTCTTCTTTATATATTAAAGTCTTTTATGAGTAGTAGCCCAAAATGACTCAAGGTTTATTCATATGTTGCGTCTAACGGGTTTAGTAGTAGTGACTGTCTTGAGGGAAGAACAATTCTGTGTTGGAACTTCACCACTGAAATCTATATAATTATAATGACCACTATTCCAGGGCGACCAAAGGCAACATATGTGTGTGTGTGTGTGTGTGTGTGTTAACTTCTAATTTATTTATATACTTTTCTATCTCCAGATAGGTTTCCCCGGAAGTAATAAATGGAAAATCTGGTTAGATGGAGGAATACACGCACGAGAATGGATAGCTCCAGCCACTGTACTCTACTTAGCTGATATGGTAAACATTTACCTGAACTTTTTATTTTATTTCTGGATATGGAAGAATTAATTTGAAGAAAAAAAAAACTATCAACATTTCTGCTTTTTATAAAAAAATCTAAGCTCCGTCAAAATGACGAAAAAAAGGTTGCGCTAATATCTTCTCCTTTTACATGTTTATAACAATTATTACAAGGATATAGCTTCTCTTTTACATGTTTATAACAGTTATTACTACAAGGTTACATCTTCTCCTTTTACACGTTTATAGCAGTTATTACAAGGTTACATCGTCTCCTTTTACACGTTTATAACAATTATTACAAGGTTACATCTTCTCCTTTACATGTTTATAGCAATTATTAGAAGGTTACATCGTCTCCTTTTACACGTTTATAACAGTTATTACAAGGTTACATCTTCTCCTTTTACATGTTTATAACAGTTATTACAAGGTTATAAAAGGAAGGACAGCTATACGACACATATCTTACAGAAGTTAGACTTTTACTTCCTGCCTGTTGTCAATCCTGATGGTTATGAGTATTCGCAAACAAAGGTCAATACGTGCGTTACGTATATTTGTGCATAATTCGGTCATTCAAAATTAATGCATAACTATTAATTTTGTTTAATGTGATGTCACGTTTCATCTCGCATAATTAATAACTCAATAAATTATTATTATTATTATTATTATTATTACAATTTAGGATCGTTTGTGGCGTAAGAATCGTAAATTCGATCTTCTCACCGGTTGTCATGGAGTTGATCTGAACAGAAACTGGCGCTTTCAATGGGGTCAAGGTAATTGATGACGATAATGGTTCTCAACATAACTTAAAACGAGTAGTAAATGATTTAAAAAGAGATATTACGAATTATTCAGTTCAAATGAAACGCACTTCCAAACAATTCTCCGCATACTATAAGGGCGCCTCCGTCGTCTAGCGGCAGCGTGTTGGACTACAGATCACTACCACCCGTGTTCGTATCTCGGCGTGGGCATATCTGAAGGTTGTTTCATCTTTGACTTCGCTTCATTGCCCTTGGAGGTCGCTCGGCCCATTTAGCCTAACATGTACACAAAAGCGGCCGTAAAACATCAATCATCATCTTGTGCGAAACACCGATTTCCTAATATTGTCATCAACCGATCTTCCCTGAAGGATTTTCGAGCGATGACCCTTGCGCAGACGACTATCGTGGGCTCTATCCGGAAGATTCCGTGGAGGTACAAAATATCATCAGTTTCTTATCGCCAAGGGCACAAGCCTTTATCGCCTTCTTGACATATCATTCTTATGGACAGCGATTTATTACTCGCTGGGATTATACCAAAGACGCCGTTCCCAAGGATCATAATCAACTGGTAAGAACTGCATTCATGATAAATAGATATATAGATATATAGATAGATAGATAGATAGATAGATAGATAGTTTATTTCACAATTTCCATTTACAAAATATTTGCTCATTGGCGATATAAAAATTCTTAAAGGTAATTGTAATGAACGCGATTGGTTCAAACGTGTTTAAAATGACCTACGGCATTATGTTCTCACGTATAAAAGGAATGACTTTGTCGTGTTTTAGATAACGCTAGCTCAGAAAGCTGTAATAGCCATGAAACGAGTCCACGAAACAGTGTACGAAGCCGGACGAGCGCCAGAGTTAATGTGTATGTATGATAAAAATTACGAAGAAACCAAGTGAAGTCTCCGAAATAATGCTTGCCTTTTTAGTTACGACAATTTCTGTATATATGACAAAAATTACGAACAAACTAAGCGAAGTGAAGTCTCCAAAATAATGCTTGCCTTTTTTTTAATTACGACATTTGTTTTTTCCAGATCCGTATGGAGGTGGCTCTCCAGATTGGGCCAAGGCTATTGGTAATATCAAATATTCGTACCTCATCGAACTGAGAAATCATCACTCGTTTATTTTACCAACAGAACAGATCCGGCCAACGGGAGAGGAGAACTGGGCGGCCTTAAGCGTGATATCACGCGATATAATATTGTATTACGGAGATATTCCTGCTCCACACGTCGGAGATAGTTTACATTGGTCAACGGATAACGCATTTGACGAATATGAAGGTGATAAGTTACCGATGGTCTCCCGTAATAGGGGATTATCTCTTGTTTCTCAACAGAATTTGGTTAAAATTGGCGTAATTTTGTTTTTATTTTACATGTTTAAGTTTGTCATCGATGTATGATGCGAATATTAAAGTAAACAGCAAAGATAATATATCAATTGGTTGTTAGCTAAATATAAATATATGCTATTATTAAAAGCAGGAAACTGGAAATAGTTAGCACACAATATTTAAATAATACGTCGATGGTATGAGTAAGGGACTGGTTGAGTTTATGCATTAATGGGAAACTACTTGATTAAGTAAATAATTAATTAACTCGTTGAGTGGGCAAGTGAGTGAGTGAGTGAGTGAGAACGCAAGTGAATAAGTGAGTGAATGGATCGATATGTGCTAAATTAGTCACTCAGTCTATCAGTCATTCATTTAGTCAGTCAGCTAGTCAGTCAGTCAGTCAGTCAGCTAGGTAAATAGTCTACAATTAAAAAAAAACAATTATCATAACTATTAATCAGTGATAAATGATCAATCCAAAATTATTGTCTTACGTAAAGTAAAGAGCCGCATAAGAAGACTCAACAATTGTTCTAGTCATAAATCTATTAATGTTTTTATTGCTAGATATAACATGTCTGTGGCATTACTATTGATGTTCACCCAATGTGTTATTTGTCGGTACACGTCTACTATAAAGTTATTAAACCGGACGTCAGTGATTAGAGATTTCTTTATCTAGAAATTGTTCGATTGTTTAGAATCTGCTTTAAAATTGTAAACCATTATGCGCTATTTTGCGCTTATTTAATTAAATCTGAAGTGAAGATAATTAGTCACCGTCATTTAATTATAAATTACTGTAAGTTACCATTACGCAAGTCACTAGCCTTTTAGTATCGCGAACATTGAATATACGGAGACATGTGATCAAGTTGAACTGACTAATCTGCTCTATTACATATGTGTGAAAGGATTTCATTCGAATATGGGCGGCTCCTTGGTCTAACTGGTAGCGCGTTGTATTACAGATCACTACCACCTGAGTTCGAATCTGGGCGTGGGCACATCTGAATGGTGTTTCATCTTTGACTTCGCATCATTTCTTTTGGAGGTCGCTCGGCGCATTTAGCTTACCATGTGCACAAAAGCGGCCGTAAAACATTAACCATCAATCACCATTCATTCGAATATAATGTTATGTCATTATATGCCTATAAAGGAAGCGGTGACATCGGGGCTACCAAACTTCAGAGCTAGTTTCTGGGCTGAATTAATTACCGTAAGCCGTGAATAAGCATATGACATAATCTAATAACGCGAAGTAACCATTTCAACGCGTCAACGGTTAACTGGCTCACCTGTTTCGATGTTGTTACACGCCGTAATTCGCACAAAACCTATCCTAATATGTCTATTATCGCCCAATCCGAAAACCGCGTCAACATTACCAGTTGGCTGTCCACAGCGACGTAACCAATCGTCATAAAGATGAGATCAAATCGAGGCTGTTAGCCTAATTAAGGGCAACTCACCAACGATATAGTTAGAAGGCTGAATAGTTTATCAAAAATAAACATCGATACGTTTATATGTTCGATTAACTAGGTATAGTCTAAGTGCAACTTCTGCCATGAGGACTTGGAATAATATGGAACAATAAAGAATGATATCAACTCTCTTTTGCTATATAGACAGTCGTCGACTTACGACATACACAATTTACGACTTTACGACCGGCGGCACGACTTAAAGATGATTATAATATCATCATATACGTAAGCATTGGCCTAAAAGAAAACTAGACCGAACACGGCCGCCGATTTGATGGCAAACAGATCCCAACATCCGGTCGTGGAAATAGGAACACAGACTGCAAAAATCAGGTTTATAAACGTGGTGAATTGTTGTTGCGTCGATGGTTGCATAAGCCGTGTGCGTGGAAGTAATACAAACGATATTCGTAGGTTCAAAACTCGAAGCGCAGCCGCTTCAACGTTGCTTTTTCACCCCCCGGAAGTCAGCGCTGTTTGGTCATGGCGGCCCAATCAAACACCACTGACTGCTCGTTCTAGTTTTCTTTTAGGTCGATGTACGTATGATAATCATAACTTAGGCCGACTTACGACCAGATCAAGGTCGTAACCAATCAAGGTCGTCAGTTTCCTGTTAATTGGCCATTCTCTGAATCTAAGGCATGTAAATATCACAAACAAGATTAACTAAAGAGAGTGAAACAAAACCTAGTTCGCTGATACTGACTGTATGTGTTTTATGCAATTATACGTCGCTGTGTAAAGGTTGTAGAAAATGAAATTACGCAATAGAGGCTTAATCATCACATCGGCTTAAATCGTATATCAGTAGCCAATTGACTTTTGAGTTCAATCTTTACATATCACAACATGTCAGATGATCTACCACACCAGGGTGCTGCCCATCGTTTATAAACATAAAGCTAAAAGCATAAATCTTAAAAACATTTTAAATATAATCAACCCATGTTCAACCTTTTTAATCTCCCAAAGAAATAAACCCAAAATACTAACCGAACATCCACGAAAAAACCTATACGTCCATAAATCTATACCTAAGCATAAACGTACATATTTCGAATTTAAGTATGATAGACTGCAGCAAACACAAGTTACTGTGGTTAAGAAATAAGTTAACGTGTAAAATATGAATAATTTGACAATCCCAGTTAACTCCATAGTTAACAACACTTCGCATCCGTGGTTGAGAAGAGACTTGGACGTAACAACCCTTTATGACACAACATATATTATTGAGCTGAGCTTCATTTTGGGTTCGAATGGCTCAACAATCCTATCTACGTAAAGGGCCCGGACAAAGGTCAGATCGATCCCGATGATCAACCAGTACTGGGACCTCGACGATATACCAAGTCCTTTGATACGTTTTGGCTCGCCATGCAACCAATTCAAAGTGCGTGTATGTGCATTTATGCCTATCCGTGTTTGTGTGTGTGTGTGAATGTATATAGCATACGTTTTTGTGTCTGCCATTTGATAATTTTATTTATCACATTTTTCTCGGTTTGTCCGTTTTTTCCGATGCTGTTGCTCGGTGTAAGTCTACCTGGATCCGAAATCTCATTTTTAATTATCTATTACACATCGTCTCCAGTCATCGTGGTATTCCTTGTGGGGTTGGTGGATGGAGATGAGATCCAGAACGTCTTTATCTTTACATCTGACATCATTATGCTTGGATCCAATACGACGTTAAATATTATAGATGAAGAGAGTTTTCATCTGAATTACCACCCGAATACCTATCCAGGTGAATTAGATGGGACCGATTAGCCCATTGCTACGCTTATCTACCAACAGCTTATACCATGATGGTGAATGAACCGAAATTAGTAAAAACTCAACTAATGTAACACAAATATCATTTCTTAGCATTCCATTTAAATATAAGTATTTTATTATTATCATCAGAACTGCAAAACTAGTGTATTGAACCTGATTTAAATCTTTTATGTGAATCACATCTGCATTATGGAAATACACATCTGTTTGGATTGTCAGGTTACAACTTCATTTATAACGATCGTATAAAATATGATACTATTCTACCAAGCTCTTCTGCAATATCCAAAATGTTATTATTGGCAGTGATTTGAACTTTTTCAAAACCGATAACCATATTCCGACATCAAATTGATTAAATTCAATATGGAGGAATTCATTTGCACCAACTGTGGGTGTTAATGAAGGATTCGAGGACTTTACAAATAAACTCAATACAGTAACTGGTTTACATGCACCATTGAAACAAGTCGAGATTTCACATAAATGTATCATAAGGGACAGTGGATCACTTATGGCCTAGTAACGTCACAACGAACATGCATGAAAATATTTCATGGAAGATACGTACTGATGAAATATACAAAAAAAAAACAATATATCGAAATATTTGCAATAAGTTCAAAGATACACGAAAATTAATAAATAGCATAACAGGTAGGACCAATGACAAAAGAAGCATACCTCACACATTCACAATTAATGATATAAAACAACATATTCTAAAGAAACAGCTGTTACCTTTTGCAATTACTTTACAAATATAGGACCGAAATATGCAAATGAAATACCTGAACCCGCAAATATCACGAACTCCACACAGTTTTTATGACATCCTTAGACCCAAATGAAATTTACGTAATTCTGAGACTTCTAAAGCCAACAAAGATATTTAGTCGTTTCCGAAAATTGACAGATGGAACAATTGCAACACCCTTAAGTATGCTGATCAATAGATCCGTAGAGATTGGGCTTTCGAAGATTCACTAAAAATGGCGAAAGTAATATCAATATAAAAAAGAGAGCTTTTCTAATTATAGACCAAACTTATTGCTGCTTTCTGTCTGAACAAACTAAACTTGAGAAAATAGTACACGAAAGATTATACCACCTTTCAGAATTGCATAGTTTACATTATGATTATCAGTTTGGTTTTAGGCACAAACATAACACAATAGACGCTGTTACCAAATTTATAACCGATACTTGTAAAGCATTAGATAATAACGAATCTTAACTGTATGGATAGATCTATCAAACGCATTTGATGCGGTTGATAATAGTATTTTATTGAAAGAGTTAGATTTTTATGGCATAAGCTTTAGAGTGGTTCTTCAGTTACCTGTCAATAGAAAACATTTTGTTCACTACATGAGAAGTGACTATCGTGTGGTTTTCGACAGTGTTCTGTACTTGGATCATTGCTTTTCACCCTTTATACTAATTACTTTCCAGGATGTTTAAACGTATCTAAGTAAATAGTATTTCCAGATGACACAACGGTTTATATATATATTCTAAAAATGTAACTTATTTATATATAACGATGAACAATGAACTACTAAATCTTAACTGATTGATTTAGGGCCAACAAACTATCATTTAATATACAATATATAAAACAAATTACCTATTACTCAACAACCCAAGGCAACAAAATAACAGCATACATCTTCAACTATTTAATAGTAACATTCAGATAACCAAATATGTAAAGTTATTCGGATTTGTACATTGACAAAAGATTAAGATTGAATGAACATATAGGACACTGAATGGCCTAAATTGTGCCGATATGTCGTTAAATAACATTCATCCATCCATGGATGAACATATCAATATGACGAAAAATATAATATCAGATCATTTTTTACGATTAATAAAGGTAAACACATCATGTCGCAAAGACACTTAAGTACACTTTATTATTCTCTCGGGTATCCATACCTAACTTATGACATTATATTATGGGGAGCAGCATGTCATGTTCATTGATCAAAATTGATCAAAATGCAAAAAGTGTCAGAATTATGATAGGAGCTCACTAAAGGGCACACACAACACCGATTTTTAAACACCTTCAATTTCTCAAATTATTAATTGCTACAAGTTAACAGATACGGTCTGTCATTTTTAAGGACTTATTGTGATCATGAACCTTAATCTCTTTGTGTAAAACATATACTTTGCATACAGTTTTAGAAAATAAAGTCATTTAATCATTCAGTTATATTATATGCTATATAAATCTATTAATATACTCAATAATTCAATCTATCATTAAACATGATTAAAATCAGTTCGGGATATAATAACATTGTGGACCGTTTAGAGTAATATTTAAGGCGATGACGCCACTACTACTACTACTACTACTACTACTACTGCTGCTGCTACTGCTGATACTACTACTACTATAATAATAATACTAATACAAATATTAACAATATTATCTTTGTAATAAGTACTCTTACTGACATGAGACATTCACATGCTAATTTATGTAATTATACATAATAATAATAATAATAATAATAATAATAATAATAAATGTTTATTTCATGCTCTCAGTCCATATTAATACAATACAAGTAACTAATTATCTCAGTAAAAAAATCAGGCATGTCATTTTACGTAACATCACATTAAAAAACAAACAAGTTATCAGTGGGGTATAAACATAAAACAGAGGATATACTGATCATAGAATATCATGCGCTAGTGTGTAAAGCAGACATAGGGTCAATTCCATTTTGTCAATTCCAATTCCACTCAATTCCATTTGGTCAATTCCAATTCCATCTCAAATTTTTCAATTCCAATTCAATTCTAATTCCAAATATTTCAATTCCAATTCCAATTTCGGTTTTTTCCGACTCTTTTGCCTAATACTTTTTACCATGAGTAGGTACTCCGAGTACCTACTTGGAATACATACTCCGAGTAGTTTATATTCAAAGTAGGATTATCATGGAAAAAATATTTCTGAATTAAAAAATTAAATGGTAAATTAATTTGTGGATTTAATTGCCCGTTTTAAACATTGAACAGGGGTAAATTCCTAAATAGTAATATCTTTATATAGATTACAGGCATGCTATGTGGTGGCGGCACAGTGTTGTGGGTGGCGCCCATGGTATCCAGACCATTTTAATTGGTTCAATGCTCACTTGGGGTGCCACATTCGGTGTGCGTATCTGGTATATTATATATATATATATATATATATATATAAGGAACCAAAAATCTGGATCATTATGGTCCCAGTATATTAGTAACACCATATGTAAGTGTTAACATTGTAAAAATGGTAAATTAATTTCTGGGTTTAAGTTTTTGTAGGAAAGCCCAATTCCAATTCCAAATGTCGCAATTCCAATTCATTTTTATAAATAATCAATTCCAATTTCAATTCCGGAATTGAATTGACCCCATGTCTGGTATAAAGTATTAAATTTAAAGAGCTTATGGAGCAATTTATACAAATATAAATGTATTGATTTTCTACAAATATCAGTTAAAATAAATCTGATCCTCACAGTTGATTTATTGTAATTATGATGTTAGCATTAATTTACATATAACACGTGACAATTCTACTGAAGATCTAAAAGATGTGTACAACATTAAATACTCACCTATGTCATTTTGTAGTCAAACTCGTTTTGAAAAATATTTTGAATAGGTTTGGTCAAAATCTATCATAACGTTCCCTTGCAGTTATATTATGCAGTTAAGGTTGATCCAATCAGAAATAGCAATTCTACATCCTTAGACCAGTTCATAAGAAATTTGTTTTACGACTTTCAGGCTCAGCTTCGATTCTGAAAGGATCAACCGATGTAGGCTTTGTCATGTTTGTAAACCATCTGTACTGATGAATCCTATGTCTGAGTATGTGTTGTATTAGACAAGTCGTGCCTATTCTATTTGATGATAATGATGATGATGATTGTTTTTTTATGGCCACTTTTGTGCACATGGTAGGCTAAATTGGCTGAACGACTTCCAAAGGTACTGAAGCGAAGTCAAAGATGAAACACCCGTCAGATATGCATACGCCGCGATTTAAGCCGACCTATTCTATTTGAAGAAATCTATATGTGTTTAGTGTATGTTACATAATAACAAAGCTGAGACTGGTGTAGTATGGTTTAACGCCCAAATATAGAATGTAATTACAATGTAGAAGAGAAAAACTAACTTGTTGAAGTTTGGGGTAGGAACCCCTGGCTGTCGCCTATTGGGCACAGCCACCTGGTGTTGGCTACTGTTGTTGTGACGAATGGCGTACTATGCAATGTTTAGTATGGTGGAACCTCAGTTTAGTATAGAAGTCAATTTCGGAGGAGAAAAAAACCTTACCAGTTGCCTGGTTGGACTAAAACCTCCTCCTACTATAATGTCGCGGCCGGGAACCTCCGGCCTCCCGAACAGCACGGATTATGGGTACGGGGGCCCAAGCTCTTATCCACTAGTCCATAGGGGCGGTCTGATCTGTCCTTGGTATGTGTAGGGATCTTTCTGGAGAAGTGGAGTTATGATGTCTGGTAGAAATGTTGATTTCCTTATGAGCAACGCCGCTAGGTGGCGGTCTGGAAGTTTGTGGTCTTCCGGGCGGAGATGACCTTTAAGTGATCTTCGGTGCTTCGGGTAGGCTGGGCAGTTCAGCAGATAATGTACCGGATCGTACACTTGTTGACAGTGCCGGCATAGTGTTTGGGGTGACGGGCCGGTGAAGTTTCTTGTGTAAACCCAGAAACGCAGTCTTCTGAGCTGGGTATCGGCCAATCTGTTGTTAAGGATATTATGTCCAACTACAGTGGTTTTCTGGTACCAATCCTTTGATGCTGATGTGTAGTCTGTGTAGATCGATTCCAGTCGATTGGAGATGAATCTGTCAACAAGATAGTTGAATGTGCCTGGGGTATGTTCGGCATATTCGATGACGTCTAGGCTCGTGGCTTCGTTAGCTAGTTTATCGGCTCGGTCGTTGCTTGGATTCCCCGCTGCTTGAGGGCTGATGCCGTGGTGTATATTTCTGTGATGATTTCCGGGTAGGTGTGGAAATTGGCTGTGGTGATGATGGTTAGTGCTCCCATAGAGTCCGAATGGATGATGACTCTTTCGTGGATAGTCCGTCTCGATATCCATATTAGTGCTGCTTTGATTGCGTGCAGCTCGGCTAAGGTAATCGGGGTGTGGTTTGGGATTCTGCCTCTTAGCTCTTCGTCTTTTTCTTTGATGAAGCAGGCCCAGGCTGTAGTTCCGTTATCTTGGGAACTGGCGTCGGTGTAGATGTTGATGGTTGATGTTCGGCTTTCATTCAAGCAGGCAATTCTCTTTGTTGCTTCTATTGCTGCGCCTTCTGGATCAACTTTCTTCTGGATGGGGTTCTGTATGATTACCTATATGGGTGGTTCTAACCATGGAGCACGTTCCTTGGACGTTGGGGGGATGACTGGAGGTATTCCGATTTCTTTCTGAAGCCAGGCAGCCTTGATTGACCATGATGCGTCATTGAAGACTCTGGGGTCTTTTTGTGTTTCTTCTTGGACACGCTGTAAAACGCTGAGAAAAACTAACGTAACCATTTACAACTAATAGCCAAGTACGCTCCACTAGCTCACAGCCAATCAGAGCCGTTTATACATAAACTATATCATGTGATGTAATATGTGTAACTGCAGTTGCATTGCTTATACTACATTTCGTCCAATGAAGAGTAATATGATAATAACAGTGACGTAACATCTATTCTCCTGATGAAATGACTTAAGCTTAATCATTACCCACAATTATACGACACAATTTAAAGTAAATATAATAGGGTAACCAGTATGAAAATGTTACAAAATTCGAGTATTAATTTTCAAAGCAATAATGATAATGCACATGGGTAAATAATAGGAAATTTTAATCACGCAACACCCAGATCATAAAGTGCAGCACCCAAAGTTTATAAATCAAGTCTTTTAATTGGCTTAACAATTCTGCCAGATCTGGTTTTCACTGGATGTCCACGCGGGATATTATTCTCGCTAGGTGTTACTGCAGCGTCAGTTGTACATGCAGGAGTGATGGGTTGGGACTTAGCCTCTCGCACAACTGAATTAGAATGATCATTTCTGGATATTTTTGAATGACGAAGTAAAATCTGCCACTGCTGGCTTCAACAGTGTAACTACGGTTCTTGACGTCTTCGATCACTGTACCTTCACGCGATTCTTTTTGACCACGCTGTATTGTTTGCACACGAACAACATCCCCGATCGTTAGAGGTTTTAGGTCTTTCCTTTGAATATTAAGATGATCTGCCTTGATTGTGCGCATTTGTTCTCCGTGATCTCTTTAATTAGAACTATGGTTGATTGTAGAGACGAGTATGTTGATATTAGATGATATCAAGGTTTTTGTTCTTCTACCAAAGATCATCTGTGCTGGACTCGTTTGTAGTCCTTCCTCGGGACTATTACGGAGATTCAGAAGACCAATGCACGGATCCTCCTTGGCCTTGGCGCATTGTATCATCATGTTGTTCGCAATTTTGCCAGTGGCTTCTGCTGCCACATTCGCTTTGCTGTTTCCCGGACTTGTCATCTCATGTACAAAATGCCACTCTCTGCTGAACCTTTTGAAGTTATAAGATGTGTATTGTCCGCCACTATCACTAACAACGACATCTGGAATGCCACATCTGGCAAAATGGCGCTTAATGTTAGTGATTACAGTTGTTGATGAGAAATGTGGCAAATAATCAATCTCAAAGAAATGACTGTAATAGTCGATTGTTATCAAGTTGTTTTTCTCTCTGGTTGAGAACAGATCAATACCTATTTTCTCAAATGGACGGCTATGTACTGGAGACATGTGCGGGGTTATAGGCGCT